>LPNX010551124.1:99506-141063 GCA_001517045.1 Pseudotsuga menziesii | reverse complement strand
AGTTGAAGGGAGTGAGGATAGTTTTCTGTGAATCCATAGCTTTAGAAATTCTGTCCCGGCTGTCAGTAGAAGGCTCCCAGTCTTGATGTTGAACCTGCAAAACAATTTTTGAAGGATATTAACAACCTACAATGGCTCTGATACCATGTAGAAATTCTGACCAGCAATATATTAATTTCACTCACAACAAATTACAATTGATCATGCAAAATTGTCAACAATGGAGACTGAAAATGGAGCTGTAACACAAAATTATATTAACTTAGTGTACAATAGCCAACCCTGTAATATCATAGGCTGCTGAATAAATAGAATACATGAAGAAATCGAATGCATGAGGAAGCATCCAAATCTAGCATAAAGCAGGCTTACCCAAAATAGGCAAATCCCCCATAGGTGTAAAAAGCTGATCCCAAATCTGTCATGAGGCTCACGAATTGGCAAGGGCGCATGGGCAAGCTAATGAGGGGTGAAATGGCAGCTCATACATGCTTTTTCATGGAGGAAAGAGTGGAGGATGAAAGGGGAATAAAACAGGTTCACTTCACCTAGTCTTGCTTTCCTTATGTGCTTTAAAAACTGAAAAAGCAGTCAACAAAGCAGAAAAAGCAAAAGGGCGCCTAGGAGGCCAGGAATAAAGCAGATTTGATTCCTAAGGCTTTTCCAAGCGCTACATGAGTCAAAGATGGCAAGTTTGACCTCTATGGATAGGCAATTAGCAAATTGAACATGGTGGGACTCATGAACTAGGCAAATAAGACAAAAATAAATGAATTAATGTCTAAGTGGGTAATACTATTGGTTTGATTATTCTAACAGATACAACAGAAGAAAAGGCTCAATCTATAGGACCCGACATGGAAAGAATCATAGATATTTCCATCCAAGAGAAAATGTCGACTTTGTCAAGCATCACAACCTTGACTATCGACATCCAGAAAGTACTACAAAACTATACAGAGTTTCAACACCAACTGGTCATTACAGCAGAAGCCATTGTGGAAGTATGTGTGCAGAAACGACCAACCATTCAACTACACAGTCCATGAAAACAAACCATAATAGAAGTAACCACCTCAAACAATGCAGTGTTGAGTGCCTCTCCTGTTTCTTTGGGACGAAGAAAAATTTTGTTCCTGGGCAAGATGTTGGAGGAGCTAGTCGGTGAGCCGACTAGTTGAACAGCCGACTAATTAGAGATTAGGTCGACCGCATAGAGTCGTGTCGGTTGACCGAAAGGACAGGTAGGTATTTGCAACTGTTTGTAATCATATATACTAGGTTGCTAAGCTATATGAGAACTTGGTTTAGTTTTTGTATATGTATGGACCCTCATGTTATAATATAATCTGTTACTTCCTTACCCATTCTTGTCTCTTGTGTCTGGTATGTTAATATGTTTCTATGTGTATTATTGGTAACCCTATGTGATCAGTGAGATTACAACATGGTGTAGATGATACAATTCAACAATTGTAGCCGTAGTTTTATCAACATGAATTTAAAGACCCCTAACATCGATATGATCATGATCGATAACACCTTTGTTATGTCCATTTGCAAGAATCACAGTCTTTAACCGGTTGTAGGTTTGAAACTTTTCAATGGCCCTCAATTTGAGCACTTACAACTGTTGCAACACGACTTGCCTCAACTCCACTGAAAGTAAAAGTTGGGTATGTAAGAACATGATCAAGATAGTGGAACAAAGGCAGTAGAACATTATCTGATGCTAAGGAAGATAAACGCCCTGGCATTTCAGTAAACCACCAAGAGCCATGAGCTTTGAAAAAGAACCCATCAATCCAGCAGAAAGATTAAGAGAAGGAATCCAGAACCCATGTATTCTTATTTGTAAGCTCCACGTCCCTTGTGGCCCCAATGTTCTGTATTCAAAATCCAAAACTAGGGCTGGCCAAGGGCATTTCATTATGCTTTGATTCAAGTTAAGAAGAATCCATATGTGCTTTCCAACATGACTGGCAGTATAAATCAATTTTTGGCTGTCCACAGCTATATCTTCAGGCCTGTCCAGAACCTCTTCTCCAAATTTATCGAACAATTTCATTATTTTTTGATAACCCTGCACATAACCCAACCTCGACAAGATAGAAATATGCATACATTTGAATAAATGACATGCGCTGCCAGCATATGTTAAAACATAGGCCATGCTTAGTACATCTTATATTTTTGAAACATTATGAACATACCTTTAAATAATCTATAGGAGCTTAGGTTAAAAAACTAAATATTTGTAAATGCAAATGACATTCAAAAAATGAAATTCAAAACAATCCAAACTTTTTAGGAAAAAGGAAAAATAAAAACGAAGGATAAAAGGTTTAAGGTGAATACTAGGTTTAGGAAAACAAGCTAATAGACCTAGGACAAACACCATGATAAATCAAAGCACATAGAAATCTGATATTTTTACATAAGGGATAGGGTGCAAAAGAGAGCTATAAAACTCCAGTATGTGAGTACCGATGAGAAAGTTTTTGATATATTGACAAAACATCTGTCTCAAGTAAACTTTGAATACTTTCATGACAAGCTTCGTGTAGTCCGAAAATACTTTCCTCGTATGGAGGAACATTGATTATGATGATATATATATTTCCTCGTAAGGAGGAACAATGATGATGATATAGATCTTTTCTCGCAAGGAGGAACAATGATTATGATATATATCTTTCCTCGCAAGGAGGAACAACAATGATGATATAGATATTTCCTCATAGGTAGGAAGAGTGATAATGATGTTACAGACTTTCCTCACAAGTAGGAACGACGATGATATGGACCTTCCTCATAAAAGCGAGCAGGTTGATGATATGGACCATCCTAGGAAAGGGGAATAAGGTTGATGGTATGGAATCTCCCTGGAAAGGGGGACTGATGATGAGACTATCATTGCGAATAAGATGGTATTGATTCTTGAGTACATAAAATTCCAAGTGCGCCCACATATGATGATGAGATATGGAATTTACTTATGGATGAAAGTATCCTCTCTTGAGGATGGTCTTGTGGACAAGAACACTCTTCTCTTGAGAGTGGTCCTATCCCTTTTTTGGCTGAGGATGGTCCTGCAGACGATACTCTCTTCCAGAGAGTGATCCTACCGTTCACTTGTAGGATGGTGTCGTAGACAAGAATACTCTCTTGAGAGTGGTTCTAGTGCTAATAGGATAAGGATGGTATATGATGAGTCATGCATTCATTTGTAGACGATGTGGACCTGCATTCATTTGTGGTTGAGATATGCATTTAGTTGCAGCGGATTTGGTCCTGTATTAATTTGCAGACGAGATCTACATTCAGTTGCAGATGATGTGGTCATGCATTAATTTTTGTAGGAGATCTGCATTCAATTGCAGATGATTTGGTCTTGCATTCATTTGCAGATGAGATATGCATTCAGTTGCATACGATGTGGTCTTGCATTCATTTGCGGATGATATCTCCATTAATTTGTAGACGATGTGGTTCGACATTCATTTCCAGATGATATCTACATTCATTTGTAGATGATGTGGTCCTGTATTCATTTGCAGATGAGATCTACGTTCATTTGCAGACAATATGGTCCTGCATTCATTTGCGGACGATCCAACTGGTCGATGATATGGACCCTCCTCGTTAAGGGAGAGTAGGTCAATGAGGATTGCATCATCGTGGGACTTATGTTAAAAAGTGATAGGGATTGATCATCCCAAAAATAAATCATGTGTGTTGCAGGTAAGGATGCTTTTGACGATGTTATTAATCAATAGATCAAGCACGGATGTAGAAGATGAAATTATTAATCAAAGGATGAAGTGATCGAGTGCTACAAAGGATCAAGTGACAGAGTGCTACAAAGGGTCGAGTGATTGAGTTCTACAAAGGATCAAGTGATCGAGTGCTGCAAAGGATTGAGTGATTGAGTGTTGCAAAGGGTCGAGTGTTGCAAATGATCTAGTGATCGAGTGTTGCAAAGGATCTAGTGATCGAGTGTCGTAAAGGATCGAGTGATTGAGTTCTACAAGAATATGAAGATCAAAGTATTGTTGCAAAGGATCAAGTGATCGAATACTGTAGAAGATGAAGACTCGGTGTTGTAGAATATGGTGTTCCAGTAACAGTTTGAGTTACTTATGATTGTTGAAAACTTCCTATGATGTATAAATGTATTACCTTAATACTGCTTAAGATTCTCTCTCTCCTTGCTCATATAGTTGATAATATTGTTGTCAGTAGAATACCCTTCTCATTAAGGGGGAGTGTTGAAATATTGTAACTTCGAAGAATATTCTAAATGTAATTTATTGTTGTAACCCAAGGGAGATGTTGTATTCCTCTATCGGGATGTTACTATTGTATTTGATCATCAAAGAGTCATGAGGTATAACCTCCATTGTAAGTTGGGTCAATAGTACCCTCTTGAATATAATATAATACTATTTTGTGTCTTCCTAGGTGAAGTTGTCCCAATAAGTTTGTTGGGGCCAACTTGTTAGGGTAAAAGTCAAGTGATAGAAAGAATATAAATAGAGGAGTTGTGTTCCTCATTTGAACACACTCACTCACCTGTGTATAGTGTATAGGAGAGAGAGAGAGAGAAATCAGCAAGGATAAGGCTCACCTATTTTGGGGTTTTATCTTATACATCTATATAGAGGAATTTTTGTTTGGTTTTCTTCCCCTTGAGGGTTTCCTAGGATAAATCTGTGCCACTATCTTGTGATTGTGTTTCTTTCAGTGATTCTGCATATGCTACTGATGTGAAATTGGATTAAACACTAATAATATCTACCTAATAATATGAATTCTTAATGTGGTATCAAAGCTATCTTGAATAGAACAAATTTCATAAGGTGAAACTCTCTCTCCTCTCCCTCCGACAAGAAATTAGGGTTTATGTCAAATTTGGAATTTTGGAAATCTAATTGCTTAGAAAGTTTCACCTCCTTAGAGCGCATCTATTGAGCCCTATATAGAAATTTTTGAGTGGTGTATCTCTAGAAAATCAAAACCCTAGTTTGGCCCTGAACCATTAAACTGCAGAAAACCAGAACCAGAAATATGTAGAAACTAAAATTTCACAAGCAATTTTTGAGGGGTGAATATTTGGAATCTCCAAAAACAAAGTAGACCAACCAACTCGCCTCAGTCAAGTGCATCTCCTAGTAAGGTCAATATTGCACTTTGAGAAATTTCATTTTTTAGTGACCTCTTGGATAAGATGGCCCAAGCATTAAGCTTGAGGACAAGCTAGAAGGCATAGAAAACTTTCAAGCATGGAAATATAGGATTGGTCTCATTCTGAGAGAGAATGATCTTGAGAAATATATCAAAGAATAAGTTGCAGAACCAGAAGAAGAAAAATCTAAGTAAAAGCACTAGAAATACCTAATCAAGGCAATGAAGATCATTTCTTATTCTATCAAGGATCACTTGATCCCTCAAGTGTCATCCAAAGAGACACCAAATAAAATGTATGATTCCCTTTCTAGAATGTATGAAAGAAAGAACATCAACATGAGGATGAATTTGAAAGCTCAATTGAAGAGTACCAAGATGAGTAAAGGAGAATCCATTCAAGACTACTTCACAAGGGTCTCCCAGTTCAAGGAGCAACTAGAAGCCATTGGAGATTCCCTTAATGAAGATGAACTAGTTATTACTACTCTCAATGGTCTCACTATACCTTGGGATTCATTCATATAGACTATGTGTGCCAAATAAGAAAGTATGAAGTTTGACATTGTATGGGAAGATTGCATCCAAGAGGAAGCTAGAGTGGCTAAAAGACTTGAAGAGAAGAAATCTCCTCATAAAGTATCATTAGGAGATGACTATAAATATCCCACCAAAGGTATCGGTGAAGCAATATGCAGGCTTGAATCTAGAACTCCCATGAAGATGAAGGAAGTATTATGTGTACCAGGTTTTAAGAAGAACTTAATTTCCATCTCAACATTATATAAGAAAGGATATATAGTTGCTTTTATAGATGGGAAAGTACTCATGTGGACCAAAGGAAAATAAATTTAAGATGCAGTTGTTATTGGTGAAGCAGAAGGATTATATAAACTCAAAGGACATTCGGAAACATCCTTTGTCCATGGGATCACTATCTCAAGTGAACTATGGCATAGAAGGATTTCTCACAACAACTACAAAGCATTACCCTATGTGAGAAAAGTAGTAACTGGCTAACCAGATTTGAAGATGGATCATGAAGGAACTTGCAAAGGTTGTGCAAGAGGAAAGAATACCAAGAATCCATTTCCGAAGAGTGAAAAAAACACTAAAGATACGTTGGAATTGATTCATTATGATGTATGTGGTCCAATTCCCTCCACATCTTTAAGTGGATATGAATATTATGTTACATTTATTGATGACTATTCAATAAAGACATGGATGTACTTCTTGAAAACAAAGAATGAAGTATTCGGGAAATTCAAGCAATTCAATTCCTTGATAGAGAACCATTTAGATAGAAGAATCAGGACACTCAGAAAAGATAATGGTGGAGAATATACTTCAAAAGAATTTGAAGCGTTTTGTAAAGAAGTCAGAATCAAGAAGGAACTAACCACTCCCTACAATCCCCAACAGAATGGTGTTGCGGAAAGAAATAATAAGACCAATATGGAAGCGGTGAAGAAAATGATCCATGATCAATATCTTCCTATGCGTCTATGGGATGAAGAAGCAAGAACAACATTTTATGTGCAAAATTTATTATCCCATAGTTCCCTTGGATTCAAAACTCCAGAAGAAATGTACATAGGGAAGAAGCTTGAAGTGAACCATCTCAAGATATTTTGCTGACCAGTATATGTCCACATTCTAAAGAAAAGAGAACCAAGGTGGAATCTTTCCAAAAGAAGGGAATATTTGTTGGATACTATGGAGACTCCAAAGCCTTCAGAATATACATTTCAGGACTCCATCACATAGAGATTAGTAGGAATGTAACCTTTAAAAAAGAAACAAATCTTAAAAAAATCTAGAAAGTGTCAGCATGAAGAAGTACATGAAGAGGATGTACCTCCAAGAAAATTAGAAGTTGCACCCTCTCTTGAAATAGAAGCATCAAAAGATCATGATATGCTAGAACCTCATGACCCCCTATTATGGACATACCTCGAAAGATAGAACCTGCTTGGGTAAGAGAAATCATACAAGAAGCAAAAAAGTATAGAGCTCCAAAAGGCTCCACAAGAACAAGAAAGAGATCAAAGCCATTCTCTAGGCCTTGATGTGTTATATTGTAGATCAAGAACCTACTAGTTACGAGGAAGCTGTACAAAAGAAAGAATGGGTAGAAGCAATGACATAAGAATACCAGTCAATAATGAAGAATGATGTTTGGGATATAGTACCCAAACCAGAAAATAAGAGTGTGGTATCTTCCAAGTGGATCTACAAGATAAAACATGCAGTTGATGGAACTATTGAAAAATACAAGGCAATATTTGTGGCTAGAGGATTCTCTCACAAAGAGGGGATTGATTATGAAGAGACATTTTCGCCAGTAGAAAGGTACACTTCCATTAGAACCATCATGGCACTTGCATCCATGATGAAGTGGAATCTACAACATGTGGATGTAAAGACGACCTTCCTAAATGGTGTGATTGAGGAAGAAGTATACATCTAACAACCACAAGGATTTGAAGTCGAAGACAAAGCGACTCACAAATCTAAGTTGAAAAACAATATGTATGGACTGAAGCAAGCTCCTAGAGCTTGGTATGGAAGAATAGATAGCTTCTTGATAAGATTGGGATTTACCAAGAGTAAAGTTGACCCTAACCTTTACCTGAGGTTTATGGATAATGAAATTCTCATACTATTTCTATATTTGGATGACTTATTCTAGACAGGAAATGAGAAATAGATTGTAGATTGCAAGAATAAGCTTGTTGAAGAATTTGAGATGAAAGATATTGGATTGATGCACTCTTTTCTTGGCTTGGAAATGTGGAAAATCCCAGAAGGAATCTTTCTGAACAAGGGAAAGTATGGAATCTTTTTGAACAAGGGAAAGTACGCAGTGTAAATCTTAAAAATATTTGATATGTTGGATTGTAAATCCATGGCCACACCCATGGATACCAGCCTGAAGCGGATGTCTAATGAATCACCAAAGTTAGTAGATGTGGCTTAGTACAAATATATTATTGGGTGGTTGTTGTATTTGACGAATAGCAAGCCAGATGTATGATTTTTTGTAAACACCCTAAGTCAGTATCTAGTTAAACCTAGATCTATTCACCTGATAGCTGCAAAGCATGTGATGAGGTACCTGAAAGGTACGAAATACTTTAGACTATACTCTGATAGAGATCATGGCTACATATTGTATGGATATACGGATTTGGATTAGGAAGAAAGTGCCACAGACAGAAAGAGAAACTCAGGTGGATGTTATTGTGTGGGATCCTCCATGATCTCATGGTTTAGCAAGAAATAGTCAAGTGTTTCTCTCAACATGATTGAAGCAGAGTACATAGGAGCTTATCTGCTAGTTATGAAGCAATATGGCTTCGAAAATTGATGTCAGGTATATTTGACTTGGAGTTTGACACCATAATGATTCTCTGTGACAATCAAAGTTGTATAAAGATGACAGAGAATCTTGTTTTTCATGGTAATCAAAGCACATAGAAATCCGATATTTTTACATAAGGGATATGGTGCAAAAGAGAGCTATAAAACTCCAGTATGTGAGTACCGGTGAGTAAGTTGTTGATGTATTGACCAAACCTCTATCTCGAGTAAACCTTGAATACTTTCGTGACAAGTTTGGTGTAGTCCGAAAAGACTTTCCTTGTATGGAGGAATAATGATAATGATGATATAGATATTTCCTTGCAAGGAGGAACAATGATGATCATATAGATATTTCCTCGCAAGGAGGAACAATGATGATGATATAGATATTTCCTCATAGGGAGGAACATTGATGATGATGTTACAAATGTTCCTCGCAAGGAGGAACAATGATGATATGAACCCTCCTCAGAAAAGCGAGCAGGTCGATGATATGGACCCTCCTCGGAAAGGGGAAGAAGGTTGATGGTATGGATTCTCCCTCAAAAGGGGGAGTGATGATGACTATCACTCCGAATAAGATGGTAGTGATGCTTGAGTACAAAAAAGGCCAAGTGCGCCCACATATGATGATGAGATACGACATTTACTTATGGATGAAAGTATCCTCTCTTGAGGATGGTCTTGTGGACAAGAACACTCTGCTCTTGAGAGTGGTCCTAGCCCTTTTATGGCTAAGGATGGTCTTGCAAACAATACTCTCTTCCAGAGAGTGATCCTACATTCACTTGTAGGATGGTTCCGTAGACAAGAATACTCTCTTGAGAGTGGTCCTAGTGCTAATAGGATAAGGATGGTCCTTGATGAATCATGCATTCATTTGTAGACGATGTGGACCTGCATTCATTTGCGGACGAGATATGAATTTAGTTGCAGCGGATGTGTTCATGCATTCATTTGTGGAAGCGATCTACATTCAATTACAGATGAAGTGGTCCTGCATTCATTTGTGGATTAGATCTGCATTCAGTTGCATACGATGTGGTCCTACATTCATTTGCGTATGATATCTTCATTCATTTGTAGATGATGTGTTTTGGTATTGATTTGCAGGCAACATCTACATTCATTTGTAGATGATGTGGTCCTGTATTCATTTGCAGACAATCTGGTCCTGCATTCAGTTGCAGACAATCCAGTTGGTCGATCATACGGACCCTTCTCGTTAAGGGGGAGTACATCAATGAGGATTGCATCATCTTGGGACTTATGTCAAAAAGTGACAGGGATTGATCATCCCACAAATAAATGATGTGTGCTACAGGTAAGGATGCTTCTGACAACGTTATTAATCAACAGATCAAGCACGAATGCAGAAGATGAAAGTATTAATCAAAGGATAAAGTGATCAAGTGCTACAAAGGATCAAATGACCGAGTGCTGCAAAGGGTCGAGTGATCGAGTGCGGGATCAAGTGATTGAGTGCTGCAAAGGATTGACTGATTGAGTGCTACAAAGGATCGATTGATCGAGTGTTGTAAAGGATTGAGTGATAGAGTTTTGCAACAATATGATGATCAAAATATTGCTGCAAAGGATCAAGCGATCGAATATTGTAGAATATGAAGACTCGGTGCTGTAGAAGATGATGTTACAGTACAAAATATATTAAAGATGTTCCAGTAACAGTTCGAGTTACTTATGATTGTTGAAAACTTCCTATGATGTATAGATGTATTGATTCGAATTTCAGGGGGAATATGGTCTAAATTCGGATGTATGAGTCATAAAAGCATTAAACGGAGGGGCCACCCTCTCTCATCCATGGTAATTGACAACTCATGGTTTTGTTCCATGGTATGGCTTCAAGGCACATTGTACCTCTCTCATCCATGGTATTTCACACCCCATGGTATTGCCCCAAGGCACATTGTAATAATGTTATAAAAAGGATCTATGCCTTCTCAATAAAGCATTCAAGGATTTTTGACATCCTCCACTTCTCTTATTCTATTGCATTATTGGGTTACTGGTTCTCAGTGTTTTTCTTAGTATGGTTTGAGAGGTGAGGCTCAAAGAACTCTCTTTGAGCCTCACCCCTCCATGTGGGCTATTTACTCTATGTATGTTACTCTATGCTTCAAATATTAACAATTTTGTAGCTTTAATCCCCTCCTCTCTCGGCATCCAATCCTTTTGGGTCTCAACCCCCAAGATCCGAATCAGTGGTATCAAAGCGGGTTCGCTCTCCATGGGAATGAGGGTTTGAGCATAGTTCGAGTTAAAGATCTGTAGAGATTTCTAGCCT
Organism: Pseudotsuga menziesii; assembly: GCA_001517045.1. Lineage (NCBI taxonomy): Eukaryota > Viridiplantae > Streptophyta > Pinopsida > Pinales > Pinaceae > Pseudotsuga > Pseudotsuga menziesii. The sequence goes on along the minus strand of LPNX010551124.1, from coordinate 130,199 downwards.
CCTTTTGGCACACTCGGAGTCCATTGTTGGGCCATACACTGTAAGCATCATAGTTGGTCCTCAAGCAATACAGGATATCTAAGTTTCAAGAGGAAGTTCCATGATCTCTACAACATCCGATTTTTCTCTACAAACCTTTGGCAATATACGAATTGAATATCAACACATATTTACAAATTTGAACTGATATCACAACTTACATAGAGAGTTTCAAAGGCTCTTCCATATCTCATTGGAAAGATATTTTCGTCATTTAAAATGGGTATTTTTAGGTTTCTCATTTACCTTCCTGGTTTGTGAGATATGCTTGTTTGAAGCAACCTATGTTTGTACACAGTGCGACCTTATGTACCGCAAATTCAAACAAGTACCACGGACTCCACAGAACATAACATAGGCTCTACCATATCTCATTGGAAATATATTTTCGTTATTTAAAATGGGTATTTTGGGGTTTTTCATTTGGATCTCTGGTTTGAGAGATATCATCGATTGAAGCAACATGTGTCTAGAAAACCAGTGTGCGCACGTTCCTTGAGATTCGGCAACCATTTTCTCACTCCTTGGGCCACCACAGAGAGAGTATGTTATATGGATGGAAAGGTCTATTCAATATCTCAAATGGGTCTTCAACAGATTTCAATTTAATCACCTGCATCAAAATATATGAATGGATTTGCAACGAGACATCAACTTCACCAAAGACCATTTTTTTTTACTTTTATGAAATCCTATTGTAATCATGGTTATGGGTTAACCACACAAACCCATGGTTATGGGTCAACCACATAAAACCGACAATTATGGTTATGGGTCAGCCACACAAAACCCATGGTTAAGGGTCAACCACACAAAACCCATGGTTAGGGGTTAACCACAGAAAACCCTTCTCTTCATTGGCAATTGACACATTGTAATCATGGGTCTCTTTTTAGTATGAAATGATGGGGACCATCATTTTATAAGGGGGGAAGCATGATACTAATTTCAGGGGTAATATGGTCTAAATTCGGATGTATGAGTCATAAAAGCATTTAATGAGAGGCCACACGCTTGCAGTCATCATAAAAGCATTAAACGGAGAGGCCACCCTCTCTCATCCATGGTAATTGACAACTCATGGTTTTGTTCCATGGTATAGCTTCAAGGCACATTGTACCTCTCTCATCCATGGTATTTCACAACCCATGGTTTTGACCCATGGTATTTCCCCAAGGCACATTGTAATAATGTTATAAAAATGATCTATGCCTTCTCAATAAAGCATTCAAGGATTTTTGACATCCTCCACTTCTCTTATTCTATTGCATTATTGGGTTACTGGTTCTCAATGTCTTTCTTAGTATGGTTTGAGAGGTGAGGCTCAAAGAACTCTCTTTGAGCCTCACCCTTCCATGTGGGCTATTTACTCTATGTATGTTACTCTATGCTTCAAATGTTAACAATTTTGTAGCTTTAATCCCCTCCTCTCTCGGCATCCAATCCTTTCGGGTCTCAACCCCCAAGATCCGGATCATGTATTACCTTAATACTGCTGAAGATTCTCTCTCTCCTTGCTTGTATAGTTGATAATGTTGTTTTCAATAGAATACCCTTCTCATTAAGGGGGAGTGTTGAAATATTGTAACTTCGAAGAATATTATAAATGTATTTTATTGATGTAACCGAAGGGAGATGTCTTATTCCTCTGTCGAGATGTTACTATTGTATTTGGTCATCAAAGAGTAATAAGATATAATCTCCATTGTAAGTCGAGTCAATAGTACCCTCTTGAGTATAATATAATATTGTTTTGTGTCTTCCTCAGTGAAGTCGGCCCAGTAGGTTTGTTGGGGCCGACTTGTTAGGGTAAAAGTCAAGTGATAGAAAGAGTATAACTAGAGGAGCTATGCTCCTCATTTGAACACACACACTCACTTGTGTATAATGCATAGGAGAGAGAGAGACAAATCATAAGGAGAAGGAGTACCTGTTTTGGGGTTTTTTTTATACATCTATATGGATGATTTTTTGTTGGGTTTTCTTCCCCTTGAGGGTTTTCTAGGATAAATATGTATCTATCTTATGATTGCGTCTCTTTCAGTGATTTTTCATATGCTATTGATGTGAAATTGGATTAAACACTAATAATATCTAGCTAAGCATATGAAATATTAACAATTCTCTCTCTCTCTCTCTCTCTCTCTCTCTCTCTCTCGCGCGCGCGCGCGTGTGCGCACACGCGCACGCACACACACACACATTCAAGATGTCAATGGTAGGGCCTTTTCCTTGATCTCCTCACCGTGTTCCATCATTTACATCAATTATGTTACACCATTTACATAGTCTATATCAAGGTTCGAAACTAAGGACATTACAATACCCTCCCCCTTGAAATAGAACTATCCTTAGTGCTCTTCAAAACTGAGCAAAAATGGGTATGAATGCCTCATGGCATCTTCCAACTCCCATGTAGCCTCATATATACCATAGTGCTTCCATGGAACCTTCACCTAGACAATGGCGTGTATCTAAAGCATAGTTTCCTTCCTACCTATGATGTGCATAGTCTCCACTTGGAACTCCCTTTCGGGTTCCACCAGAATCACATGCCAATAAATAATGTGATTAGGATCATATATATACTTTGTAAGAAATGAAACATGGAAATTATTATCATCTTTCATATGCATCGGCAATGCTATGCATATATGTAATTGGTCCTATTCAATCAAGAACTTTAAAAGGTCCACAATATCTTAGTGCTAACTTAGCAAAACTTCCGCACTATAAGGAGATATTCCTTGGGTTAACTCTCAACTAAACATGGTATCCAACTTTATATTCTATGTGCACTCTTTTCATATTTTCATAGCTTTTTTGTCTATTCCACACTGCTTTCAAATTTTCTCTAGTCTTAATCATTTCCTTCTCCATTTCCTTGATCATTTTTTGTCCAAGGACTACTCTATTTGTTTTCTTTTCCCAACTTACCAGAGTCCTACAATTCCTCCCATACATGGATTCAAATGGACTCATACCCAATGAGGTTTGGTGACCATTATTGTAAGCAAACTCAACCAGATATATGCAATCTTTCCATTTGGATGGCAAATGGCTTATCCATCACGTACATCCTTAACATATATTCCAGCACTTGATTTACTCTCTTTGTATAACCATCTGTTTGAGGATGAAATGTTATACAGAAATTGAGATAAGTTCACAGCTCCTTGAACCCTAACTATCATCGTTAACTTAGTTAACTAATAACACTTGAAGCTAATGTTGAACTGCTCCAACCATATATTTGTTGTATAAAATAACTATTCCAATATCAATGAAGACAATGGAATGCATTCGACTCATATTTGCTTTATTTATGGTTATTATGTATGTTAGTATATTCTTGAATGATTGTGTAATATCATTGATTAAAATAATGGCGTTGTTGTCGACTATGTCCAGTCTGGGTGATAGCAGCAGCAGATGGAGGGTGGTCGAACCTGTCTGCGAAGAAATTAATAAACCTGCAAGAAATTTCAAAAGACTACTTTTGCATTACTTAGAAAGATTCCATGCGTAAAGAAAGATAAGTTTCAGTTGTTGGTTAATTTCTTGAAAATTTCTCAGTTCCCAATGTATCTATTACTTACTGAATTTATTAATTTATTAGAATCGTTAGAAAAAAGAAGTTCTTGGAATATATAATTCTATTCAATTACCGTGGTATCCATGTCAATGACTATGAATTAGAGAAGCATTACAAGTCGTGATACCGCAAGTTACGGAGAGTTACACCTGTCAACTTGTCAATCAACTAGAAACTTCCAACGACTGCAGAAGTCCGTCGACTATATTATCCTTTGATCAAAGCTATGGTAGACTATGTTCAAATGAATATCATTATTTTTCGGCACCGACTTGTTTTGTTTGATTATGATGCTTTATATTAAATATGTTGATGTATTGATTAACTTTCGACCATGCGAGAGAGAATTTTAATGCTTTGATCGATGTGTTGATCAGAGGAAGATAAATACAATGGATGAGGGTTTTGGGAAATCACCTATCAACTTCTATCATTCTAATAGTCTATCAACCATCAAAGTCTTCTAGCACGATTAGAAAATCATGATTGTCAAACACTCAACCGACCAAAACAGTAAATGCATTATGTTTGTTCGTAGACCGGTGTTGATAACATTTATAAGCACATTCATTACATTGTCAACTAGCGACTCAATGGTGTACTAGCCTCTAGGTGATCCCATTACAAGACTACCAGATCAAGTTTTTTCAAAGAAGTGACATTACTGGTAGTTTCAAAACTTCTCAAATAGTTTTTTTCAAAGAAGTGACATTACTTGGTAGTTTCAAAACCTCTCAAATAGTTTTACACTGGGAAAGGTATCTTTGTGTTTAGTGTGTATGATAGTTCTTGATACATTTAATTTTAAATTGATATGCTTTACACTGGGAAAGGTATCTTTGTGTTTAGTGTGTATGATAGTTTTTGATACATTTAATTTTAAGTTGATATGCTTAGTATAGACAGTGACAAAATATATAACCGATGTTAATATGGGTCGATTATTATTGGTCATACATACTTGTTGCTTTTAAGTCGATGGTGTTTTTGTTAGATATATGGTTGTCGTAAACTGGTTGTTGTGCTCCATATTATATATGGTTGAAGAGTCATCTTTGTAATAATTGATGTGATTGATGATTGATATATGGTAATTATGTTTTGTAAAATGTGATCAATCGATATTGTAAAGTTGGTAAATATTGTATTGGTGGGAAAATATAGTCGAAGTCAAGTCATAAGTTTTTGAGTCGACTGAGTCGTAGATAGACAAGTGACTCTACTTTAAAATTTGGAAGTCGAGAGGGGGTGAAATGTGAGTCTCCTTTGAGGCAAATGATCCCCTCCAATATTGTAAATCATTTTTGTATCTATCCAATTCTGTAAGTCAATTCAGTCGGGTATTTACGGAAATCCTCGGTAAGTGCGGAGACAAATTGTTTCCCTAGTCCAAATGTTTTAGATCTAGATCAAATCACACACAACAATGTAACATTTACTTAAATTGTTAAATAACTTGAATGCAAAGATTTCTTACCTCTTACTGGATATGATCCTTTCCTACTTGATTGTTTTGTGATAAGCTGTAAAGAAGAGACGCCTGCAAAAGGATGCAAAGGACAAGATACACAAGTGAAAGAAACAAAATAACTTAACATCCTATGCTAGTGATCAAGGAAAAAAGCAATAAACAACTTGTATCAATCACAAATTATTTATGGGAAGGGAAAGCATAATATTTGTATTAACAGAAATGGAGAAATAACTACAACCAAAGCCTTGATGTTGAAGCTTCGTTCTCACAAGATCTTGGCTCACAAACTCTCCAACTTCTCACTCACAAGATCACACTCTTTCGCCTCTCACACGTAGAATGATTCCAATAGCATAAAGGTTCTCTCTTGGTCCTCTCCCATTCATGAGGGTGATCAACTTGCTTATGTAGGTCGAAGGGAGATCAAATGGGTTGAGATTCTTTAGGAGTAAGGTGAGGGATCATGCCTAGAGGCTAGAGGTTCAAGTTCCACTCTACTTACTGCTTTTGACGGAAGGTCTTTCCACCCACATGGTATCCTACTAGCTTTTGAAATAAATTTGGCAGGGAAAGCAGTGGTTGTTGAAGTGAAAGTGATCGATGCCCCCTTGGATTATAACTTGTTGTTGGGGAAAAGTTGGACTTACGCTATGTGTGCGATCGCCTCGACCATTCTATGAGTTGTAGTGTTTCCACACAAAGGGAAGTTGGTTACTGTTGACCAACTTAGTTTCACTCAAAAGGGTCGTTTGGAGACTAATAAGTCCACAATACCTTTGATAGATCAGACCAAACCAGCGAATGAGAGCTTGGGGGTTGGAATGTGTGCATCTTTGATGGGAACATTTGATATCCCATCCCCTATTAACTACTTAGGTTCTACGAGTGTAGGGAAGTCTATCGCGATGGTTGTCGATAGAACTGATCCTTGGGTCCTTCCTTCCCGTCATGAACCTCAAGTGCCCTTATATGTAGTGGAAGTAGCTTATCAATTTGTTTTTTATGCCACTGTCGATTCCATCGCGACTCCTTCTACAGTCTCAGAGGAGTCATATGAAGATTATATGCTCGCCTAGGCAGAGAACTCTTTGTATTCATACAATTGCTTAGACATGGTTTTTCCTTCAGACGAAGTCATTTTGGAAGCTATGATAGGATGAGAAAAGACTTGTGAAGACCTTCACCACAAGTCCTTCTTTCTTCCATAGTTGAGCGAATTGAGAATCAAGAGTTTCATGTGATACTAGCGGATAATGTTGATTCGTCGATTAATCCTTCACCAAAGGAGGGACTTTTTTCCCAGGGGAATATGGAAAATATCTCTGCTACGATTATAATCAACATCTCTGTAAACCCCAACGTCGTTGAAAATGTGCATATTGGTGCAAACTTCTCCGCGGAGGAGATTGCCATATATACTGCCTTATTTAAGGAATTTTGTGACGTCTTTTCCTGGTCATATTAGGAGATGCCAGGAATATATCCATCTATTGTTGAACATGAAATCCGCACTTACCCTGATGCTAAACATGTTCGACAAAAACTTTGACCTGCCAATCCGCGGAAAGCGGAAACCGTTAAGGCTGAAGTGGAGAAACTGTTGAAAGCAAGGTTCATTTACCCAATTGCTCTAACGGAAAGGGTATCCAATCCTGTTCTCGTGGATAAAAAACAAGGAACCATACGTGTGTGCATCGATTTCCGTGACTTAAATCAAGCGTGTCCCAAAGATAACTACCCCATGCCCTTCATCGATCAGATCATTGATGCTTGTACGTGTAGCGAGGTATTCTTGTTTATGGATGGATTTTTCAGGTATAACTAAATTCAAATTAAGCTAGAAGACCAACATAAAACGACCTTCATTTGTCCTTGGGGGACCTTTGCATAAAACAAAATTCCCTTTGTTTTGAAAATGTCAGAGCTACCTTTTAGCGTGCAATGAATTTTTCCTTCCACAATATCAAAAATATTGTCGAACCTTATTTGGATGATCTTCCTGCCCATTCTCGCAAGAGGAAGGAACATCCAGATCATCTTCGTATGATATTTGAACGATATAGACATTATAAGGTACGCTTGAATCCCCACAAGTGTGTTTTCTGCATCGAGCTCGGGAGGTTATTAGGATTTATTGTGTCAAACAGAGGAATATAGGTAGATCCTTTAAAAGTTGAGGCTATTGTAAATTTGTCTCCTCCTCGTTCAATCACGCTACTTCAAATCCTACAAGGGAAATACAATTTCCTTCGACATTTCTTAGTTAATTAGGCCAAGATAACTAAGGGTAAATCACGCGCTTGCTTAAGTAGGACACCCCATTTCTGTGGAATGAAACTGCGCAACTCGCATTTGAGGCATTCAAAAAGGCTTTGCTTCAGCTCCTTTACTACGTCCACCAGATTACACCAGATATTTTATATTGTACTTGGCTGCATCGGAGTCAACCATAGGAGTAGTTTTAGTTCAGGAGGATGATAAGATCTAAGAGCATGTCATCTATTATCTCAGTTGTGCATTAGATGGCCCTGAACTTAGGTACTCTCACGTCGAGAAGTTAGCTTTGGAGACTGTTTATGTCGTCCAAAGGCTGATACACTATATCTTACTTAGGACCACCACAGTGGTGGCAGATGTCAATCCTTTCCAGTATGTTTTATCCCGATGTATAATCGAGGGAAAATTCAATAAGTGGATGGATTCTTCGGAAGTTTGACTTGGATTTTCAATCTGCTAAGTCAAAAAAGTCCTTAGTTTCCGCAGAACTAATTGCGAAATTCCCTATAAAAGAGACCATAGTGGCAGAATAAGAATCATTCCTAGATGAGTATATCTTGTTTATTTCAACAGCAGATCCCTGGTATGGAGATATTTTTGTATATCTCCAAACTGAACTGTCTTGTGTCCTTCTCGCGGAAATATCGATGCAAGTTGCGAGTCAACGCTAAAAACTACCTGATCATCTGTGACACCTTATAGCGAAGAGGGGTAGATTCTATTTTATGTCGGTGCCTCACCCACGAGGAGGAAGAGCTTGTACTGAATGATTCCCATAGCAGAGTGTGTGGGAGTAATCTAGGTTAGCAACAACCCAAAAGATTCTGCATGCTGGCTATTTCTGGCCCACTATCTTCAAAGATTGTGTGAAATATGTAAAGCGATGTCATCCTTGTCATCTTTATACCAGAAAGACGCGGTCGCATCTCGCTCCTTTATTTCTCGTCATCGCGGTGGGGCCCTTCACCAAGTGGGGGTAGATTACATGGCGTGCAATCTAGTTTCTGTTGGGGGGCACAAATATAGCATTCTCGTTGTAGATTACTTCAGGCCTTCCCCCCAAAGATATCATATTATTCTTATAGAAGCATGCCTTCCCCCCATAGAGATCATTGTTATGTCAAGGTACTTGATGTACAAGTATTAGATAAATGGCATGGGAGACCAAAGACTGCCTAAAATTGATTTAAACTCTACCCAAGACCACCTATGGCTCAAGAGAGGTTTGCATAAAGATGCCATTTCTTAGTTAAACCATTGGGGGATAGACGAGAATGCAACTTTGCAAAATATCAACATAAAAAATATGGTTACATATAAGTTTAAAGATAAATTGTGGGCGAGAAGGTTTTAGAGGTTAAAAGGAAGTTAAGATACTATAAGAATGTCATTAACCCCAATCTGGAAGACCAAAATTATCTCTCTATTTTAACTAGCTCGAAGAAAAAGACTAACATAGCCAAGATAAGAACAAACTCTCATGGTCTTCGTAGTGAAACGACGCGTTGGACAATTCCTAAAACACCATGGGAGGAAATGATTTGCCATCTTTGTGAGACTAAAACTGTTGAGGATGAAAGTCACTTTCTCTTAGAGTGTCCTACATACAACCACATTTGATCGCAACTTCACAATCTTTATCATAATAATAACCTCTCTAATCTTCTAACTTGTCAAAACTATGGCGACCTCGATACGCTTCTTTCTAAGCTTTTTGACCATAGGATTAATTTGTTACAACAGACAAAGTAATTTATTAAGGTCTAATAGATCAAAGTTGGTCATCATGATAATTTTTTTATTATATTTTTAGTTTATATATATTTTTAAAAATTTATTTTCGTTTTAATTATTTTAATTTAATATTTTTAATTTATTAATTTTTTATTTGATCTGTATTTTTTTAACATTGTTATATATTTTTTCAAATATTAATAAATAATTTCAAATAAAAAATTATTAATTTTGTTTATTTTTAAAAAATATTCTTATGTAGTTAAAATAAATAGTAGTTTTTTATATAAATTTATTATTATTATTATATATATATAACATTTATAAAAAAATGTGTTAATAAGTCTCTTAATTTGTAAGTCTTATATTTATTTGCAAGTCTATTTAAATAATATCTTTAATGACTCACATGGTATAAAATCCCATTTTTCACTAATCATGAATTTGCCTAGGATTTCAAAAATACTATTCATATTCCCTAAGTATCAAGTACAGAGATCTTCTGGAGTTGGCTAGATCTTTTGCAGTATTTCAATCAAATTTTAACCGGTGTTCTTGAGGTTCTTGATCATCCTGATTATTTTATCAAAAAGCTTGTTCTTGATGTTATTGTTGAAATGATGAGTAATAAGTCTCTTAAGATTCCATTTTGGTTATGTTTTTTTAAATGTCTAATTCTAGTAATTTGTTCTTTCATTCTGGAACCTTCATTTGAACCCTTTTTTTTAGAATCGAGGATCCCAAGTCCCATATACATGTGCTCTCCATTTTATGAGCTCAATTTATTAAGTTTTGTACCATTAATATGGATTTGATCAAGAAAGTTTTTGTTATATTGTGTTTTCTAGAAAGATACATCGTAGAATTATGTTGAAACTTTATTGGAAAAAATGCTCCATGCGAGGAAGGACCTTGTTGAAAAGGTAGTGTTTGAAGAATCAAATGTTAAAATAAAAGTAATATTGTTTTGGAGAGGTAGGTTGTTATCTATTATTGTTTTTTTAATGCTTGTTTTTTATTCTTTAGTGAGGTAGATTGTTGTGCAACAATTGTGCTATTTCAATATGATTCCAATCAATGCCTCATGGTATGCAATGTATAGAAATTATGTATTAGTAGGTTGATTGTTGTGCAACAACTGTGCTATTTCAATATGATTCCAATCAATGCCTCATGGTATGCAATATATAGAAATTATGTAATATTTATTGAAATAATATTTTTGGGGGGAATGTTGGGATTGTCAATTTGTTGTATTGCATTACATGTCATGTATTTTAATATCTATTTTTTTTTCAACTTTTTTGCAAGTTGTAGTTCCACTATAGGTTAGTGAAGATGAAAAAACTTTGATGATTTGTATTGGCTTTCTAACTAAGGTGGGTTGATTATTGGTGTTACCCATCTATAATAAACTGTTTTGGATTAGATTTGTATGATATGTATTATTGTCTTCATTGTTTATATATTAAGCTGACTAAATAAGCTTTTTATATATTTTCCAGTGTTTGATTTAGGTGTAGATATTTATCAATTTCCTACATAAATACTTCCCAGTCAGAGATCCAATAGTTATCCCTGCACTCCCTACACCTGGAAACCTAATGAACGAAATAGGGAGTTGTTAACTCAACGAAGCCATAGATCCAATAGTTATCCCTACATTCCCTACACCTGGAAACCTGATGAATGAAATAGGGAGTTGTTAGCTCAGCGAACCCATGCCAGAACTCATGCAGAAGCGGACTAGATATAGCCATTCCATTTCGTATGCTTTCACTGAGGAGATGTGGATGATTCACAGATGCATTTGTTGTGTCTTGGCTCTAGGTGGCTCTAGGTGGGTTCCAAGTTCTCTATATATGTAATTACACTTTTCATAGGGCAAGGGAAGGGCACATAAACCGCAAGGAAGAGCACAGAAACACGGGACTCAGATGAGACTTACACTAATGGGTAGGCGGGTTAGAGAAAGCAATAAAGCACCTTCATGGTCAACTTACTCCTTGGCTCGGTTGAGTATCCATTTTATATATGTAATAACACAACACATCAACCGTCGCGAAGCATCACGGTCAAGGTCCTCCTTGAGCGGATAGAGGGACAGTGCTCAGTCAGGGAAGGGATGAGTGTCTACGTTATGACGCTAGCAATCTACGCTAGATAGTCTAGGCTCACTATTTGGTCTAAACCTAGGTCATTCTAGTATTCAGATTATTAACCAGCAAGACCAATCACGTTCATCATATATGGCATATTGACTATGGTATTTGGCATAAATATTTAAAAAAACCTTATTAAAATAGATGCTTTATCTAGAGTAATTAGTTCAAAATGCTTTGACAATCGAGAGGCATTCGTTGTCAAACATACGCTAATATTGGCTTTTCACACCCTCCGTTCACAAATAGATTATGTAGTAGTAATTTTGTCTTCATCAAATTTGTAGAAATGGGGTTTTATAAGTGTGTTTGTTTTTTAAGATGGCCATTTATAATGAGGCATTTTAAAAATTATTTATACTTTCTATGAACACTAAAAATCTATTAAATGGATACTATGATGAATTGTGATATTGAAAAGAAATCTATTAAATGGATACTATGATGAATTGTGATATTGAAAAGATGTTGATTGTTAGTTTTGTCATCTTGTTCGGAGGATTCTTGCTATATTTGATGCTTTTAAACCTAAGCTCTAGATTTAGACTTTTAAACCTATAATTTAGATTGATGCTTTTAAACCTATCGTCTAGGTTTTTCAGAGGAAAAAATACCAGTCTTTGATATTCAAGAGAATCAAAAAGACATCTTATACAAAGTCCATGCATATGACTGTTCAAAAATTGCCCCCAAAGTCAAAACAGTCAGCCAGTACATAAAGAAGACAACACAAAGTCTGATCATTAGCAGACTTACTCATCATTCCTGGTAGAACCAGGTCAGAAATATCATGTATCGGATGTGCCCTGCAAACATATAATCCTAAGGAGCAACAAATGGCTAGCTGATGGACACAAAAAATAGACAATAATCAACATAATCCAGAGAAAACATATCCAATGCTGAAGATAGCATATAAAGGCCATCAAAAAAGAAATAATTTATGGCCATCAAAAAAGACTAAAGTGGCCATCTCCAATGATCATTCCATCCAATGATTCCGAGAAATAACCAGTTCCCAATTCCAAATTGAGTGCCTTTTTTGATAATCCATCAGCTAGCATATTGTGTTCCCGGAAAATATGATTGAAGGTCACCGGAGGGACTAGATGTAGCATAGAAAATATCTCATCACACCAATGTTTCAGTGAGGGAATCTCAAGAGCAGAAAGTATTTTAACCCAGGAGATAATCACCATAGAATCACCAAGTATCAGCTGAATAGGCAGTCCCATCAGCAAGCTGACTCTGAGAACAGACCACAGTGCCAGTAGTTCAGCACGAGTATTGGTGCTGTTCCCACAGCCCACAGAAAAACTAAGAAAATGTGAATCACTTATATAGATTACAAATCCTGCACCACCCTTATGAAGTTGAGCAGCACCATCAAAATAACCAACAGGAAATAGATGTGTTGGCTTTGGACCGATCTTTCTACAAGATAATTTTAAATGGGGCACAGGGTGAATGGCAAGGCAGCTGTCAATGCGGGAGATGATGAGGGGGATCACAGGTTTATCATCTTCAAAGACACAACTGTTTCTGAGGAGCCATAAGTACCAAAATACAATGATCGGGGTATATCGAAAAGAAGCATAAGTAGCAGTGTTATTAAACTAGTGTGTTAGGAAAGACAAAACAATGCTGTGCTGAGAGAGAGAAAATCCCAGGGTGGTCGAGTAATGATTGAGGATATTGATAGAAAATGGACACATTAAAAACAAATGACCACAATCCTCTGCACTGCTATTGCAAAATACACATCTGCTGGGCCCTGAGTAACCGCGTGATTGGAGGTGGTCCCATGTAAGGATTCTATCCTTAATCAGCAACCAGGTGAAACATATAATCTTCAGAGGAAGATTCATGGCCCATAGAAGAGAGCAAACCCGAGTATGATTTTAACTTCGAAACCTATCGTCTAGGTTGAGACTTTAACTTCAAACTAAATAAGTTAAAGATTTTATTTGATGTTTTTAAACCTATGGTCTAGATTGATTTATGTTCCAACAATAATGATGGGACCACTATTTATGGAAAGCTTCAGATGCTAAAAATGAAAATGTTATATTTAAGTTAGAGTGTACCTTACTATGGTTAGTGTTCCTTAGAAAAGTGTAAGGTGATTTCATTAACTATGTATAGTTGTTTTGGGTGATTTTTTTTATATCTATTAAGAGTCAACTAGTCCAGCTAGTTTACAATTAAATGTTAATCATATGTTAATGAGAAGAAAGCTCCGCTGGTTTATTTGTATACTTCCTTAGACAAGTGTAAGGTGATTTCATTAACTATGTGTAGTTGATTTGGGTGAATTTTTTTATATCTATTGAGAGTTAACCGTTCCACGTGGTTTTTTTTCAAAAAGAAAAAATCCTGTCCTTGATATTCATTTGAATCAAAGGGCATCTGCTGTGCTTCCCAAGTTATGGGCTACAATCAAAGAAGTGTTCAAATATACCACCAAACTACCAGAAGAGTCACAACTCAACAAGTACTGTGGGGGAGGGCCTAATGCTAATCTAACATGACAATAGCCCAGTGCTAATCTAACATGACAATAATACCCATCAGTCAATTCTGTCAGGCCACCCCATATCTACTGTGTACAAAAAGACCAATGATCAGCAGTCTAAAGGAGCTAGCTCCATACAAATAAGAAAGGGTGCAAAATGTAAAAAGGGAGAGCAAGATCCCGCACCAACTCAAATGAGTTTGAAATTGTCATGAGAGGTCAAAAGACCATCGAAAAATTCAGAGTATGTGCCATATCCCAGAGCCAGTGTAAGAGCAACTTTAGAGAGACGGTCAGCTTGCTGATTATGTTCACGGTAGATATGGCCGAATGTCAGTGCTAGAAAGTGTGTGCAAAGCTTTCTAGTCTCCCTACACCAGTAATGGAGCTCAGGTGGAGAAAGGGTAGACTTACACTTTTCCCAGTTGATGATGACTGAGTAGTAACCAAAAACCTTGAGTGAGGGAATCCCCATCATTTGGGTGGTAAGCAGAAGGGCCCAAAGCCCAACTAGTTCTGCTTTTGTATTGGTGCACAGGCCTACCCCCACAAAAAACTCAAAGGAATGTGACTCATTCAGGTGCAGGCTGAAGCCAATGCCTCCCATATTTTTTGCTGATGCTCCATCAAAAAAACCACAAGGATAATCAAGTTTTGGGCCAGGTCTCAGAACTCTTGATTTTTTTCCCTTTTCTGCAGTAGGGCAATACATCTGAGAGAAGTAAATGAACTTCTGGAACATACTGAGCACAGACATATTTTTTCCTTCGAATAAACAATAATTCCTCGCTTTCCATAAAACCCACATAGTGTGGAAGGGAAGGAAACAACAGGTGGAGTGCTTAGAAAATCGAACAACCCAATTTTCCAGAAACTCCATGAGATTATCAGACTGAGTGTAAGGTGCAATGTGATGCTGTTCGCTCAGGTGAGTGAGCAAGTTCTACCAAACCAAGTACTGATCAAATAAATGTTGAGCACTGTCAACATCTGCACAACAGAGAACACAAATACTAGGCCCGATCCAGCCCCTTTTCTGTAGATTATCCCATGTGAGCAGTTTGTTCGATAATGCCAGCCAAACAAAACAACTGATCTTTTTAGGCAGAGTACCATTCCAAATGAGATCAAGAAGACTGCTTCCCATAGGAGGATTCGATGATTGGACAATGGAGTCATATACCAAGTTTGCAGTAACGGAGCCATTCTACAGATTATGAGCCCAAACAAGAGAGTCTGATTGTGCATACAGACGAATACCACCCAGATCCAGGCTGTGGGTGAAATATTCCCAAGCTGTTTTCCATTCTCCACCGATGCAGAGATCCTCGGCAATGTACCAGTAGTTGTGAAACCCCGAGAGGATATTACGAGCACTGGCAAGGGTGGTGATATCCAGATCTGCTAGGTAAGCAAGAAGTCCCGTAGGCAGTGACAACGAATTGGAGGCACCCACGATAGGGTCAATGCCCAAAAGGATGTTGTTTCCATTGCCCACTTGCCAAGCAAGTCCACGACCCAGCCAAGGAAGGGTTTGTAAGAATCCCCTCCATATAACAGAACCTCCACGAGAAAGGAATTTCTTACCTCAAAGCCATTCAACAACTGAGATATTCTTCAGATATTTGTTTATTAGAACCTGATTCCATAAACCATCGTTTTGAAGGACCATCCAAAAGTTTTTGAGTCTTAAAGCAATACTGAACCAATGCAAATTCTTGATACCCCACCCCCCATACTTTTATGACCAAGAGAGTTGCTGCCAATTGGACAGATGGTACCTGAGTTTGTTACCTGAAGAGCCCCATAAAAATGTGAAAGCAATACTCCCGAGTTTGTTGATAACAGAAACAGGAATGGGGGCAAGTCCCAACCAGTAGACAGGAATGCTTGTCAGAACCACTTGAACAAGGATCAGACGACCTCCAAGAGAGAGTAGCTTGTGCGACCAGTGAAGAATTCTGAATTCCAATTTTTGGATGAGCCAATGCCAATCTTTGATTTTATACCCCAGAGGTTTGAGTTGATAGTCGAGGTATTTGAAACCTGATGTAATTGGTTCCATTTTATAGGGTAGAATCTGAGCAATGTCAGTACCAATATCTACATCTAGGTTGTTGTAGAGAAAGCACGATTTTTCCATACTGATGCACATCCCCGATGCCTTGTAGAATTTACTCAAAATGACTTAGAAATCCACCCATTCAGATAATGTACCAGAGCCTAACAATATAGCATCATCCACAAAGAGGAGATGCATAAGGGCAAGAGAAGAAGAAATCTTAATACCTTTGATGAGACCATGATCCCTGGCATCTACAATCATTAGGCTGAGCCATTCTATGACAAGAATGAAGAGCAGGGGAGATAAGGGACAGCCTTGTCTGATACCATGAGAGGCTTTGAAGAACTTCGAGGGAGTGCCATTAACAAGGACAACAAAATTTGCTGATGAGAGACAATCCATAATCCAATTAACCCCAAGAAGAGGAACCCCAATTTGGATTAGGATGAGACGAATGAAAGACCAATTAACTCTATCAAAAGCCTTTACCAAGTCCATCTTTAGAATGAGAGCACACATATTTTTGGTTTTCATAGTATGGAGGGTCTCCTAAACAATACCAATAGGTTTGACAATCTGTCGGTCCTTAAGAAAACCATACTGTTCTCTGGAAATATGAGAGTCCAAGTGGGGCTTCAACCTAACAACAATCACCTTCGATATCAGTTTATATAACAGATTACATAAGGAGATCGGCCTGAAATCAGCGAAGGTTGAGGGCTTTTCCTTTTTCAAGGCGAGAAAAGTGGAGTTCAGTGAGGGTGGGATGCATCCCAAAACCCTAACACAATCAACAACAGCAAGTAATTCTTTTCCCAATAAGTCAAAAAAGTCAAGATAAAATTCAGCAGGCCAGCCATCAGGTCCGGGACTCCTGTCCTTCTTGAAGGAGCGCAAGGCACTTTCAACTTCAGATAGTGTAACAGGTTGTGTGAGACCAGGTGCATCCATAGGGGAAACCATATTGGGATACAACATGGCAACCCTAATCTGTTCGAGTAAACCGGTTTGCTTGTCATCACAGAAGATTTGAGCAAAATGACTAAGACCCAACTCCTTAAGAGCGGTCTCCTCTTCTACTATACCACCATCCTCATCCAAAAAAGACCAAATAGTATTCTGATTTCTTCTTCTAGAAGCCAAAGCATGGAAAAACTTAGTATTTGAATCCCCAAGGAGAGCCCATTTGGTACAACTTTTAAGTTGCCAGGTCAGAAGGATATGGTTTAATAGTTTCTTTTTCTTATGGCGGAGCTGTGACAGAGCGGACTGTTCATCCTGTGTGAGAATGCAAAAGGCCGAGCCCGAGAGGATTGAGCTAATATCTAAGTTTATCCTATGAGATTCACACTCCAAGATGGAGCCTTTATCCTTAATCCAACCCTTGACCTCCTTCTGAAGAGAACGAAGTTTGTGGGTGAGAAGTTCACAATCAGTGCTAGAAGAAGGGGCAGACAGTTCGGACCATATCTTGATAACCCATGAGGAGAAGTCAGGATCGTTCAGCCAGGATATATTAAACTTGAAGGGGTAATTACAGGACCCAATTGACTTATTCCACTCCAGGAAGATAGGATAGTGGTCGGAGATATCATAATGAAGAGTCCACACCCGGTGAACCTGGAGAGAGGGGATCAAAGAAGAAGCAATGAGGAAGCGGTCTATTCTCTTACTGATCCCTTTCATGCCCACCCTACCATTCCTCCATGTAGGGCCAACACTGGGAGAAGCAATGTCCACAAGTCCCAGAGAGTAAAAAATGAGATTAAAGTGCAAAGAGAGAGGGTCAATAACATCCTTTTTTCCCCAAGTCTTAGAGGCTTTCAGGGTAAGGTTCAGGTCACCCCCCAAAATCAGATTTGGAGAATTGAGTAGACCCCCCCTACGAACATTCTCCCAGAAGATATCCCGATGTCTGTAAGGGCCGTAGCAGTTGAGAATGTCTAAGGGGACATTCATACCCTTAAAGGTGGCCTTGACAAGGATACCTGCAACCGTTTCGAAGGCACGACATCTGACCTGATGAGGGTTCCAAGCAGACAATAACCCTCCTGAGAGTCTTGAAGCACTAATAGCGTAGAATTCCCAGCTAGGTAAGAGCTTAAAGAAAGCAAGGAGATCAGGGAAGGAGCTACACATAGTCTCCTGCAGGAGTATCATATAAGGACGAACCGAACGAAAAAGTGAACGGAGGCTACCTTGTTTGGCCTTGCCTCCCAGGACCCTGACATAAGAGAGAGGATCAACATTAAGGTGCAAAGGGGGGGGGGGGGTTCGATGCTCTAAGTCCCTGGGAAGAGTGCCCTCTAGCAGCCTCTTTTATGCGAACCGAGAAGGGAATATAAGGAGGAGAGGCCGAGGAAAGATCCCCTGTTAGTTCTTTCTTATCCTTCTTCTTTTTCCGGACAGTCACATTCTCGAAATGGATGGAGTTTAGGTGGAGAGTGGAAGAGGAGGAGGGAGTAGTGGCTGAAAAAATAGACAAATATTTTTTAAGAGAAGGATCAGAGAAGGAGGGGGATGTAGTAGTGCTGTGAGGTAGAGGGGAGAGCGGGTGTGAGGTGGTGGATGAGGGGAGTGGAGGGAAATCCACCAACGATGAGAAGGGAGGTACAGTGGGAGATGGGTGAGGGTTCGGAGTGATAGGAGAGGACAATGATGGCCTTGGCTCTAGGGAGGTGACAACAGAGGGGGGTGAAAGAACATCAGAGGAGACAAACCCAGGGGAAGGCACAAAAGCAGGGGCATCCATAGGAGTAATGGCCAAGACATCCAAACCAGCAGGTGGCGAGACATTAACCAAACCATCTAAAGCATCCAGCATAGTATCCGAAACACCCTCAAAGAGAGATAAGGAATGAGAGTAAATACCAAATTTAGGATGCTCTGGAGCAAACGAAACAGTGGGCTCTTTGACCACCGGAGAACCATCCAGGCTGGAATAGGAGCGCTCGACCAGGAGAAGGGGGCAGGATCTCCGAAGATGTCCCGTATTGTGGCAATGACTACAACGAAAAGGCACGTGCAAAGAGTCCAGCCTCTGTACCAGGAGACGGTCCTTGCAAAGAATATCCACTTTTGCTGGAAGACCATGAGAGATGTCCATCTCCACTAACACCCGATCCATCCTTTTGTCGAAGGAAAGGTGAAAGTCCTCATCCATAGCAACAAATCTACCAATAGTGTTCGCTATACCCTTGAGGATGTTCAGAATCCAGAGGGGAAAGGGGAGAGTAGGTAGCAAAACCCAGAGGTGGCGCTTAGTAACCCGTTCACAGAGGGGATCAAAATGTGAGTGCTAGCGTCCCAAGATCAGAGACCCAGAATGGATACGCCAAGTCTGATCAAGAATGAGATTTGCGTGCGCCTCCTCAAGGAAAACGAAGACAATCCAGCGGTTAGACAAGAGACTGATGGTGGGGATATAAGTAATTAATGGCTTCCAGAATTCATAAGCCCAGTCAACCCATTCCTGCTTACCCAGCTTACAGTATTCTAAACGCCCCACAAGAGCACAAGAGCACAGGGAGGACACATGGTCCAAGAACACATCATGGCCAAGGACGTAGCGGAACCACCCTTCATGGGTTTTGATGTTCTTCGCATGTCTCTTACGACAAAAGCGAGTAGAGGCCACCATGTCTGCCATGAGGTGGCTACAAAAGTCAACCCTAAGCGTGCACCCAAAAACAGCCCACCGAAAAGTACTCCAGACTACCGGGGGAGGGATACAATGGAACCCCCCAAAAGCCACCGGAAACCGATCACTAGAAACAAGTCGAAGCAAAAAACCATAGAGTAGGTTCGAAGACAGAGCACCACTGCACAACCAAGTCAAAACCACTCTAAAGAAAAAACCACCAGCAACAAGGAGAGGACCATAGACGGTTAATAAACCGCCAAGCTGACCGGAGGATGCAAAAGAAATACCCACAGGAGACTCCAATAAACCCTATGGAGTGGCGACCAAACCCTAGAGTCACGGGATAACCGAAAATCTGTAAAAGTCAACCCATAGCAGCTGACGAGGGCCAAAAGGAGAAAACAATGACATATCCATGTAAGAGCCCATGCAGGGTGACAAAACAAACAAATACAGAAACCCACACACAGCGGTAACAAAAACTTCGATGTCCTTCCCACTTTTTCACCTGGTTGGTACTAGTCCCCCTGGTGGGGGAGGAACTCCAGGAAAACCGCTAACTGTGGGATAAGAAACCCAAAGGAACCTAGGATCTACGAGGCACACAAGGTGACAGGGAGGGGTTGTGACCAACTGTTCCACGTGGTTTACACTTATATGTTAATCTCCTCTTGTTTATTTGTATATATTTTTTTACATAGATTAGGATCCATACATTCTTCATTACCAAACTCGTTAGCTTCAATTGTTTTTTATGTTGGGATGCGAGTTTTATGTAAAGGTTCTTTTGTTTAAATCATTAATGTTATGAGTTCACTTTGGCTAGTAATGTAATTTAGAGAACGACTCTATGATAATGGTGTAAGACTTGTACTTTTGAACATGTTGCTTGTCCTGACAAATTCTATGGGTTGCTTAAAGCATTTACTTGTGCTAACACTATTTGTTCAACAAGATGGCCCACTGTGATGAGAGTGGCACGATTATGATTATGGTTTTTAAATAAGATGGGTTGTGTTTAACTGTTTACGGGCATGCATTCGAATTGATATTCTTTCTGAATGTTGAATGTATTGGTCTGGTTGGCTAAACTCTTTTGAAGTGCAAGATTTATAGTTTCTTGAATAAGATAAGTAGCTAGAAAGATGTTATGTTGCTTATTCCATGGGAGGGGAAAATAAATTTGTTCTTCTCATAAGACATCACAAGGTTATGTGGTTCATGTGCAAAAGGATATCTAGAATCAATGATCACAAAAGTTCCAGTAAAACAAGCTATCAAAATAGTGAGAGATATCACAGATAATGAAACAACAACATTAGTTGAGGTATGCCTTAACTCCACCTACTTCAGCTTTAGAGGAAAGATCTATGAACAGATTGAGGGAATCGCCATGGGGTCGCCACTATCACCAATAGTGGCTAACATTTACATTGATTTTTTTTGAAAAGGAAGCTCTTCAATCCTTTCCATTGCAATCAAAATGGTGGATACGATACGTAGATGACACCAATATAAATTGGTCACAAGGAAGAGAGAATCTAATCAAATTCCTAAACCATCTAAATAGCAGATCTGACCATATAAAATTTACAATGGAAGTGGACCTGAGGAAAAGACCATTTCATTTATAGACATCCTCATTAGGAAAAACATTGATGGATCATTAGGTCACCAGGCATATAGAAAAAAGACACATACAGAGAGATACCTCCATGCATACTCCCACCAATACCTAGCCCATTAACTCGGGGTGATCAACACATTAGTGACTCGTGCTGTTAGATTATCCGATGATGAGCATATTGAGAAAGAATTGCACCACCTATCTAAAGTCTTCATAAATAATTGATATCAGGAAAGACAAATCAAGCGCATCATTAAAAAAGCACAAGATGGTCCTCGACAAAAGAAAAGAGAGGAGGATGAGGTTGCAAGGATTACCCTCCCATACATCAAGGGAACCACAGACATAATAGATAAAATCTTAAGAAAAAAGAATATTAATGTAACCTTCTCCCCTCTCAACACCATTAAGAAAATGCTAGACCAGGCCAAGGACAAAGTGGATCCCAACAAAAAGACAGGGGTATGTGTCATTCTTTTTTCTTGTGGAAAGGAATATATAGGCGAGACAAGAAGAGAAATCGAGATCAAGGTTAAAGAACATTGTGCGGTCATTAGACACAACCGCACAAAGAAATCCGCTCTAGCTGAACACTTAGCAGAAATGGGACACCAAATCTGCATTGAAAAAACAAAATTACTCATACAAAAAGGGCACTATACCAAGAGAAAAAATTAGAGAAGCCCTAGAAATAAAAAACATGATAATAATCTTACTAGAAATGAGGGGATTGAGCTAAGTGATAACTGGAAACCAATCATTAACATTATGAAAAATCGCTAAGCCGACCTCTCTCGTTGGTCCTTGAGGTAATCTATATTAATCCACAAAAGTTTCTTGAAATTGATCAACACTCGGCTCCTGATGATGAACCCAACAAGTGGCTCGAAACATTGAGCTTCAAACAAATTTTAAAACACAGATTCCACATGATAATAAAAAACACCTAGAAATAAAAAACATGATAATAATCTTACTAGAAACGAGGGGATTGAGCTAAGTGATAACTGGAAACCAATCATTAACATTATGAAAAATCGCTAAGCCGACCTCTCTCGTTGATCCTTGAGGTAATCTATATTAATCCACAAAAGTTTCTTGAAATTGATCAACACTCAGCTCCTGATGATGAACCCAACGAGTGGGTCGAAACATTGAGCTTCAAACAAATTTTAAAACACAGATTCCACACTATTTTAATTTAGTTTTACTCAACAAACACATTTTATGGTCGTAATACAGTTCACTTTAAATAGGTTTTGTCATGAGTAGTGACATTTTTTTGTGTTATATCTATATATATATATATATATAAGAGAGATATTTATATTTTTTCTTACCCCCCCCCTCCACACACACACACACACACACACACACACACACATATATATATTGGCACCATTTATTATCTTATAAACACTACTTTTGCACCATAAATATTAGTATTACTTGCCTATGCCCACATTATCATCACTATTTTGAAAATTGAGGATTTCCCAAATCTTTTAAGAATAGTGGTGTAAATGTGAGGTTAAAATGCCCAATTTTTTTTCACTTGTAGTGAAAAAACTAAAACACGGCTAACCTTGTTTCTCATTAGAGGAAATTTGGGGTCTAAAATTGGCCTTGTAAGAAAACGTGCCAACAATAAATTTTGTGAGGTGGAGTTCAAGAACCAATAGAATTTCAATAAAATGAGTCAACCATAATGGTTGAATTGACATATTTGTCATAAAAGAAAACTAATTTTTTTGTTCGTATTTTCGACATATCTCCCTGTGTTTTTACTCAAATTTCAAGTGGGAGATCTCATTGGATGCGGAATTTAATTCTGCATCCAACGAGTACCCACACTCCATACTTTTGACGAACCCTGCTACCCTAAAAACAAGAAATATATGAAAAAACATGATGATGATGTCATAAAAGAAAACTACTTTTTTTGTTCGTATTTTCGATATATCTCTGTGGTTTTACTCAAATTTCAAGTGGGAGATCTCGTTGGATGCGGAATTTAATTCTGCATCCAACGAGTACCCACACTCCATACTTTTGACGGACCTTGCTACCCCAAAAATAAGAAATACCTGAAAAAATGTGATGATGATGTCATCATCACGTTTTTTCAGATATTTCTTGTTTTTAGGGTAGCGGGGTCAATAAAAAATGTGAAGTGTGGGTACTCGTTGGATGCGGAATTAAATTCCACATCCAGCGAGCTCTCCCGCTTAGAATTTGAGTAAAAAAACAGGGAGATATGTCAAAAATCCAAACAAAAAAAGTACAGTTTTTTTCATTCTTTCTCCAAAATTAATAACTATTATTTTATTATTTTAACTATTATTTTATTATTTTCCTTAGGAGGCCCATTTTAGACCTCAAATTTCCTCTAATGTTTAGAAGTGAAAACAAATGCATCACATGCACAAGAAAAAGGCATCAAAGTTGAAAAACACACAATGGATCAATGTTTTCTAAGGTAGTCTCTCCCAAATCCTCCAACTTTACCATCCTACTCTCCATGTGGACAATACTATCTTAAAGAGCAACCACGATTTTGGTTGCTGAAACTGCAATTTCAACAATTCTTACCGAATTTTGGTCAAATTTTTTACCAAAATAATGGTGTAAATAGTCTAGAATTTAGCTCACTAAAACTTGTGGTTTGCCTTTTTCCAATAAATTATATATATATTTTTTGGGGGAAACACCTCATCAATCTGGTAGGGAAGAAGAAACTCGTTTCAAATATTCATATTCATTTTGATTGTTTTGGATTTTGCATTCCAACTCTTTTAAGTGTTTATATTCCGCACAAATAAATCAATATATTCAAGTTTCAATGTCTTTATTTAATTGAGGCTTTTATTTATTTATTCAACATGGATTATATTTATCGATTTGACATGAAGAGATCTAGATGCTTTTTCAAAAGTTGCTCTATATATATATATATATATATATATATAAACATTTTTTATTTTTGATATATTGACATGCCTGTCCAATCTAATCTAAAAAATGCTTGGCTTAATTTTTTTATTTAAAATACCTGACTTTGTCTATTTGTAACTGTGCGCATAATTCCCCTTAACATCTTGGGAGATTTCTGTATCATTATAAATTGGGCAAATAAATTGGGAAAAGGGCAGTGACGACCTCTCATCACCTGATCTCAGACACTGGTGTAGGGATACCAGGAACTCTGCACTTCCTTCATTCACCTGTCTTTCTCCCATATCTATCATGAACATAATCAGTTCGCAGACAGTCTATCGAAGACTGCCCTTTTTTTGGCTCCTGGTATGGGTTTCTATTATGAACTTTTCGATGGCCTTATGGTCTCTCATGACAATTGCAAGTTCTTTTGAGCTAGGTGCAGGAGCATGTACTCCATTATTTTTTTATGGCACCATTTTCGTTTTGTTTTGGAGCGGGCAGATTTCGATAGCAAATCTATGACGATATGTTCACGGTAGAGATGGTATGGATGGACAGTTCACCTTTGGCTCTCTGACTGGGATGTACATTTCGAGTTGTGTTGAGTGATCCTTGATCCCCCCTTTTGCAGCTCAGATGTGTTGAGACTTGTACTCGGTATTTAGCTGATCAGAACCCCTTTCTTGACATTACATGATTATAACCCACTCACTGGGATGGCACATTTAGATGCCCTTTGATTCTATTAATGAATATCAAGGAAACACTTTTTTCCTCTTGAGAAAAAAAAAACTGTGCGCATAATCTTTACATTTTCATATTTGTTAATTGTGCACATATTCTTTACATTTTCATATTTGTTAATTGCGCTTTGTTAGGATATTATTTTTGAGGAACTTTCCTGGGCATAGGCGCAATGATGTATTAATCAAAGTGGGTACTGGTAGTTTTGAAGGGATAAACTGATTTATGTGTAGCTGCATTAAAAATGGAAACTTAGGCATCTATTAGTGGAAAACAAAGTTAACATTAGCACTTATTTTATTTAAATAAATTCAAATAATTGTAAATTGCAAATTAATTGAATATGACAAAATCAAGCCCTCTTTGCCTCTATGTTCAAGGCTCATGTTTAGCCTAAAGCTTATGGTTACTTAACTGGGTCAATGGAGGATCAACCACCTTTATATAGGGTTTACACGCTGCTACTTGAATTGATTTATTTTTTTACAATTAAAATGAACAGTGTTTCTTTTTCTAAGTATTGTTTCATATATCATCTCTATTATGTAGGTAGGTACAAGCCTCAACAGATTTTTTTTTCTGTTTCTATATGGACACATGTATATTATTCAAGGAGTTATGAGAGAACCCTCACTTAGGCATTTATCACCTAGGCCAGGGATAGCCCTAATGTTGAATGGAAAAACCATCAGCCCATCCAGAAGATGTTGTCACCACATGAGGTTTGTACGAAGATGAGGACCATACCCCTGATCAGTGTAATTCCCTTCCTAGTGGCTCCCACCCGCAATTTAATTCCCTTCCTAGTGGCTCCCACGCGCAACCCCTGACCTACATAAATTGAGTAACTAACATGTAGTGACTTAACCTCCCAAAAAAAACTTGGTGTTAGCCCTTTAACTTAAACATCATATGCCGACTTAAAAAAAGTACTTTCTCAAGCAAAGCTTTTAAATGGCACTTTTTTCTTTAAATCCTAATTGGAGTTTTCCTCTTGTTCCTCCTCACTTTTCTGTCTCACCTCTTCTTTCTTCTTTGAGGTTACCAAGTCTTCTTTCTCATCCCTTCTTTCTTCTTTGAAGTTACCTAGTCTTCTGTTTCATTCCTTCTTTCTTGAGGTTACTTACAGAGAAAGGTTAAAAAAATGCAAAAAAAAATACATCTTTTCTATGGATCTAAGACATGATATATAATCCACTCACTTACTTTTTTTAATTAAAAAAACAACTCTATATTAATAAAAAATTATATCATATACACATCCCATAAGCTTCACTGATCAAATAGAAACATATTCAATAGGGAGCTGATCATCCAAATATTTAAAAAGCAAAAATCAAAGACCAGTACTCTCTCATCTTATTAAACATTAATTTACCAAAAACATTAATTCACAAAAACATGACTTTGCAGCACATAAATGAGATAGACACAAACATTATCTAACATTAATTCACCAAAAGCATGACTTTGCACCACATAAATGAGATAGACACAAACATTGTCTAACGTTACGGTTGGCAATGGCAGTGTGTATTATGAATTGCCCATGGCTTAATGATAAAACTAATCTATTTTAATTCCATATTATTAAGTCAAATAAAAATAATAAAATATTACAAACTACAAAACAAAAATTAGATGTCATAGAATTAATTCTATTTCTGGGAGTTTATCCGTAAGCCTGAACTTTAAGCATTTAAGCGAGAGTAGCAAATTAAACTATCCGGACAAAGTTATGCACTGATGCTGGGCGTGGAGCTGATGCTGGGCCACTTGTCTTGCACAGAGATAGGAGAAAAGGGTGCTGTGTTCGACTGCTTGATGTTGGAAAAAGATCCCAGCTGTTGTTCAACTGGACCAGCACACGAATCCCTGATTTCTTCAAGCTGAGCAACAATTTCCGCCATATGCGGTCTGTCATCCCTCTCGGACGCCAGGCATCGAAAGGCCAATTCTGCAACTGCACTTACCATCACCTTCACCTCATGATTCAATTCGATCTCCAGTTGCGGATCCACTAGTTCATGCAAGGACCCTTCTTGAATCTTCGTTATCGCTAAGTTAGCAAGGTTTATTTCCTTTCTGTTCCGATTTATGTCCATCGCTATTTTGGCAGAGATGATCTCTACCAAAACGACCCCGAAACTGTAGACATCGGATTTGTCAGTCAGCTGATAGCACTGATAGTATTCTGGGTCAACATACCCTGGTGTGCCTTGTGGGATAGTAGTGACATGCGAGGCATCAACAGGCACAAGCCTGCAAAGCCCAAAATCAGCCAATTTGATATCCAAATTCTCGTCCATGAGAATGTTGGAGGATTTCACATCTCTGTGGAATATAGGCGGATCAAGAGCGTGAAGGAAACTCAATGCCTGGGCAGTTTGAATAGCAATGTTCAGGCGAGTATTCCATTGTAATCCCTTGGGGTTCTTGCGATCGCCATGAAGATGTTCAGCAAGGGTTCCATTTGGGACAAATTCGTATACTAGCAGCAGCTCTGGACTATCTGCAGGGGTGCAGCCATAAAGACGAACGAGATGTGGATGATTCAAGGTCGAAAATATCTTCACTTCGTTGATGAACTGCTCAAGTCTCCTAGAGTTATCCTGATAAAGTCTCTTTACAGCCACAAATCGTCCGTCCCAAAGTTTACCCAGATGTACCGACCCGAACCCTCCAACGCCAAGTTCGTTATCCTCGTGGAAACAATTTGTAGACTGACAAAGTCCTTCGTAAGAGAATAATGGCAAATTGCCCATCTCGCGCCCAGGCAAATGTCTAAGAAGACTTCTGCTAGGCGGAGGTTTTCTGTTCTTCAGATAATACGCTAAGGACAGTGCTGCTATCAGAGCAGCTCCTCCAATGGAGCAACCTGCAGTGGAATGAAGACGAGAGATTGATCTATCAATGCTATCATCGTTCAACCCCGAAGAGAATAATTGAAACCAATTTATCCTAGAGTAGAGTTGAGAAACAGAAAGGAAGAAATCATAATTACCTATTATTATAATGGCTTTGTATCGAGGACCTGTAGTGGAAGCATAACAATTACAATCAGATCAGAAATAGCTGGAAGGATCTCCATATACATATGATGTTGACATATCTATATAGTTTGTGGTTGGATCATGTGGATAGGGATTAAATGGTTGAGAGATAGTTATGAATAAAAAAACAACTTGGAAATTATTTTTCTAGTTAATAGGGTTTTCCATGCCTACAGCTACATGTTATCAGGTACTTCCACCTGTTATCAATTTTTGTGTTCTTTTTCTTTTTTTCTCACATTCTTCTGGTCATTTACCATGAAATGTTGGTTATCCATTCATCAGCTATGGGTTATCCATGCATTGCTACCAGTTATCCATTCATCAGCTACATACTAGTTATTTGTATTCATTTTTTAATAATTGTTTATTTCGAATTTTGAAAAACTATCATAAAATCAATATAGAGAGTACACTTGTCAGTACATGAAAAAGTATAGAGATAGTCCACTCCAAATCTCAAATTAAAACATCATCCTAGTTGATAGATGAAAAAGCATAGAAATAATCCTCAACAAATCTCAAATAAAAACATATCAATATAGAGAGTACACTTGTGGGTACATGAAAAAGAATAGGGATAGTCCACTTCAAATCTCAAATTAAAATATCATCCTAGTTGATAGATGAAAAAGCATAGAAATAATCCTCAACAAATCTCAAATAAAAACATCTATCCAAATAAAAATATATTATATTAATGTTTTGAATTCAGTGCATGCATTGATATGAATATTGGAATCTTCAAATCAGACTGACCATGAATTTGGGCAGTATACCCCTTTATTTGGAGTCAGTACAGAATATAAACTCAAAACATCTTTATAACTGAACAGCAGTTCCAAGTAGTTTCTCAGAAAATTAAAATAGAGCATACCATGGCCGGGGCATTCGTGTGTACGGGGTCCATTCTTGCAATAGCAGACTAACGGTGGCGCAGGCGCAGTTGAATCGGAAATGTTGTAACCACATATCCCTCCACTTGCTTCACATGACCGACAACTTTCATTTCTCTTTGTGTCGGTGGAAACATTAATTATTCCCACCTCAACGTCGACTACGTTTTTTTCCATTGAACATCCTTCAGGCAGATTCCCAGGCTCGTACAAAGCCCAGTAGACGCTTGCATTACATTTCGAGAAAGGCCAGTAGAAGTCAGGCTGTTTATCACACTTGTAGACTGCCAAAGTTCGGTTCTCTTTACCCATAATATTGAAGACGGTGTTTTTAAATTCTGAGGATGGTATCTGCATCTTAATGGGATCATCTAAAAATTGGCAATTCTCGCCCCTCGTAATAATGAGCACGCTACTGGAATCCCCAGGATGTATTAATATAGTGTAATTCTGGTTATCAATGGTGATAACTGGAGCTGAGTTCTGCACACAGTCTATCTGAAAGCTAGGGAGACCACAGCCACGATTTCCTACACCGAAAGGATACTTGAAATTCATATTACCACATGTTCTACCTGTATGTTGGCAATATTCATATTGCGGGTCGAAGCATACCGAGCAGGGGAAGAGAGAGGCACAGCAGACTGCAGTAAGGGCAAGGAAGAAGAGGTGTAAAGGCATGGAGGGAAGAAGGCGAGGGACATATAATTCCATCTGGACAAGATGAGATTATACGCATAGAATCCACTTCGGGAAACTCAAAATGATGGGATTGAACAACAATGAAACGTAGGTAGTGTTAAATAATTCAAGAATTGCTTATAAAACTGATCGAATGCAATTTAATCTTTGAAATTGCTTTTAGGGTTTAACGTAAAGCTTTAATAATTTAATATGAATCCATAGCTTCCCCTTCCCTCCCCGTTGTTACTTTCATTATTCATTTCAACGCACTAGTTTGAAAGAATAGAAGATGCCGCGGGTTTTTTATTTAAATATTTGCCGGGATATCCACGGGATGTAGTTTGAAAGAAAAAATAGAAGATGCCGCGGGTTTTTTATTTAAATATTTGTAGGGATATCCACGGGATGGTACATATTGGGAAATTAATAGAAGATATCGTGGATTTTTTATTAAAAAACTTGCCCGGACATCCACGGGACGGTAGATATTTTGGGACGATGGATTTTTTTATTAAAAACCTTGCCGGGGTATCCACGATTGGGAGTCGGGACGATGGTTGTCGATAATTCTTTTGGAAAATTAAAGTCTTCGAGGTTAACAACACTCGTTTTTAAAGAATGGACAGCTTCGTCAGCATGGAGTTAATGCAACTCTCTGTGGTTAGCTGAAACACTAACCAACATACACTGTCACACTAAATATCAACGTGAGCATTGTATTTCTGGTCATGAGAGGATATTTAGATATTATTTAAATTTTGGATTTTTTTGAACAAGATTAACAAAATTAACTGTAATAAGTATGTAACAAGTGTATAGGAGATTAATATTTTTTAATTGTAGTCCTATTTTGTTATGTTTAAATACATTTTAATTAAGATATAAATAAGTTTCCGTATTATGTTTATATTAATTAGTTTAATTAATTTAATGTATATATTAGATTATAAATGGATAACTATAAATATCTAGTAATTAGTTTAATGGCTAGTCTCTGTTTAATAGTCAACTATTTCCACAAAATTAGGTGATTGGTATATATGGTCTACTTTATTTGTGGCTGTGCTAATCGTATTGCCTTTGGCTACCCAAAGGCATATGAATTTTATAATTAATTTCTAGCAGTTTAATTTCTGATTTTTATCATTAAAATTTAGTTAAAATTTATAAATTTTATAATTAAAATTTGGTTGAAATTGTATATATATATATAGATAGATATATGTGGTTGAAACTACACCAGCT
>LPNX010551124.1:60950-98066 GCA_001517045.1 Pseudotsuga menziesii | reverse complement strand
GGTTGATATTTTGTACAGTACATCTTGTATGGCCCTCTTGTTGCCAAAGCTGTGCATACCAACCTGTACGGGGGCAATGAAGTCGACAATTGGTGCTTTCACATATTGTTGCTTACCTTTCTCAGATACGTTACCTACCAACTTTGGGCCACTTTCTCCAACATTTACTGTCTCTCTCTGATAGTACATATGGTGTTAGATCCACTTCTATGCTCCTCCCTATCTTCCTCATTTTGACTTTGCACCTGCAATCTTTTCCTTTCACGATCTTTTTTTCGTTGTTCTTCTCTTTGATCATCAGTCATTTGTTGTTGTCTGTTCAAACATTTTAACATCTAGATCTCAGGCATAAAAAAATAGAGAGATAACCAAAACTGAGAGAGAAAATTATACAGTCATTTTAAAGTTGGGAAAATTTTTAACATTTAGTTGGCAACAATTTTAACATTTATCAAATTGCAGACGTTGGTATTGGTAAAACGCTGGAAACATTCAAGATTCAGATTTATTCAAAATGCAGACATCCATATCGGGGTTAAGAATCAAATGCTGGAATATTCACCATTCATATTTATTCAAAATGCAGACATCCAGGTCGGGGTTAAGAATCAAAGTGCTGGAATATTCAACATTCCGATTTATTCAAAATGCAAAAAAAAGAGATCACAATCCATACCTGAGATTTGTTTATAAGAATGCAGCCGCAGCCAATGGAGATCACGATTCAAACTTAGATTGGTTTATTCCTGAGACAAATCTGTAATTGCTCTCAGCGTTATTCCGAAGGTCCAACTTGTACGTATTGTTTTGAAGTGTGTATAGGTGTTTTGATTTACTTACAAATATATATATATATATATATATATATATATACACACACACCTAAGATTATTAATTATTAAGCCTACTTGTATATATATATATATATATATATATATATATATATATACACACCTAAGATTATTAATTATTAAGCCTACTTGTATATATAGATATATAAGCCTACTTTTTTATGTGACACATGTCATCTCCACGTTGAGCACGGAATCACACTTCTACCTCATACCGGGCTGTAGAATGCGCCTCTCGGCGCAATAAACTCAGTTTTGGAATTGGCTTACTCTATCAATTAAAACTCACTGGAAGTACAAATTTGGGTAAAAAGCTTTTGCTAAAACGATGTATGTCACTCTTGGGACACTCGAGTAGTAATCAAATTTGAAGGGTGGGTCCAAATTTCAATTGGAAGGGAAATTATTCTGTCAGTCCTTCATAGATTAAGGGAAATATAAATAATTGTCTTTTAATTGACAAGTATAAATTAACCAAACCTTTTCACCAAAACAAATGCAAAAAACAAATATTGTTTTTTCAGCGCTTGTTGTGAAAGCATATAAGTATGTGATAGAGGTGCCTAAGTCAATTGAATCCTTGCAACTCATTGTTTGTCTGAGTCTCAATGCTCCTTTTAAATTGAACCAGAATACCAAAATAAGTTTATTAATGGCTAAATTTGAGAAAGTTATAGGTGTGTGTAATTAAGTGCTTGGGGCTCTAAAATTTGTTATGTTTTGTGTCAGTCCACGATTCACTGAAAGTCATCTGTAGGAATTCAAATTATTTTATGAAAACTATTAATGTGTATAACCTCTATGCCTAAAACATTTTCCATGCTAAAGCAAGCCACTACCCTCTTTATTGCCTTACCAAAAGGCATGATAATGAGGAAGAAGACCTAAAATTATGAACTTCACCTTCAAAGAATGCCCTGCAATCACATTGGGAA
The DNA here is from genome assembly GCA_001517045.1 of Pseudotsuga menziesii. Lineage (NCBI taxonomy): Eukaryota > Viridiplantae > Streptophyta > Pinopsida > Pinales > Pinaceae > Pseudotsuga > Pseudotsuga menziesii. Next base: position 96,280 of record LPNX010551124.1, on the reverse strand, counting down.
GGAGTGATAAGAAGATCAGAACCATCCAACATGTCAAATCTCAGTTGATACTGTTAATTAAAGACTTATAAGGTAAATTTAATATAAGACTTATAGTTATATCTTACTCTTTGCGTCTTGAAACATTTAATATTTTATGGTTGTCTTTGGGCCTTGACCCAATTCGTATTATAAGATGCCAGATGTGCAGGCATAATAATCCTTAGTTACGACTATGAGATGAGGATTTAAAGAGAAGAGGATGTAAAGAGAAGTAATTTTTAATTGTATTTTGGTAGTGCTGAGGACAAATGCTGTGAGAAACCACAAATGTTTGGAAGGACTGAGCGAGATTACATCACGATCATGGCACCCATCAAATTGAAGACTATTCTTGAGCCAACAATTGTTTTTTTTTAATTTTATTAATAACCATTGTACATGCCATTATTTGTATTTGCATGACATCGAGTTTTCTTTATAGTTGTCGTGAGTCCATGATATTCATGCAAGAAATGAAGTTTTGTAGAGGAGGACTTATCAAACCGGCCTTTTGAATTTCATTTTGACGAAAAAATAGTGGACATTGGTAGCAAGGTTCACATAGGTAGTAGGCACAAATTTTTGAGCTCGTTTCGGGCCTAGTAGTGGACTAGTACTTGTTATTTTTTGTTATAGTCGTAGTTGTTGAAACATTGTCACACTTTAGATTGCAATCCCAAGTGAGTCGGGAGTCAAAGTCACATCTCAATGGCTAGTTCATCGTAGTCATCAATGATTACTAGCCTTGTTGCACAACTAAGCAATGAGTGCATGGCATGAGTGAGTAAGTGATTATAATTTATCATATTTCCAATGTTTTGAGTAATGAGTTGAACTTTATAGCATATGAATTTCAACATTTTGAGAAATTTATATGGATGGATTATTTCAAAAGTTGCACTTCTTTTAAAATGTTGATATAAATTATACCTTTGGGAAAAGTAAAATTCAAATTTTAATTTTTTTTAAAACAATTTTAACTTTAAAGGGCTAGAACCCTTTGGAAGGGCTATGAAGGGTTCAATTTTGAACTCTGCGAGTCAGGAATCTATATAAAAAAAAATCTGAAAATCCAGTCGACACCGAACAAGCCGGTTCCCTCCTTGAAAAGTCGAAAGCAACACCGAAGAAGCGCGTTTCCTCAAATCAATATCAAAACCTAAAAAAGGAGTTGCTTTTTTACTTTGTAGGTCCACCGTCCACGAAGACTTTGAAATCTCCGAAATAAAAAATACAGTAGACCAAATAACCACGATATTGCTGACCGTAGACCTAAATCCATAAGATGTATGTACAAGGAAAAGAGAAAAAGCCTCGTATTCATAGAAACTGTCGACTTAAGTTAATTCCTAATGATTGTTCAGGTGAGCGATATAGACCAAGACGTGTTAATATATTGTTGTTGTTTGGTGCGTATTGTTATATATATATATATATTCAAATTTTATAAAATATAATTTTTAATATAATATAAAATTATAAAACTTTGTAAAATAAAGATTTTTTATTTTCCATTATTTTTATTTTAAGATAGGTTTTCTAACTTTGAAATATTCTTTTCCTAAGAGTAACTTTTTTCTTTTTCTGGCATAAAAGCATCACTTTATTTTTCGAGACTTTCATATGGAATTGATTGGTTTTTCAAAGTTGAAAGATCATTTGGAAGATGTTTCTTTAAGTTAAAACCTTGGTTACACAAATTTTTTCAGTTTTTGGGGAGATTTAGTAGGGTAATGTAATATGATTGCTTTAAAACACAATAACCAAGTTGGTCATAATGAAACCTTATTTATGAGTAGGTCACTTATTTTCAATTTATGACAAGAGATTATTTGGTAGAATCTTTTCTAAGTATAATACAACAACAATTCATATTCATAGTTGATTCAAGTGATCAAAGTTAGGATCAAGACCTTGGATACTACTACACTTCCCTTCAATCTTTGGGGAGATTTAGTACGATAGTATAGGCTTAGTTCTTTTAAATACAACCACGAAGTTGTTCATAGCTAGTTCTATTCAAAATGTGTTGTTGAGGTAAAGTGAATAGTGGTTCAACCTAAGGGAAATTTAGTACGGTTAACACTTTAATATGAATTAAAAAGTGCAATCATTTAACATAAGGAAAGTAAGTGGAACAACCTAACACATAAACATAAACAATACATAAAAGAGACATCTCAAAATAGATAATAAGGAAAACAACAAGAAATTGGCTCATGTATTCTAGATACAGAAGATAGAATTATAAAGAATGGAATGGTATTACAATGAATTGGTGTAGGATATTGTTGCGATTGAAACTATAATAACATATGTGCAATCTCAATCTCACTAGATATAACCACTTGTTGCAGCTGCAACCTTTGTTTCCCAAATTTTTTAAAATTTTGGACCCTCCTTTCAATCTTGACTAGTCTGGGATTGTTTGGTTTCTTGAACTTTGTCTTTCCTCTGCTACAATGTTGGATATTTTTGAGGTTGAAGTAAGGTAAACTGTTTTCCTTTGTTTCGGAAGTTAAATGATCTAAAAGTGCCTTTTGTCTAGCCAATGCTTTTGACTGTGGAGTTTTGTTTTTTAGAACTTAACGTTTTTTATTTATTTTTAGATGATTTTATCGCTGTCGAAAGTCAGTTGAACAATGAATCGGGGCATTAGTTCTCTATGCCTCCAACATTTCGGGAGGGAAACAACGAACAATTCTTATTTTCGCCAATCTGTGGCCTTTACCTCTTTGTCGTTTTATTGTTTAAACTTTTTTGCCGACACTGTTTATTTTATCGCTATCGAAACGATTTTTTACTGTGATCAGAGGGCTAGTCCTTTGCATTGCCGACATGGCGGCAACGTTGAGTTTTGATTCGCCGATACATAGTTATTAGAGCTCCCAATCGCCGACAGTTTTGTGATCCGTGGAACCCACAGTCAGTTTGCTATCCGTCGTTGCGGCTGCCGACCAGACTATTTCTCCGATGTTTAGTGTTTTCATATGTCGACACATTATTGGTCAGTGGTTTCGACCTCCAATACATCGTACAACAGCATTTAGTGCTCGGCATCGTCGACACTATGGCAATGCTTAGATTTTTTTTTGTCGACATTCGGCATTCCAGAAAGATGACTGCCACAAGATTCAGAGTTACTATCATTTAACACAGTTTTAGCTTCTCCATGAGTTAACAACGTCGCAAAATAGAATCGATGTTGCGACGATACAACGTATCATTAACGATAAGGTAGTAGTTGGCGTGATGACAAATATGATGAAATTCGTCACGAGTTACAATTGGACAAAAGTGTTTTGTTTGGAGATACAAAATCAAATATCCATACCAAGGGTGAGACGTATTAATGAGGAATAAAGATTCATCAGGAAGTGAATCAATGGGATGCGTTTCCTCAGTCATACGAGGAAGATCACACATTATTATCCTGTAAAATGGCACTTCTCTGTCTGATTACTGACACTCAATGTGTCGATACACAAAAGGAAAAATGGATAGAAGTGGCCAAAACACTATAGATGTGCATGAATTTTGATACATCATCCTCTTACCATCCTAACCTATTTTTATAAGGTCATTAGGGTGAATCGCGACTATTTCCATTGCAACCCGCATATCATTCGTGAGTATTGACATTGCAATCTTCATATACATCAGTAGGGTTGGAATTCGTAGGTTTCCCTTATGAAATTCACGTATCATGCGCGACCTGCTAGTATTAATAGTCGTGAATTTTGTAAATCAAAATTAAAAAATATAATCAAGTTTAGTCGAGGACAATTGGGTCCTTAATCATAACTATCCCAACTTCCCCAACCATCTCAACCTTTGTAACCTCTCTCTTTATTCATGTATAAATAAAGGATAGGGGTTAAGGATAAACACTCATTCATTTCTAGAGAAAAGTTATGCTGGTGGATTGCCTTTAGAGATCTTGGACCAACAGAACTCAGTGTCCTTTGCTAGCATAGTAGCACTTGTTTCAGATATTGGTTGTAATCTTACCTCACTTGTTTATCAATAAAGAGAGTCTTTCTTCTAATGTTGTGTATTTGTACTATGTATTATGATTTATGACTTGTCTTGTTATTTCATTACAAGCATATTGTTTCATTGATCATCTATATAATAAATAAGATATTGCAGGAAAGATATTACTCTTTGCAGGTGTTGGAGATTCCCTAGAAGCTGTGGAAGCAATTTGAAGTGAAGAAGAAATCTAGGATCAACCGTCATAAACAAGGTATGCCTAATTTATTCCATATTTCTCTATCACGTTCTAAAATGGTTGAATGTCTACAAGTTTATTTAGTATGTTGGTAACCCCATAAACCCTATGTTATAAGGTTGTATTCTCTTGAACAGTAGAACTGGCCACTCCACTAGGGAGTCCAAACTGTTGTGGGTCCTTTCTTTTGGCTTCGTTACTAGTCTTGCTCTGTCTAATTCTGTGAGTGATTTGTTTCGATTTTACCTTTAATTTTCAGTATTGTGTGTTCAAAACCTTTCTGTCATCCATTTTTCTCTTTGAAAAATTTTGACAGCATTCACAGGTTTCTTTTGAAACAGTGGTGTATTCCTTGTTGTATTCGCGGGTTGCTTCGGTGACAGTCGCGAATGGTGCGTAACCTGCCTTGACGACAATCATGAATTTCCTGTAGGTGTCTGTTGATCCATAAGGTTTTTTCTTGTCCTTGTTTTTATGATTCTTCAGATGCTTGTTAAGGTTCTTATTTAGCATTATACTGTAGTTTTAGGTGTGTACATTTCACTGGTTGCTTGATTATTCAATTTTTTTGAGTGATTTTTTATTTGAATTCTCCATTTGTGAATGAGTTAGATCCCTTCTTGCTTGGATTTTTGTATGAGCGCTTGTGTTTTCGGGTCATTGATCAGTACTTTAATACATTGATATACTTTGTACTACTTTTCTAGTAGTATGAGTCAATCATTCTTTCCATCATTTGGATCTATTAGTCCTTGTGAGCCAATAGTTCCACCACATTTAGGGTTTGAGTCATTTATGTCATTTTGATTGAAGTGTGTTATTGTAGGGTCTGACTTCTATCATTAACAGTTATATGATCATATTGTTTATTTCACTCAAAACTGCATTTAGTTGCATCTAGTTTTTGAATTTTTTGAAAAAAGGAAAGACGAAAAGCATTTTTGCATTAGTTTTTCTTTTCACTATTTTTTCAGAAAAAATAAAAAAATTTAAGTCTTGTAGTTTCTCATGTTGTTTAAAATTTCATTAGCTTTCATTCACAAAGAAAAAGAAAAGAAAATTTGCATTGTTAGTTGCATTCACTTTGAAATTTTTTTTATACATCATTTGCTTTCATTTAATGAATCTATAACACCATTCAGTTTCATTCCGCTACCTTTGACTAATATAACCCATTAAAAAGAACGATTAATTAAAATTTATTAGTAAGTTTCTTTTTATAGGTTCATACATCAACTAGTCTAGGATATGTTTTTGGACTAGGAGTTTAAACTGTCCAAAAGCATTTGATTTTAGACGTAGTGGACTTTCATTAGGTAAATCCTCTTCTACAAGGGACCATCCGTAAAGCTCTTCTCACACAAGAGTTAAGAAAGAGGCCACGTGAGAGCTCGGTTGAGGAGATAACCCTCTGCTTCCTTATTCGATCGTTTACCAGGATTTTTATGCATTTGGATATCTTTTCAATACCACCTCTTGGGCCCCGTGTGGTGCTGATGTTGACAAGGTTTCGGTCCTAGCTACCCTGCCCATGCATAAGGATCAAGCTTGTGATTGTTCCTGTCGGAATCTTAGTGTAGGTTTGGTAGCCTTTAGTATCCAGACACTAGGATCTTACACAGGTGCTATTGGAAGGCTATTTCTAGTATACCTAGGAAGGACTTGGAAGGTAACCTTGGTAGACAATTTGGGAGGGTGGTTGGGTCATTCCAGCACTTGAACCCAGAAACATATTCACGAGACACCAAGTAACGATCCTTCAATATTCAGTGGTTGAACCTAGGCCCTAATCATCTTAGGATTTCCTTTTGAAGGTGTATCTTATATCTAATGTGTCTATGTTACTTTAGGACATTTTTAGTGAGTGTTGTTTCGTTTGTTTGTGTTTAGTTGGCCTTTAGGTCTGTGAGTTAAATTTATAGTTGTGGAGGACCAACCACTTCGTAGGTCCATAAGGCTGCAAAACCTTCCTCCATCTATTATAGTGGATCCTCCACCGCCACCTTAAAGGCAGAGACTAGATACTGACGGTTCTTTTGAACTAGTAGGTGTTAGTGAAGTTTCAGGTGAACCAAAACTTAGGATTAATGAGGAAGAAACATAAATAGTAGAGATAGAAGACTTGTAGGCTGCCGAGTTTGCAAGAAATTTTAATCCACCTCTAACAGATCTGAACGATCTTATGGTATTCCAAGTCCTCCCTTTTAGTTCACCTGATATTGGTGTTCCTTTGAGCAGAGTTATGTCTAGCTCGGGAGAAGGAATTTCTGCCCCAACCTCATCCATATTGGATGGTGGAGTCCCACCTCCCCATGTTGGTGCTCCAAGACCAAGTGAATATACTGCACCCCTTTCACAAATTCAACCCTCGGTACCCTCTAATGTAATAGATCCATTTAGTGGGATGGTCAGTGGGATTCCCAATGCCCCTTTTTCTTCTCCTTCCTTTATGCAAAGTGCTCAGAGCGGTCCAAATGGATCCTCATCGTTCTTCCAGGGTTTTTTGGGGAATAGAGAACATATTCCTCCATCCACTCCTTATGTAGGTCCTTATCCTGCATGTGTGGGCATGTCATCTAGAAACACAAATGATTTTAATTTTTAGATGCCTGGTCAGGTTCCGACCCCTTTCATGAGCTCTCCCTTTTCACTTTTTAGTGGAGGGATACCTTCTCCTATGTTTCAAACTCTAGCCTCGTCTGGAGCGGCAAACCACATATCATGCACGACAAACTAGTAATACATTGATTTTCGGGTGGAATTCTTTTCAGAGTAGTGCAACTACATCACAATCACTGGCTGGGGGAAACAAGGGATGATTTTAACGAACCATACTTATTTCAAAGTGTATAAATGTTGGCGAATCTTACCAATTCCTAAACTATAAAATGTTTGGTGATATTTTTCAAAAAATATTTTAATTTACAAGGCTTTTATATTGCTTATATAATAAATTGGTGATTTTTAGGGTGAAAAAAGTTTACCCGATCAAAATCGGGCGAAACAGGCCTTCAAAAATTGCAAAATGGTGAATCGTTTTTTGCAGAAAACCCCCTAAAATTAGCCCATGTGCTAAATTTCACCCCTAAAATTATCCCTGGGGGAAACCCCACTTTTTCGTTTCGGAGCCAGGGGGAAGGTCCTTCGACATCCTAAAATCCTTATTATCAAACCCCGGTCAAGTCAAATCTTCCTTTCCTGGCAACATTAAACTTTCCATATTTGTAAAAGTTGATGAATGACCGTGTGTGGAATAATGTGGCATGGCCACCTGTACCTATTAAACTTCCCTCAGACATTCCTAATTTTGAAGGAGAATATGGTGAAGATCCAGGTGTGCACATTACCACTTTCCACCTTTGGTGCTCTTTGAACTCACTGAATGGTGACTCCGTTCGGTTGAGGCTCTTTTAGAGAACATTGACTCATGTGGCAGCAAAACGGTACATAGAACTTCCCTTCACTGCATATGATATTTTTCTAGATCTAGCGACCGTGTTCCTTAACCACTTTCAGCTTCTTATCCGGTATGATGTTAGCACAGACTTATTGTCGAATTTTCGATAAAACAAGGCCACACATATTTCTGATCATATATAGGAGTGTCGAAGATGAAAGAGGCTTATAAAAGCCATTATACCTCCTGAGTTTATGTTAGAGTGGTTCTTAAAATATTTATTGCCTTATACTATCTAAGTACGTATCCACTTCGGGGGTGACCACGGAAGAAGAGGCTATCCTCAGGGCTCAATAGTTAGACTTGATTTATGCTCAGTATGGGATTTTGTATGAAATTATTCCTGAGGTGCCGAGGTCTACAAATAACACTAAGAAACCCAAGCCTGGACCCCATGTTGATGGCGTGGTTGGTTCAGTTAGTTCTCCTACTGTAGAATCACTACTAAACAACTCCATGAGTTTTCAGTGAAGCAATCTATAGCAGAGGCACCTGAGGTTTCCACCCCCTCAACACAAAATGAAATTTTTTTTGCACAATCTTCTCAGAAGGGAAATCGGCATCCTGGTGGGAAAAAGAAAAAAAGGGAAGAAGGGCGAGGGTAATCAAAACAAGCAAAATCCCACAAATTATGCTGATGAGGAGGGGGGGGAATACAAGAAAAAGGTCAAGTTTCCCTATAAGTTGTGCCAGGGATACCACCTTATTTATCAATGCCCTCTTATGGAACAAGCTTGGAAGTTGTTGAAGAATCAACAACTGAATGTCTTGAACGATCCATTTCCTTAAGGATAGAACACGGCTTCTGTTACCGGGGGAAATTCTAGTGCTGCTCCTGATAAAAATTATATCAATAGATATGATCTAGCACCTTACTCCAAAAAAGAAATAAGAATTATGAATCAGAGGCTCCAGAGAAGTGTAATTCTATTGGTGAAACTTCAAACCCTCTCAATATTGAAAAACCTGCTGATCCAATGCCCAAGATACCGAAATGTGTCTTTAAGAAACCATTTCACAACCCTAACACTAGGGCTTCTTCCAACTACTCTGTATTTGATGATCTAGCTTACAATCCTTGTGTGATGTCTGCATTGGAGGTGTTACAGAGTTGTCCTGATCAGCGGGATGCCCTCTTATCAACCATAGGTAGCATGTATTCATTGATCCTGCTGGTGAAGTTTAATATTTCAGATGTTAATATCCGCCTACCATAACATGTGGCTTTGTCAATTGATGTTGTACATGGAGGTAAAACCATTGGACGTACAGTGGTTGATGAAGGTGCTTCCACATGCGTAATGTCAATGTCTTGTTGGAAATCCTTAGGATCCCCAGAGCTAGTTCCATTGAACACTCTACTTACTGCTTTCCATGGAAGGTCTTTCGGCCCACATGGTATCCTACTAGCTTTCTGTTGCAGCCGCAACTGTTTTCCCCAAATTTTCAAATTTTGGACCCCCTTATTAATTTTAGCGTTTCCTTGAATCGTTTGGACCCATGAACTCTTTTGTCGTGCTTTAATTTTGGACGATGTTGAGGTTAACTCTCTTCCTGTTTTCAAAAAATTGCTTATGTTTGAAATTGCTGTGGGTCGTAGAGTTTAGAGTTTGTTTTGTTACCTTTCGGGCTGCGATTTAACAACATATCAGAGCCATGTTTCCTTGGGAAGCCTCCGTCGCGAAAATTAAACAATGATTATTCTGCGGAAGAATCGTGACTCCTCCATGGCCGCTTCGTATCGTTTAACTTGGTTATATTATCGGAGGAGTTAGTCTGTTTATCTTCCGCCCTTGCGGCTCCCAAACAAATTAAGTATCTGGCATACAATCGCTCCGCCCGCCGATGCTTTGTTGGGTCTTCGTCACTTTGTGTTGGATCGGAGGCCGTAATCTTTCCTCCTCCACCCTTGCGGCTGTGTAATGCACTGAGTGTCTAACGCTGATGTCCTTCCGCTCGCCGACTGTGACTTTTTCACCTAGAATTTGAGTCTAGCTTTTCTGACTCCGATAAACTTAATGGTCTCATGGATCCCGTTTCCTGTTGGAGATCTATCGACGCAGCTGTGAGTAAGACTACCGCGGCCGAGGTTTTAGTGTTTTAGGCTGCCGATAAGTTTTCTCTCCCCGTCGTTTCGTCTGTTTTAAACCCTTGTGGACGAGACAATGGTCCTGGTGCTTGTTAAGGTTTTCATGACAGTATAGGGCCTCTTTTGATGACCAGTCATTTGTTGATACAGTTTGGTTTTATTGAAAATGCAGTCCTGATTAATGATACATGTCGTTTGATTGCAGATGAGCTCAAGGGATTTTTATAAATTACTACTGCGAGAAGGTATAGCGTGGAGACGAAGTAGCAGAAAATGGTTGGATAGTGTTAGGCAGAGTTCGTACCAAAACCAACGGGATCTCAAGGAGAGCAAACGAAAGACAAGGCAGAATCAATGGCGACCAAAGCCCAGGCCTGGAAATATCTGTCAGTTACCAAGCGGATCTCGCTTTGTTGAGTACTCTAAAAATGTAACGCATGAAGTAAATCATGAGTACTCACAGAAAAGACAAAAATGAGGATATTAAACGATTAGGAGGAACCCAAAGGTCACACGATTGGGGCAGCCCAAGCGGTTCGCTGATTTGGTTTAAATATAAGAAAGTTAGAACTTATAGGGGCTTTTTCCTTGGAAAAACTTGTGAACTATTGTTTGTAAGAGGAACTACTTCGTTTTACAATAAGAAATTACAAATTTTGCCTGTTGGAGAAGGTGCTATGTGGAATGTTTCAATGTGATAAAATGAACAATGTTGAAGGGGAACTATTTCGTTTTCGACTGTGTTTCATTGACTGTGAGAGCATTCTAACTTTCTGAACCTATGTTCTTTCATGAATGTTCTCTAGTACATTCTGTGATATTTTCCACTCTGAGTAATGGGAGTTTTTAACTGTTGATGAGCTATATTGTCGTGTATACTTTTATGCATGTTTATATGTTTGGTTCTATGAACAACTATCTGTGATTTGCCATAACATGTGAACAGTATTACATTACTCATGAATTAATGTTTAGCTCTCTAGAGATAGCCTAGTTAGTATTATTTTCTTGCTGTGTGTGTGATTTAGATGCTTGAGAGTTTAAGACAAGAGGTAAGAACCTGCGCATCACATTGTGAATTCTCCTTGCATTCTTTATTACTTTGCATGTTAAATAGGCACTTGCATATCATCCTTTAAGTCAAAAAATTACAAAAATATATATACGGTGGATCAGGCCGCAACCGGTAAAAAACTTTTATTTTTGTTACTTGACCCACGGTAGCCGAACCGCAAACCGGACGGATTCCCTACACCAAACAGTCATGGGCTAATAGGGAACGTTGACTGGGGAGAATCCCTTGCTGTTGTTGCCTGCGATTTTCCAGGCCTCAACAGTTTCTAAATAAAGTTGGTAGGGAAAGTAGTGGTTGTTGAAGTGGAAGTGATCGATGCCCCATTGGATTATAACTTGTTGTTGGGGAGAAGTTGGACTTACACTATGTGTGCGATCGCCTCGGCCATTCTATGAGTTGTAGTGTTTCCACACGAAGGGAAGTTGGTTATTGTTGACCAACTCATTTTCACTCGGAAGGGTTGTTTGGAGACTAATAAGTCCACAATACCTTTGATAGATCAGACCAAACCAGCTAATGAGAGCTTTGGGGTGGGAATGTATGCATCTTTGATGGGAACATTTTATATCCCATCCCTTATTAACTACTTAGGTTCTACGAGTGTAGGGAATTCTATCGCGACAGTTGTCGATAGAACTGATCCTTGGGTCCTTCCTTCCTGTCATGAACCTCAAGTACCCTTATCTATAGTGGAAGTATCTTATCAATTCATTTTTTATGCCACTGTCGATTCCATCGCGACTCCTTCTACAGTCTCAGAGGAGTCATATGAAGCTTATCTGCTCGCCTAAGCGGAGAACTCTTTGTATTCATACGATTTCTTAGACATGGTTTTTCCTTCGGACGAAGCCATTTTGGAAGCTATGATAGGACAAGAAAATACTTGTGAATACCTTCACCATAAGTCCTTCTTTCTTCCAGAGTTGAGAAGAATTGAGAATCAAGAGTTTCATGTGAGACTAGCAGAGAATTTTGATTCATCGATTAATCCTTTACCAAAGGAGGGAGTTTTTGCCGAGGGGAATATGGAAAATATCTCTAATACCATTCTAATCAACATCTCTGTAAACCCAAACGTCGTTGAAAATGTGCATTTTGGTTCAAACTTCTCTCCAAAGGAGATTACCATATATACTGCCTTGTTTAAGGAATTTCCTGACGTCTTTGCCTGGTCATATGAGGAGATGCTAGGAATATATCCATCTATTGTTGAACACAAAATACACACTTACCCCGATGCTAAACATGTTCGGCAAAAAATTCGACTTGTCAATCCGCGAAAAGCGACAACCGTTAAGTCTGAAGTGGAGAAATTGCTGAAAGCAAGGTTCATTTACCAAATTGCTCTAATGGAATGGGTATCCAATCCCATTCCTGTGGATAAAAAAAAGGAATCAAATGCGTGTGCACCAATTTCTGTGACTTAAATCAAGCGTGTCCCAAAGACAACTACCCAACGCCCTTCATCGATCAGATCATTGATGCTTGTATGGGTAGCGAGGTATTCTCATTTATGGATGGCTTTTCTGGGTATAACCAATTCAAATTAATCCGAAAGACCAACATAAAAAGACCTTCATTTTTCCTTGGGGGACCTTTGCGTAAAAAAAATGCCCTTCGGTTTGAAAATGTCGGAGTTACCTTTTAGCGTGCAATGAATTTTTCCTTCCACAATATCAAAAATATTGTCAAACCTTATTTGGATGATCTTCTTGCCCATTCTCTCAAGAGGAAGGAACATCCAGATCATCTTCGTATGATATTTGAACGATATAGACATTATAAGATACACTTGGATCCCCACAAGTGTGTTTTCTGCATCGAGTTGAGGAGGTTATTAGGGTTTATTGTTTCAAATAGAGGAATACAGGTAGATCCTTTGAAAGTTGAGGCTATTGTAAATCTGTCTCCTCCTTGTTCCATCAGGCAATTTTAGATCCTACAAGAGAGATCCAATTTCCTTCAGCATTTCATAGTTAATTATGCCAAGATAACTAAGGGTAAATCATGTGCTTGCTTAAGCAGGACACCCCATTTCTATGGAATGAAACTGCTCAACTTGCATTCGAGGCATTCAAAAAGGCTTTGCTGTCGGCTCCTTTACTACGTCCACCAGATTACACCAAAGATTTTATATTGTATTCGAATACGTCGGAGTCAACCATAGGAGTAGTTTTAGTTTAGGATGATGATAAGATCCAAGAGCATGTCATCTATTATCTCATCGTGCATTAGATGGCCCTAAACTTAGGTACTCTCATGTCGAGAAGTTGGCTTTGGCAGCTGTTTATGTCGTCCAAAGGCTTATACACTATATCTTACTTAGGACCACCACAGTGGTGGCAGATGTCAATCCTTTCCAGTATGTTTTATCCTGATGTATAATCGGGGGCAAATTCAATAAGTGGATAGTCATTCTTTGGAAGTTTGACTTGGATTTTCAATCTACTAAGTCAAAAAAGTCCTTAGTTTCTGTAGAACTGATTGTGGAATTCCCTACGGAAGAGACCATAATGGTAGAATAAGACTCATTCCCAGATGAGTATATCTTTCTGATTTCAACAACAGATCCCTGGTATGGAGATATTTTAGTATATCTCCAGACTGATGTGTCCTATGTCCTTCTCACAGGAATATCGACGCAAGTTGCGAGTCAACGCTAAAAGCTACATGATCATATGTGACACCTTATATCGAAGAGGGGTAGATTCTATTTTGTACTTAATGATGCCCATAGCGGAGCGTGTGGGGGTCATCTAGGTTAGCAACAACCCAGAAGATTATACATGTTGGTTATTTCTGGCCCACTATCTTTAAAGATTGTATGAAAGTTGTAAAGTGATGTCATCCTTTTCAGCTTTATACCAGAAAGATGTGGTCGCATCCCACTCCTTTATTTCCCGTCATCGCGGTGGGGCTCTTCACCAAGTGGGGGTAGATTACATGGCAATCCAATTTCTGTTGGGGGGCACAAATATAGCATTGTCATTGTAGACTACTTTAGGCCTCCCCCCCAAAGATATCATATTATTCTTATAGAAGCAGGCCTTACCCCCATAGAGATTATTGTTATGTCAAGGTACTTGATGTACAAGTATTAGATAAATGGCACGGGAGTCCAGAGACAACCTAAAATTGATTTAAACTCTATCCAATAACACCTATGGATCAAGAGAGATTTGCATAAAGATACCATGTCTTAGTTAAACCATTGGGGGATAGACGAGAATGAAACTTTGCAAAATATCAACATAAAAAATATGGTTACATCTAAGTTTAAAGAGAAATTGTGGGGCGAGAAGGTTTTAGAGGTTGAAAGGAAGTTAAGATACTATAAGAATGTCATTAACCCTAATCTAGAAGACCAAATTTTTCTCTCTGTTTTAACTAGCTCGAAGAAAAAGACTAACATATCCAAGATAAGAACGAATTCTCACGATCTTCGTAGTGAAACGGGGCGTTGGACAATTCCTAAAACACCATGGGAGGAAATGATTTGCCATCTTTGTGAGACTAAAATTGTTGAGGATGAAAGTCACTTTCTCTTAGAGTGTCCTGCATACAACCACATTTAATCGCAATTTCACAATCTTTATCATAATAATAACCTCTCTAATCTTCTAACTTGTCAAAACTATGGCGACCTCGATATGCTTCTTTCTAAGCTTTTTGACCATAGGATTAATTTGTTACAACAAACAAAGTAATTTAGTAAAGTCTAACAGACCAAAGTTGGTCTTAGTGGACGTTAACTATTATCATCATCATGATAATATTTTTATTATATTTTTAGTTTATATATATTTTTTTAAAATTTAATTTCGTTTGAATTATTTTAATTATTATCTTTTTAATTTATTAATTTTTTATTTGATTTGTATTTTTTTTAACATTGCTATATATTTTTTCAAATATTAATAAATAATTTAAAAACAAAATTTATTAATTTTGTTTATTTAAAAAAAATGGTCTTTTATGTGATTAAAATAAATAGTAGTTTTTTATATGAATTTTTCATTTTATTAAAATAAATAAATAAATAAATATATATATATATATATATATATATATATGACATTTATAAAAAAAATGTGTTTACGACTCATAATAAGTCTCTTAATTTGTAAGTCTTTAATTTATTGGCAAGTCTATTTAAACAATATCTTAATGACTTACAGAGTATAAAATCCCATTTTTCAAAAATACTATTCATATATTGTGTTGTGTTGTGTTGGAAGATACATCGTAGGATTATGTTGAAACTTTATCGCGGAAGGACCTTGTTGAAAAGGCAGTATTTGAAGAATCAAATGTTAAAATAAAAGTAATATTGTGTTGGAGAGGTAGGTTGTTGTCTATTTTAAATGATTGTTTTTTATTCCATGTTTTTAGTGACGTAGATTGTTTTTTTTTTTTTTTCAGAAGAAAAAAGCCAGCCTTTGGTATTCGATTGAATCAAAAGACATCGTAAACATACATCATAAAGTACATGGACAAAATGTCCAAACACATCCAAAACAGTCAAGATAAATAGACATAATACCAAATCAGCCAGAACTGGTAAGTAGACAAACAAAGTCTGTTCATAAGCAGACTTTTTCATCATCCCCAAGTGTACTCGGGTCAGCAATTCCCAGTTCTGGTGTCCAGTCAAACATATATGTCGCGGCAGTTATAATCTAGCTGAAAGTCTCCAATATACAGACAGAAATAACATCCAGACAATACAAAGCCATACAACAGAAGAAGATATACAGCCATCAAAATAGAGAGAAATGTCCCTCTCTAATGGACAAACCATCCATAGTTTCCGTGAAATGACCAATGCCCAAATCCAAAAGAAGAGCCTGCTTGGATAGACCATCAGCTAGAGTATTGTGTTCTCGATAAATATGATTGAAGGACACCGGTTGTACCATTCGTAGCATATAGTTAATATCATCACACCAGTGTTTCAGAGTGGGTATATCCAGGGTATGAGTTCCATTAACCCAAGAAATAATCACCAATGAGTCCCCATATATCATCTTAACGGGCAAACCCATCAATAGACAGACTCTGATGACAGACCAAAGTGCCATGAGCCCGGCCCGCGTATTAGTGCATTCCCCACAACCCATAGAAAAGACAAAATGGTGGGCTTCACTGAGATAGATCATAAACCCTGCTCCTCCATGATATGTTTTAGCAGCACCATCAAAAAAAGCAACAGGATAGGTGTGAGTCGGCTTAGGGCCAATCAGCCTGGTCTTCATAGTCTTCTGAGGGACCGGGAATAATGAAAGGGCACATTCAATCCTGGCAATGAGCATAGGTGCATATGGAGACTGATCATCAAAAATACAGGTATTTCTATGTAGCCATATGTACCAGAAAATGAACACAGGGGCATATAGATAAGTAGCAGTACGGGCATGTGTGGAAAACCAATGAGTAAGAGTAGTATGGAGATTGTCAAGGGGCATCAAATTAAATCCCAGGTAGGCCGCAAAGTGGTTTATGATATGGCAGGTGAAAGGACATCGCAAAAACAAATGGTCACAATCTTCAGTATCCCCGTTGCATAATACACATATGCCCGGTCCATAAAAACCACGAGACTGTAAGTGATCCCAGGTGAGGATCCGATCCTTCATAAGCAGCCAGGTGAAACAAATCATCTTGAGTGGTATCTTCAATCTCCATAGTATATACAGTTCATTATAGTGTATCGAGTCAACCTGGGTTTTAATAAGACAAGCATAGCTCCATGCAGCAGTAATGGGACCAGCATGAGTGTCGAAGGTCCACAGGAGATTATTAGGCTCCTCCTTTAGGAGTATTCTGTTGGATCGCAAGCCTTTGATATATAAGTCCCATTGACAGCTCCATTCATCACATAAGTCCAGTTCCTGCGCGGTGAACCATACAGCAGTAGAATAATTGATAGCCTGATCCAAGGTAGTTATCCCATAGTCTTGCAGATATAGTCTCAGCTCATCAGATAGAATGTATGTACAGTCCATACCGACCATTGGATCCGCTCCCACCCTAATCAGCCTTCCATTACCAACCTGCCACGATAGACCGTTTCCAATCCAATGAATAGTCGATAGAAACCCATTCCATATAATGGATGCATTATGTATACTAAAACATTTCTTTCGAAGCCAATCATGTACATCCAAATGTTTCATGTATTTTTCCTTCAGCAGTAGATTCCAAATGCCCGGCTGATGCAAAGCAAACCAAAAGTTTTTCATTCGGAGAGAGATACTGAAGAGGGGCAGATTCTTAATACCCCATCCCCCCAGGGCAGTGGGCCAAGCCAGCGAGTGCCAATCAGCCAGGTGATACCTCTTCTGCTTATCGGAAGATCCCCACAGGAAAGAGTATATAATATTTCTAAGCTTATCCAGTATGGCCGATGGGATGGGAAACAGAGCAAACCAATAAACGGGCAAACTAGTGAGTACAGCCCGTACCAACACCAGCCTTCCCCCCAGAGACAATAATCTGTTGGTCCAATGTGAAATACGATGCTCAAATTTCGAAATAAGCCACATCCAATCCTTAATAAGGTATCCAGAAGGCTTCAAGTAGAAGCCCAGATATGTAAAACCATCATTTAGATGAGAGAATCGATAGGGAATAATCCCAGCAGTTCTGTGCAGCAAATCCTCTTCAACATTCTCATGTAGAATGACAGACTTATTCAAATTAATCTTCATCCCAAATGCATCACAAAACTTTTCCAGAATGATTTGAAAAGTGTACCAGTCCTCAAAAGTACCCACCCCAAAAAGAATCACATCATCCACGAAGAGCAGGTGGGTAATAGAGAGGTTTTCCGAGATCTTAATGCCCATGATAAGACCATTACGTTTGGCATCCTCAATCAGAAGGCTGAGTCCTTCTATGACCAATATGAAGAGTAAAGGGGAAAGGGGGCACCCGTGACGAATGCCACGGGAGGCCGGAAAGAAAGAAGAGGGAGAGCCATTAACAAGGACGGCAAAATTTGCAGATGTGATACATCCCATAATCCAATTCACCCCCACCAGAGGGACCCCAATCTGTATGAGAATAAGTCTGATGTATGTCCAGTTGACCCTGTCGAATGCCTTAGTAAGATCCAGCTTCAGAATGATAGCTGATTTTTTTTTTGTCTTAACTGAGTGTAATACTTCTTGAGTTATAGCAACCGGAGCATGTATCAAACGATTCTTGAGAAAACCGAACTGTTGAGAGGAAATAGACGAGTCAAGGTAGGGCTTGAGTCTCATAGCCGCCACCTTTGAAATCAGTTTATAACATAAATTGCACAGAGATATAGGCCTGTAATCACCAAAGCTCGTAGGGTGGTCCACTTTTGGTATAAGTGCAATAAATGTAGAGTTGATGGCCGAGTCAACCTTCCCCAGCAAACGGGATGACTCCACCAGTTGTACCAGGGAGGGACCCAGTAAATCAAGAAAATGTAAGTAAAATTCCACAGTCCACCCGTCCGGTCTGGGTGCCTTATCTTTTTTAAAAGTCTTTAATGCTCCTTCGATCTCGCCAAGGGTGACAGGACAGGTGAAGGCTGAGTTATCATCTCCAGTAACATAAGAAGGGAAAAGTCGAATGACCTCAAGTTGTGCAGTAAGCTTAGTCAAGCCATCATCTGAGAAGATGTCTTTAAAATGTCGAACTCCCAGGGCTTTAATACCTACATCATCCGATACCACATTTCCTGCCTCATCATTCAGACACCAGATGGCATTCTGGTTTTTTTCTGGCCGATGCCATAGCATGAAAAAATTTAGTATTTGCATCCCCAAAATGTGCCCATGTGATTCTGCTTTGTAATCTGGCTGAGTTAATCTCAAAATCCAAAATCTTTTTTGATTCTGCTTTTAAATCATTCAATCGGTATTGCTAAGCATGGGACAAGATAGCAGAATGTGAAGAGAGGAGAATGGAGCAGATCTCCTCATTCAACCTCATAGAGGTCATCTTCATGATTTTAGTCTTCTCCCTGATCCAAACCTTAACCTTATTTTTAATGTAGCGCAGCCTGAAGTAAAGCACCTGCAAAGCATCTAGAGAGGGATCCACAGGTATAGAGTGCCATGTCTGATGTATGAAATGTACAAAGGCATCATCAGATAACCAGGAAGATTAAATTTAAAGGGATAATGGCAGAGTCCTAGAGTATCTCCCCATTCCATCAAAACCGGGAAATGATCAGAAATGTCACATCTATGGACCCAAGCACGGTGACGGGGTAGGCTATCAATCAGTTGTTCTGAAATCAAAAAATGGTCCAGTCTCTTCGATATCCCCTCATTCCCAACGCGACCATTCCTCCAGGTGGGACCCATAGAGGGATGAGCAATATCAACAAGATGATTATCAGAGATAATAGAGGAAAAGAAGGGTCCCAGAGGGTCAAGGTGTGCTTTTGATCCCCAAATCTCAGAGGCACCCAGGGTGAAGTTTAAATCGCCGGCAAGGATCAGGTTCGGTGTGTTAAGGATACCCCCCGAGGCAACAGCAGACCAAAAATTATCCCTGTGAGCATAAGGACCATAGACATTTAATAAAGAGAAATGAAGAGGTGATCCTCGGAGAGTGGCGTGGAGCATAATTCCCGCCAAGGTGTGAAAGGCTTTACAACGGAGAACCCACGGGTTCCAACCGGAAAGTATACCCCCTGAGATCCCAACAGAGTCCAAGGCGCGAAATTCCCATCCCGGGCAAATCTTAGAGAAAGCATAGAGGGCCGGGTAAGTGCTAGTCATCGTTTCCTGCAGTAGAACAACATCAGGAGCGAGAGATGAAAGTAATAGACAAAGGCTTTTCAGTTTGGTTGAGCCTCCAAACCCTCTGATGTTCATAGAGAGTATACGCATTACAAGGCAGAAGGAGGAGGGGTCTGAGCTCTAAGGACCCGAGGAGTAGTAGAGGCGTGCATCCTAGCCACGTTCTTCAATCGAGTGGACAAGGGAGTATGTGGTGCAACAGGTGGATCGATGATATGTGACGAGGGTAAGTGTTTTTTCTTCTTTTTTTTGCGGATGGTCACATTATCGAAGCGTATGGAGTCCAGAGGCAAGACCGAAGGCGAGATGGGCGTCTTATCAGTGAAAATTTTGAGTGACTTCTGTAATGACGGGTTAGAGAATGAGGGACTGTTAACAGGGCTAATAGAGTGTGACGTAACATGAGGATTCGAGGGGATAAGGGGTGGGAAATCAAACTGCGAAAAAAGAGGAGGGTCAGGTTCGTCTACAGGAGCAGGTGGAGTAGACGTTAGAGGAGTGTGGAGGGAAATCAGTGTGTTAGGTTCCCCATGCGAAGGTGATGTGGGAGAGTAAGGGTTATCAAGTAGGGTAGTCGAAAGTGACGTTCCAGGGATGTCCTTCAAAGGAACACACGTGGAAGACAAAAAGGTGGTAGCTCTCGGTAAAGCAGAACAATGAGTATCGCCCACAACAGGAAGTTCAAGTGGGGTAAGGAAGGGTTCCGATGGAGCAGGAGAGTGTAGTGGAGGGAGGAGGGGGTTACATCCCGACACAGAAGGTAAGCGAGAAGTATCATCGACCAAAGTTTCCTTAAACCATCCCGAAGGGATACGAGGAATCGGTAAAACCACCGAGGCCGAACCCATCGCAAAAGAATCAAGATATGCAATTTCTGATTCATAGGCATCGTCAAAAAGATAACATGCATCCTTTTCCTTATCGAAAGATGTCATAGGAATAATGGAAGAAGGCCCTACCTCGTTATGATTCTGCACCACAGATGGGGTCGACCTCCCAGAGAGGGACGAGAAAAGACGAGGTGAGCGAGAGGATCGCAAAGCAGGACAGTGCCTACGGAGATGTCCAATATCTCTGCACAAGCTGCATCGAAAAGGTACCCCTTGATAGTCAATCCTTTGATGGATCACACGCTTGTCACACAGAATGTCAATATCCGCCGGCAACCCAATGGAAACATCAAGTTCCACAAGTATACGAGCCATGCGCTTGTCGAAAGTGTTCAGAAAGTCCTCCTCTACAGCAATAAACCTACCGATAGAGTTACCAATCCCCTCCAAGGTATCCCGATTCCATAACGGAAATGGTAGACTAGGTAACAATGCCCACAGGTGGCGCTTTTTAATCCTGGTGCGCGCCGGATCAAAATGAACATTCCATCTGTCGAGGACCAGTGAACCTTTTCCGATCCGCCACGGCCTGTTGAGAATGGTAGTAGCATGTTCCTCGTTGAGAAATACAAATACAATCCAACCCTTGAGCAGTAGGCTGATAACAGGGACGTAGTGTATTAGTGGTTTCCACTGCTCTAATGCCCAGTCGAACCATTGCTTCTTATCTAATGAGGCATATTCGAGTCTCCCAACCAAGGCCCTGGAGCATAATGCCCCCACCCTGTCGATATATACATCACGACCCACAACATAATTTAATTTGCCATCTCTCGCTTTTAGGTTTTTTAAATGCCGTTTGTGGCGATGTCGATCCGAACCCCCACCTGGAGCCGGTGGCCTATCAGATATGACCGACATGTAACCTAGCACTGAAAACCCCAATATACAAGGGAGTATATGATACAAAAAACCCCCCACATATGATGTCCCACACCCACAATTTACAGTAAAAGAACAGCCCAAATACGATGTAATCCCAGCACAGACATAATCCCGCTAAAAACAAGTTATCTGACCCTAAAAACAGCGACCGAAAAAACAAGTCCGACATATAACCCCCCGTGATACAATGCCGTGGCAATGAACGGTATCCAGAAAATGGCCAGTCCACCAAGAAGGATGAGAAGGGTCAACCCATCATTCCCCAGGACTCCCCAGACTGGAAGCTTCTGATGGCCCGTGAGGTGGAGATATCGCAAATACCGACAAAACAAACAATGATAACCCCACAGGACAAAACCCACTAGCACTCATCAACTACAGACAAAGATATGTTCCCACTTGTTTATGCTGGTTGGTACTAGTCCTCGGCGACGAGGATGGACTCCAGCCGTTGATGAGCACCTAACGTGCGGGTTAGCACATGCACAGACAGAGACAGCCAAATGGGGGAGTAAAAGATGACGAGGATATGGCATAGAAGGCCAAAGAAGATATGCTAAACCCCCAAAACACAGCAGTAAGAAGGCGTAATATAACGGTCCGCCAGCCAGCCGGTATACCAAATATCACTGAATGTCATCCTTCTTACCTGTAACAGCTGATGACGACCGCGTGAACGAGGAAACCCTCGTCCCAGAAACCCTCGCTGAAACCCTCAGCCCAGAAACCCTCGCTCGCTCGCTCCTCTTGAGTTGGTTTTCTTTCCAGGGGTAAAGTGACGTAGATTGTTGTGCAACAAGTGTGTTATTTCAATACGATCTCTAACGATACCTTACGGTATGTTATATATAGAAATTATGTAATATTTATTGAAATAATATTTTTTTGGAGGAATGTTGGGATTGCCAATTTGTTGTTTTGCATCATATGTTGTGTAGCTCTCAACATTTTTGCAGGTTGTAGTTCCACTATAGGTTAGTGAAGATGAAAAAACTTTGATGATTTGTATTGGCTTTCTAACTAAGGTGGGTTGATTAATGGTGTTACCCATCTATAATAAACTGTTTTGGATTAGATTTGTATGATATGTATTATTGTCTTCATTGTTTATATATTAAGCTGACTAAATAAGCTCTTGATATATTTTCCAGTGTTTGATTTAGATTTAGGTGTAGATATTTATCAATTTCCAACATAAAGAATTCCCAGCCAGAGATCCAATAGTTATCCCTGCACTCCCTAAACCTGGAAACCTAATGAATGAAATAGGGAGTTGTTAGCTCAGCAAAGCCATAGATCCAATAGTTATCCCTGCACTCCCTGCACCTGGAAACCTGATGAATGAAATAGGGAGTTGTTAGCTCAGCGAACCCATGCCAGAACTCATGCAGAAGCGGACTAGATATAGCCATTCCATTTCGTATGCTTTCACTGAGGAGATGTGGGTGATTCACAGATGCATTCGCTGTGTCTTGGCTTTAGGTGGCTCTAGGTGAGTTCCAAGTTCTCTATATATGTAATTATGCTTTTCATAGGGCAAGGGAAGGGCACATAAACCGCAGGGAAGAGCACAGAAATATGGGACTCAAATGAGACTTACACTAATGGGTAGGCGGGTTAGAGAAAGCATTAAAGCACCTTCATGGTCGGCTTATTTCTTGGCTCGATTGGGTATCCACTTTATATATGTAATAACGCAACACATCAACCGTCACAAAGCATCACGGTCAAGGCCCTCCTTGAGCGGATAGAAAGACAATGCTCAGTCAAGAAAGGGATGAGTGTCTATGTTATGACGCTAGCAGTCTACACTAGACAGTCTAGGCTCACTATTTGGTCTGAACTCAGGTCACTCTAGTATTCAGATTATTAGCGAGAGAGACCAATCACCTTCATCATATATTGCATATTGACCATGGTATTTGGCATAAATATTTTAAGAAAACTTATTAAAATAGATGCTTCAGTTAACTAGAGTAATTAGTTCAAAACGCTTTGACTATCGAGAGGCATTCGTTGTCAAACATAAGCTAATATTGGCTTTTGACACCCTCCGCTGACAAATAGATTATGTAGTAGTAATTTTATCTTCATCAAATTTGTAGAAATGGGCTTTTATAAGTGTGTTTGTAGAAATGGGCATTCGTTGTCAAACATAAGCTAATATTGGCTTTTGACACCCTCCGCTGACAAATAGATTATGTAGTAGTAATTTTATCTTCATCAAATTTGTAGAAATGGGCTTTTAGAAATGGGCTTTTATAAGATGGGAATTTATAATGAGGCATTTTAAAAATTATTTATACTTTCTATGAACACTAAAAATCTATTAAATGGATACTATGATGGATTGTGATATTGAAAAGATGTTGATTGTTAGTTTTGTCATCTTGTTCAAAGGATTCTTCCTCTATCTAATGCTTTTAGACCAACCTATGGTCTAGATTGATTTATGTTCCAACAATAACGATGGGACGACTATTTATGGAAAGCTTCATAGGCTAAAAATAAAAATGTTATATTTAAGTAAGAGTGGACCTTACCATGGTTAGTGTGCCTTAGACAAGTGTAAGGTGATTTCATTAACTATGTGTAGTTGTTTTGGGTGATTTTTTTTTATATCTATTGAGAGTCAACCAGTCCACGTGGTTTACACTTGTATGTTAACAAGAAGAAAGTTCTTCTTGTTTATTTGTAAAGGTTCTTTTGTTTAAATCAAATTAATGTTATGAGTTCACAATGTAATTTAGAGAACAACTCTATGATAATGAACTTGTACTTTTGAACATGTTTCTTGTCCTCAGAAATTCTACGGATTGCTTCACCCCACTATCTTGAGTCTCGTTTGTAGGTCCACCGTCCACGAAGACTTTGAAATCTCCAAACAACCGAAATCTCCAAAATAAAAAATACAGTAGACCAAATAGCCACGATATCGCTGACCGTAGACCTAAATCCATAAGATGTATGTACAAGCAAAAGAGAAAAAGCCTCATATTCATAGAAACTGTCGACTTAAGTTAAATCCTAATGATTATTCAGGTGAGCGATAGAGACCAAGAGGTGTTAATATATTGTTGTTGTTTGGTGCATATTGTTACTAGGATATATATATATATTATTTTCAAATTTTATAAAATATAATTTTTAATATAATATAAAATTATAAAACTTTGTAAAATAAAGTTTTTTCATTTTCTACTAGATAGGTTTTCTCAACTTTGAAATATTCTTTTCCTAAGAGTAACTTTTCCCTTTTTTTGCATAAGAGCATCACCTTATTTTTCGAGACTCTCATATGGAATTGCTTGGTTTTTCAAAGTTAAAAGATCATTTGGAAGATGTTTCTCTAAGTTAAAACCTTGGTTCCACAATTTTTTTCAGTTTTTGGGGAGATTTAGTAAGGTAGTGTAATATGATTGCTTTAAAACACAATAACCAAGTTGGTCATAATGAAACTTTATTTATGAGTAGGTCACTTATTTTCAATTTATGATAAGAGATTATTTGGTAGAATTTTTTATAAGTATAATGCAACAACAATTCATATTTATAGTTGATTCAAGTGATCAAAGTTAGGATCAAGACCTTGGATACTTCTACACTTCCCTTCAATCTTTGGGGAGATTTAGTACGATAGTATAGGCTTAGTTTTTTTAAATACAACCACCAAGTTGTTCATAGCTAGTTCTATTCAAAATGTGTTGTTGAGGTAGAGTGAATAGTGGTTCAACCTAGGGAAATTTAGTATGGTTAACACTTTAATATGAATTACAAAGTGCAATAATTTAACATAAGGAAAGTAAGTGGAACAACCTAACACATAAACATAAACAAGACATAAAAGAGACATCTCAAAATAGATAATAAGGAAAGCAACAAGAAATTGGCTCATGTATTCTAGATACAGAAGAAAGAATTATAAAGAATGGAATGATATTACAATGAAGTGGTGTAGGATATTGTTGCGATTGAAACTATAATAACATATGTGCAATCTCAATCTCACTAGATATAACCACTTGTTGCAGCTGCAACCTTTGTTTCCCAAATTTTTTAAAATTTTGGACCCTCCTTTCAATCTTGACTAGTCTGGGATTGTTTGGTTTCCTGAACTTTGTCTTTCCTCTGCTACAATGTTGGATATTTTTGAGGTTGAAGTAAGGTAAACTGTTTTCCTTCATTTCAGAAGTTAAATGATCTAAAAGTGCCTTTTGTCTAGCCAATGCTTTTGACTGTGGAGTTTTGTTTTTTAGAACTTAACACGTTTTTATTTTTATTTTTAGATGATTTTATCGCTGTCGAAAGTCGGTTGAACAATGAATTGGGGCATTAGTTCTCTATGCCTCCAACGTTTCGGGAGGGAACAACGAACAGTTCTTATTTTCACCGATCCATGGCCTTTACCGCTTTATCGTTTTATTGTTTAAACTTTTTTGCCGACACTGTTTATTTTATCGCTATCGGAACGATTTTTTACTGTGATCGAAGGGCTAGGCCTTTGCATTGCCGACACGATGGAAGCGTTGAGTTTTGAGTCGCCGATACATAGTTATTAGAGCTCCTGATCGTCGACATTTTTGTGATCCGCGGAACCCACAGTCAATTTGTTATCCGCCGTTGCGGCTGCCGACTAGACTATTTCTCCGATGTTTAGTGTTTTCATCTGCCCACGCATTATTGGTCAGTGGTTCCGACCTCCGATATATCCTACGGCGGCATTTAGTGCTCGGAATCTCCGACACTATGGCAATACTTAGATTTGTTTCGCCAACACTGCGGCTGTGCTTAGAGTTGAGGTTCTGATGCCGATAGTTTTAGAGTTGCCGATCGCCAATGATTTTATGTTATCGCTATTGTAAAGTTGGTAAAATGTGATCAATCGATATTGTAAAGTTGGTAAATATTGTATTGGTGGGAAAATATAGTCGAAGTCAAGTCATAAGTTTTTGAGACGACTGAATCATAGATAGATAAGTGACTCTACTTTAAAATTTGGAAGTCGAGAGGGGGTGAAATGTGAGTCTCCTTTGAGGCAGATGATCCCCTCCAATATTGTAAATCATTTCTGTCTCTATCCAATTCTGTAAGTCAATTCAGTCGGGTATTTACGGAAATCCTCGGTAAGTGCGGAGACAAATTGTTTCCCTAGTCCAAATGTTTTAGATATAGAACAAATCACACACAACAATGTAACATTTACTTAAATTGTTAAATAACTTGAATGCAAAGATTTCTTACCTCTGACTGGATATGATCATTTCCTACTTTATTGTTTTGTGATAAGCTGTAAAGAAGAGACGCCTGCAAAAGGATGCAAAGGACAAGATACAAAAGTGAAAGAAACAAGATAACTTAACATCCTATGCTAGTGATCAAGGAAAAAAGCAATAAACAACTTGTATCAATCACAAATTATTTATGGGAAGGGAAAGCATAATATTTGTATTAACAGAAATGGAGAAATAACTACAACCAAAGCCTTGATGTTGAAGCTTCGTTCTCACAAGCTCTTGGCTCACAAACTCTCCAACTTCTCACTCATAAGATCACACTCTTTTTCCCCTCACACGTAGAATGATTCCAACAGCATAAAGGTTCTCTCTTGGTCCTCTCCCATTCATGAGGGTGATCAACTTGTTTATCTAAGTCGAAGGGAGATTAAATGGGTTGAGATTCTTTAGGAGGAAGGTGAGGGATCATCCCTAGAGGTTAGGGGTTCAAGTTCCACCTAATCTAGTTAGTTGGGATAATCCTCCATCAGTACTTTCATCTAGAAGGTTCTCGATCGTTCTCTTTTTTTTTCCATTTTGTGAGCGTCAACATGTTTTGCACACCAGCAATAGGCATCAGGGATGGTCGACGCTCTATGCCTATAGGAAAAGAGTGTCACCAACGCTTTCTATGAACTAGCAAAATGTGTTAGGATTTGCTAGCGCTCTATGTCAAGATATAGGATGCGTCAAAGATCCTAGGGTTGGGATTCTAGCAAGGAAAAATTCCTCCAAAAGTGGTTTTGGCATACAAAATTCAGGGAATTAGGCAAGGTGGAAGTTTTTAGGTGTAACAGAATGCCCACCAAAGTATGAAGTTAGAGGGATGTGATAGGTGAAATAATTTGCTAGATGCTATTCAGATGTAGAGGAAAAAGAGTGATGAGTGAAGGTATGATACAGTACCAGATACTCTAATTTATAATATGTTTGACTCAAATCATGGCTACTGACTAATACACTACAAACCCATGTATAATGACAAAATCATGGCTACCAACAATACATTATAGATCCATGATAAACAAGACTCAAATATGGACATAGCTATTGAATATACACTGTAGATCTATGTCATCCTAACTCAAGCTTGAGAATAGCCCCTAGACATACATTGTGGATCCATGCATGGAATTAATCCAAAAATACTCCATCACAACCTAGGGATAGGAAAATATTCAAGTGAATACCAAAATACCCAGGGTCTTCATCCCAATCCCTAAAAGTACGATTCTATCCATGTGAATAGATTTCATGATGTAGAACATGGTAGAAACCACTTGATTACTAGTCATTGATGTATATCATTAACAAGTGTGAGGGAAATCACCATTAATGTTAATTATTCCCAAGGTATGCTAGTACATTCCTCCAAGTGTGAATAGGTAAGTTGTAGTTGAACAATCAACGGAATCTTTCAATCAGATACCAATGATGAAATCCTATTGTTGAAAGTGAGGAAACCTGCCATTGAGGCATGTAGGCTTCAAGGTACTAACTGGTTTCGAAGACTAATTCCTAGATGATGTCATGGCGTCGATGGTAATAGACTTGTTGAAGGAGGGCCATGATGTTTCTCTCATCATTGACATGAAACTTGGAAAAAAAGTCATTTGAAGTGATTTTGATTATGGAACAAACATGGGATTGACTCAAATATGACCGACTCAGAAGAAGGTATGGTAAATGCATAGGTAGGTTGTGGTAAATACTCCCCTTGAACATTGAATGACACAAAAAGTGAAATGGAAGCATTGATTCGACGAGGCAGATACCAAACATAATGCAAATACAAGACGATGCATTCTTTGAATTGACTCAAAGGAGAAAAATGGCTCATGAAAGTGGATCAACTCGAAGACAAGCTGATTTACCTGCTGCTTGAATGAAATACTGACAAATGCCATGTTCAAGGGTGACTATAAGTTGTCATTAATATAGATGAAAAATGTTTTTGCATTCCCTTAATTTACCCATCACGATGGATGAGTACCTCTTTGATTTTTAATGAGATTGAAAAGGGTAACAAACGCTTAATATATCTCATCATAGGATGATTACAATATAATATATTTTAAGAACCTGAGAAAGGAGGCTTTCATTCCCAGAAAATGGTCCTTCATCGTTTAATTTCGTGAGTCCGAAGGAGGTACGAAAAAGTATAAACCGATACCTAGGAGAACTCTTCTATTTACGATGAACAAGAGTGTACATTTTTCATAAATGAGTCTAAATGGTCCAAAATAGGGGTAAAGTAACACCAGATAAACAACCTTTCAAAAAAATTTACGAGCATGAAAGAAACAAGTTTGCTTGGCGATCTTTTCTTATTTAGAGTCTGAAAAGAGATGAAAGACAACTCCAGGGGTCTTTTTTCATAATAGGTTTTACGAGTCCAAAAAGTGATAAAGTAGACTCGACACCTTTTCATTGGTTTTTAGTGAGGACAACTATGATGCAAAAAAATGCTCAGAAGCTTTTTTAATTTGACATGGAGTATGAAAAAGTCAAAAAGACACTTCTTTGTACCCACTAAAGGTCCAATCAATCCCTAAACTCTCCACAAAAATCCATTAGAACACTTTTATATTAAAAAATTTAAGAAAATGGTAAAACTTAAACAATATTTACCTAATTAAATATTATTTTTCATTTATAAATCCAAAAATAGTATAAATAGGGTCAATAGTAAAAATAAATTACTACTTTTTTTTACCATATGATTTTTTTGGGTGAACATAGTACTTTCAGAGGAGATCTTGCAGTGAAGATTATCGAAGATACATCCACCCATTCGTCGTTTCGTTAGGTCCAGGTAAAAGCTATGTCCTGCCCCTTCAATTTGGTAGCAAACTTTTTAGTTTTCATTAAGCTTTTAATAGTTTTTGGGCTAATTATTTGGGATCTAAGAGCGCACCCTAAGCGACGTTCTTCTCCCTTTCAGTAGGTGCATCAGTGCACTCCCCAAAAGGGGAAAGAGCATCAACCCCACTATGTACTCAAGGTGAGATAGCATCATCACTCTGTTCACTAAAAGGAAGAGTGTCAACGAACCCCAAAGTTCGAAAACAAAAGATTAAAGAAAAATTCCAAACTTTTTCTACATGAGGTGTTTGTAATGGATGGTTTATGGATGTTCCATAGGTTTCCAAACACATCATGGTTATATGTAATGAAATAGAAGACGAATTGGACTATTCCCAAGCTACTAATGAACCACTATCTTCAAAGATTGTGTGAAAGCTGTAAAGCGATGTCATCCTTTTCAGCTTTATACCAGAAAGATGCGGTCGCATCCCACTCCTTTATTTCCCATCATCGCGGTGGGGCCCTTCACCAAGTGGGGGTGGATTACATGGCGTGCAATTCAGTTTCTGTTGGGGGGCACAAATATAGCATTGTCATTGTAGACTACTTCAGGCCTTCCCCCCAGAGATATCATATTATTCTTATAGAAGCAGGCCTTCGCCCCATAGAGATCATTGTTATGTCAAGGTACTTGATGTACAAGTATTAGATAAATGGCACGGGAGACCAGAGGCAACCTAAAATTGATTTAAACTCTATCCAAGACCACCTATGGCTCAAGAGAGATTTGCATAAAGATACCATGTCTTAGTTAAACCATTGGGGGATAGACGAGAATGCAACTTTGCAAAATATCAACATAAAAAATATGGTTACATCTAAGTTTAAAGAGAAATTGTGGGGCGAGAAGGTTTTAGAGGTTAAAAGGAAGTTAAGATACTATAAGAATGTCATTAACCCTAATCTAGAAGACCAAATTTATCTCTCTATTTTAACTAGCTCGAAGAAAAAGACTAACATATCCAAGATAAGAACGAATTCTCATGATCTTCATAGTGAAACGGGGCGTTGGACAATTCCTAAAACACCATGGGAGGAAATGATTTGCCATCTTTGTGAGACTAAAATTGTTGAGGATGAAAGTCACTTTCTCTTAGAGTGTCCTGCATACAACCACATTTAATCACAATTTCACAATCTTTATCATAATAATAACCTCTCTAATCTTCTAACTTGTCAAAACTATGGCGACCTCGATATGCTTCTTTATAAGCTTTTTGACCATAGGATTAATTTGTTACAACAAACAAAGTAATTTAGTAAGGTCTAACCTACCAAAGTTGGTCTTAATGGACGTTAACTATTATCATCATCATGATAATATTTTTATTATATTTTTAGTTTATATATATATTTTAAAAATTTAATTTAATTTTAATTATTTTAATTATTATCTTTTCAATTTATTAATTTTTTATTTGATTTGTATTTTTTTTAACATTGCTATATATTTTTTCAAATATTAATAAATAATTTCAAAACAAAATTTATTAATTTTGTTTATTTTTAAAAAATGGTCTTTTATGTGATTAAAATAAATAGTAGTTTTTTACATGAATTTTTCATTTTATTAATTAATATATATATATATATATATATATATATATATATAAAATGTGTTTACGACTCATAATAAGTCTCTTAATTTGTAAGTCTTTAATATTTTTGCAAGTTTATTTAAATAATATCTTTAATGATTCACAGGGGTATAAAATCCCATTTTTCATTAATCATGAATTTGCCTAGGACTTCAAAAATACTATTCATGTTCCCTAAGTATCAAGTACAAAGATCTTTTGGAGTTGGCTAGATCTTTTGCAGTATTTCAATCAAAATTTAACCGGTGTTCTTAAAGTTCTTGATGATCCTGATTATTTTGTCTAAAAGCTTTTTCTTGATGTTATTATTGAAATGATGAGTAATCAAGTCTCTCAAGACTCCATTTTGGTTATGTTTTTTTAAATGTCTAATTCTAGTAATTTGTTCTTTCATTATGGAACCTTCATTTGAACCCTTGTTTTAGAATCGAGGATCCCAAGTCCCATATACATGTGCTCTCCATTTTATCATTTGAACCCTTCTTTTACACTCGAGGATCCCAAGTCCCATATACATGTGCTCTCCATTTTATAAGTTCAATTTATTAAGTTTTGTACCATTAATATGGATTTGATCAAGAAAGTTTTTGTTATATTGTGTTGTCTAGGAAGATACATCGTAGGATTATGTTGAAATTTTATTGGAGAAAATGCTCTATGCGAGGAAGGACCTTGTTGAAAAGGTAGTGTTTGAAGAATCAAATGTTAAAATAAAAGTAATATTGTTTTGGAGAGGTAGGTTGTTGTCTATTTTAAATGATTTTTTTTTATTCCATGTTTTTAGTGAGGTAGATTGTTGTGCAACAACTGTGCTATTTCAATATGATCTCTATCGATACCTTACGATATGTTATATATAGAAATTATGTAATATTTATTGAAATAATATTTTTTTTTGGAGGAATGTTGGGATTGTCAATTTGTTGTATTGCATCATATGTTGTGTAGCTCTCAACATTTTTGCAGGTTGTAGTTTCACTATAGGTTAGTGAAGATGAAAAAACTTTGATGATTTGTATTGGCTTTTTAACTAAGGTGGGTTGATTATTGGTGTTACCCATCTATAATAAACTGTTTTGGATTATATTTGTATGATATGTATTATTGTCTTCATTGTTTATATATTAAGCTCTTGATATATTTTCCAGTGTTTGATTTAGGTGTAGATATTTATGAATTTCCTACATAAAGAATTCCTAGCCAGAGATCCAATAGTTATCCTTGCACTCCCTACACCTGGAAACCTAATGAACGAAATAGGGAGTTGTTAGCTCAGCGAAGCCATAGATCCAATAGTTATCCCAGCACTCCCTGGATCTGGAAAGATGATGAATGAAATAGGGAGTTGTTAGCTCAGCGAACCCATGCCAAAACTCATGCAGAAGCGGACTAGATATAGCCATTCCATTTCGTATGCTTTCACTGAGGAGATGTGGGTGATTCACAGATGCATTTGCTGTGTCTTAGCTTTAGGTGGCTCTCGGTGAGTTCCAAGTTCTCTATATATGTAATTATGATTTTCATAGGGAAAGGGAAGGGCACATAAACCGCAGGGAAGAGCACAGAAATACAGGACTCAGATGAGACTTACACTAATGGGTAGGCGGGTTAGAGAAAGCAGTAAAGCACCTTCATGGTCGGCTTATTTCTTGGCTCGATTGGGTATCTACTTTATATATGTAATAACGCAGCACATCAACCGTTGCGAAGCATCACGGTCAAGGCCCTCCTTGAGCGGATAGAAAGACAGTGCTCAATCAGGAAAGAGATGAGTGTCTATGTTATGATGCTAGCAGTCTACGCTAGACAGTCTAGGCTCACTATTTGGTTTGAACTCAGGTCACTCTAGTATTCAGATTATTAGCGAGAAGGACCAATCACCTTCCTCATATATTGCATATTGACTATGCTATTTGGCATCAATATTTTAAAAAAACTTATCAAAATAGATGCTTGATTTAACTAGAGTAATTAGTTCAAAACGCTTTGACTATCGAGAGGCATTCGTTGTCAAACACAAGCTAATATTGGCTTTTCACACCCTCCGCACAAATCAAATAGATTATCTAGTAGTAATTTTATCTTCACCAAATTTGTAGAGATGGGCTTTTATAAGTGTGTTTGTTTTTTAAGATGGGAATTTATAACCAGCGTAGATCCAGCTTACCCGGCTCTATCATGCGCCGAGAGGGATCAAATATTTCAAGGTGCAAACCCTGCTTCAACAATTGCACTCCAAAAAAGGGTTTGCACGTCTAAATATTTGATCCCTCCTGGCGCATGATAGAGCCGGGTAAAGCTGGATCTACGCTGGTTTATGGGCAATCACTTCATATTCATGAGAAATTGGTACATTGGACATTGTATGAAGTTGCTCATGATCTAACACCATATGTCCATTGAATGGGTTATTGGCACCGACGAGAGAAATGGGTTCATTTTGTGCTATTATGTTAGTTATACCATGTTGTTTTCTTTGCCTGTATGATCTTAATCTATCACGATTTTGACTTCTATGCTCCTCCCTATCTTCCTCATTTTGACTTTGCACCTACAATCTTTTCCTTTCACGATCTTTTTTTCATTGTTCTTCTCTTTGATCATCAGTCATTTGTTGTCGCCGCAATCTTTGTCTCTCATTTTTTTGTTTCCTCGTTTCTTCTCTTTCAATTTCAATGAGTTGTTGCATTTGATTGAAAGCTTGCCTTCTAACTCGTTGTCGTTGCTGGCTTCTTACATCTTCAACATTGTTGTTATTCAGTTTCCCATTAGTATTCGACATCTTGAAGATCAAATTTGAATGGTTTAGTATGTAATCTTGTATAAAACAAAAACAATGTCAAAAATATGCATTTTGATCAATAATATTCAAAGCATAAAGGATTTTTTTATGTTTTTATAAAATCTCAAAACTTTAAAACATAAAAAGTGTTGTATATGTTAAACTAAATACATTTTAAAGAATTTGCAATCAAATTCTAATAACAAAAATATAAAAAAATGTAAACAAATTATGTCAGTTAAGATATTAAGTAAAAATGTAAACATACTTCTTATGTCACGTATGATATTAAGTAAAAATGTAAACCAACTTCTTATACAATAATTCAATTATATAGTCTTTTTCTTGACAGAAAAAGATTGTATATAAAGAGATAAGCAGGGTTATGTAGTTTGCTAGAAAAAGAACCACAGTGAAGAATCTAAATAGTACCAAAACAATTCTTATGTTTTTCTGAAAGCGTTGTAGTCAGTAAAAATTGCTTTAATATCAGGCCGAGCTGGTGGAAATTCTAATCCCTAACCTATGAGATATATGTATAATTAAATTGGTTTATGATCCGATATAATAATAACTACAGGCAATTCAAAATCTGTTACCCTCATTTTTCCACCTTCATTTCTCTTCGGTCTCGTGAATGAAAAGACTATATACATGCATGATTTAGATTCAAGTATTATTCCACTTTCACTGCAATTTCGAAAGACAACTAAGGTTTTAATTTATTCGATTTATGAAAGGTCGGGCTATATTCATTTTCATATCACAGAAGAACATATCGAAACAACAATCATAATTCAATCGTGATTACAACACATCGATAGCAACAACGCCCTCTTATTTGGACGGTATAAAATTATAGAATTTGAAGTAAATATATCTAGTAGGCTTCTTTCAGAAGATAATTTAAAACAATCACCATTTGAATAGTAAATAGCCATTTGTAACATTGCACAGAAACGATTTCAATAGTTATTATACAGTCTTTTTCTTGACAGAAAGTGGAGAAGACATAAGCTAGATCCAATAGCAACATTAAAATGACTGTACATTTAGATGCAACCCGCGGTTGATATATGCATATATGGATATACATTTAAAGAAATGGAGTAGAAAAGCACTTCATCTTACAACTCTTGGATTTGCTTCTTTGTATGAGTACACACTTTCTGCACTTCATCTTACAACTCTGGAAGCCATGAAATTGAGACGGATCTGTTTGTGCTAATTTCAATACAGTTTGTAAATTGATGGAAATAATTTTAGAGAATTTAAAAGGGTTTTACACTCTGTATGCGTCACTGTCGGTTTGTATAACAGTAATAGGTAGTAGTCGTCGCTATGTCATCCATACTGGGTAGTATGGAGTGAA
>LPNX010551124.1:45350-56147 GCA_001517045.1 Pseudotsuga menziesii | reverse complement strand
AAACTGATTTATGTGTAGCTGCATTAAAAATGGAAAGTTAGGTATTTATTAGTGGAAAACAAAGTTAACAAATTAGCATTTTTTTTATTTAAATAAATTTAAATAATTGTAATTTGAAAATTAATTGAATATGCCAAAATCAAGGCCTCTTTGTCTCTATGTTCAAGGCTTATGTTTAGCCTAAAGCTTACTGGTACTTAACTCGGTCAATGGAGGATCAATCACCTTTATATAGGGTTTACACGTTGCTACCTGAATTGATTTATGTTTTTACAATTAAAATGAACACTGCCTTTTTTTTAAATATTGCCTCTGTTAGGTAGGTACAAGCCTCAATAGATTATATATACATGTAGTCAAAGAAATCCGAAAAAATGCTTTGCAGTTTTTTTTGCATGGACACATATATATTACTCAAGCAGTAATGAGATAACTTTTATTTAGGTATTTATCACCTAGACTAGGGATAGCCCTAATGTTGAATGGAAAAACCATCATCCCATCCAAAAAATGTTGTCACCAGGTTTGTACCAAGATGAGGACCATCCTGAATACCCCTGATCAATTTAATTCCCTTCCTAGTGTCTCCCACCCTCAACCAGTGACCTACATAAATTGAGTAACTAACATGTAGTGAGTTAACCTCCAAAAAAAAATTGGTGTTAACCCTTTAACTTAAACATCATCTGCTACCAAATTAGTAAGAGACGACTTAAAAATAATACTTTCTCAAACAAAGCTTTTAAATTACATTTATTTTCTTTAAATCCTAATTGGAGTTTTCCTCTTGTTCCTCCTCACTTTTCTGTCTCACCCTTTCCTTTGGTTGAGGTTACCTAGTCTTCTGTCTGATCCCTTCTTTAGTCTTTGAGGTTACCTAGTCTTATGTCTCATCCTTTTCTTTTTGAGGTTACCTACAGAGAAAGGTCAAAGAAAATGCATCTTTTCTATGAGTCCAAGGCATGATATGTAACTCACTAGCTTAGGAGCAGCGTGCGCCTATAACCATACTTTGCTAATATTGAAGAAGGTGTTTTCTTTTCTGAAGATGGTATCTGCATATTGTGATCATCTAAAAATTCGCAATTCTCACCCCTAGCAATAAGGAGCACCGTACGCCTATAACCATACTTTGCTAATATAGTGTAATTCTAGTTATCAATGGTGATTACTGGAGCTAAGTTCTGCACACAGTCTATCTGAAAGCTAGGGAGACCACATCCAAGTCTTATTGGCAATATTCATATTGCGGGTCAAAGCATACTGAGCAAGGAAAGAGAGAGGCACAGGGAAGAAGGTGAGGGACATATAATTCCATCTGGACAAGATGAGATTATATGCATAGAATCCGCTTTGCGAAACTCAAAACCCCTCAACGGAACGGATTGAACAACAATGAAGCGTAGGTAGTGTTAAATAATTCAAGAATTGCTTATAAAACTGAGCGAATGCAATTTAATCGTTGAAATTGATTTTAAGTTTTAACATAAAGGTCTAATAATTTAATATAAATCCATAGATTCCCCTTTCCTCTTCCCTTCCCTGCCCGTTGTTTCTTTCATTATTCATTTCAACGCACTAGTTTGAAATAATAGAAGATTTTGCAGGTTTTTTATTTAAATATTTGCAAGGATATCCATGGGATGGTACATATTGGGAAATTAATAGAAGATATTGTGGATTTTTTATTAAAAAACTTGCCTGGACATCCACGCGATAGTAGATATTTTTGGACGATGGTTATTGATAATTCTTTTGGAAAATTAAAGTCTTCGAGGTTAACAACACTCGTTTTTAAAGAATGGAAAACTTCGTCAGCATGGAGTTAATGCAACTCTGTAGTTAGCTGAAACACTAACCAACATACACTATCACTCTAAATATCAATGTGAGAATTGTATTTCTGGTCATGGGAGGATATTTAGATATTATTTAAATTTTGGTTTTTTTTCTTCTTTTTTTCAAAAAGAAAAAGTCTTATATATATTAATATATATAATAAAAGGTATCACAAGTTTGGACTATGTTTTTCTGCTGATCCCCATATACATTCAATACATCTGTCTTCCTTTTACTTCAAAACATACATTTTATGTTCACTGTCCCTTAATTCGTCATACTTATCCAAAAGCTGATAAATAACTCGACTAACTGTTACCCACATAATAGGAAAATGACTCAAATCTAAGTAGTTACCCTACAAAAGGAGACAGTTAATAAAGCAAGAGCCCTAATGCATAGCAACATTAAGCACTCTTCCTATGTAATAAGTCAATATATACCAAAAAGCTGAAAAGAATCTAGAGTCCTTCCTTCACCCGGGGCCACCAAAAATTGACCAACCGGGTCTTCCAGAGCTAGCTTGGATAATCTATTAGCAGTAGTATTAACCTCTCTAAAGACATGTTGAATTGCAGTCAATGAGAAGGTTGACTTTAACTGTAAGATACGCTCCATCCAATGCATCAAAGATAATGATCGGAATTCTGCTTGACCCTTGTACCAGTCCACAATAAGCTTAGAGTCCCCAACAATATGTAGTGAAGAGATTCCTAGGTTTGAAGCAAAAGAAAGAAGGCTCCATAAAGAAAGAAGTTCTGCCCTGGAATTTGTGCCAACCCCGCAATTCCAAATGATACTAAACTTCCCCAGCTCAGGAGAGATAAGAAGAGATCCAGCCCCACATCTTCTTCCCCCATCTTGTGACGCGCCGTCAAAGAATCCAACTGCCACATTCTGATCTAAAAGAGGTTGCTGTAAAATACGAGCTTTGTTTACTTTCTTACTGGCTTGTCTTTCTATCCAGAAACATCGAGCCTTGTTGAATACCTGCAAAGGAGTAAAGGTCTTCCCTTCAAAAATAAAAGCATTTCGAGCTAACCAAAGAGACCTGCAAACAAAAAAGGGAATAATATGCCAAGATTTTGCCTCAAAGTACCACAATGTAAACGCTTCTTTGACAGAATCCCTGTGCCAAGTCACGTCAAGCTTTAAAGAGCTATATACAAAATCCCAAACCTGTTTAGTAAATGGACAATTTATCATCAGGTGTGTTGCTGTCTCCGCATCAGAAAAGCATAAAAGATAGACACTAGGCCCGTAGAAGCCTCTCCGCAGCAGAGAGTTCCACGTGAGTACTTTATTAGCAATCAAAAGCCAGCAGAACAGTAAAAATTTAAGAGGCAGGTTCCACTTCCAGTCCTCAATGAACCAGTTAGGAACAAGTCCAGTGAAGTCCTGATTGCACGCAACATCGTATGATTTTGCCGCTGTAATGGAGCCATCTTTAGTATTTTTGCTCCAAAAAAGGCAATCTTTAGCAGAGTTTAAACAAATGCCTATATTTCTGAGCAAACTAATATAATTGTCCCTTTCAATACCCAAAGCATCCGTAAAACCCAACTCCACCGACGTGTACCAGACAATCCATGAGTTAGCAGCATTTTGCTTAGCCACCTGGGCTAGAAAAAAGATGTTCCTGTTCATCAAATGTGTCAATAAAGCATTTGAAAGTCTCCACCCTTTGTCCAAGCCAACAATAGAATCCCTGTCGACTCTGATATTCCACCTGTTGCTTGGTTTCCAGGCCAACCAGGACTTTAACAGAGGAATAGATTTGAGAAGAGCTCTCCAAAAAACAAAGTTCCTTTCAACATTATAAGAGGTCAAACGTAACCAGTCACCGACCGCCCAGCCCTTTAAATACTTCGCTAATATAACCTGATTCCATAAGCTGCTGGTAAATAGACACCTCCAAAGAGTTTTTGCTTTCAAATCAATACCAAAGGTGTCAAGGTCTTTCAAACCCCACCCACTCAGATGCTTCGGCTTAGTCAAATGTGTCCACTTCACAAGGCTGATGGCTCTTCTTTCCTTACAGCCCGACCAAATAAAACGGGCCATTCTGCTTTTGATGAGATTAATAATGGTACGAGGGATCCAAGTAAGTGCAAGCCAGTACACAGGGAGACTTTCCAATACCGCTTTTGTTAGAACAAATTTGCCCCCTATAGAGAGGAACCGATGTCCTCACCTGCCTATACGCGCTTCAACCTTCTTTAGCAGCCATCGCCAGTCTAAAATCTTGTAAGCAGAAGGTTTTAGATAAAAGCCCAAATATATGAAGCCCAGCTCCAGAGGAGTAAATTCAATAGGGAAAAGGTGCTTGATATCAGAAATCTCATTAAGAGTCAATCCTGATTCACAAAACAAAGACTTTTGATGACTAATGCTCATCCCAGAAGCTTCACAAAATAAATCTAATGCTTCTTTTATAATATGCCACTCCTGCAAAGATCCACCGCCAAAGATCAAAATGTCATCCACAAACAGCAAATGTGTGATGATAACATCCACCGCCAACTTATAACCCATAATGTTGCCTTTTTCTGCCAGCTTCTTAAGGATCCTACTCAGACCTTCGACAACGAGCAGGAAAATAAACGGAGAGAGGGGGCATCCCTGCCTCAATCCCCTAGAGGCCGAGAAAAAAGAAGTGGGATTTCC
Source organism: Pseudotsuga menziesii (assembly GCA_001517045.1). NCBI lineage: Eukaryota > Viridiplantae > Streptophyta > Pinopsida > Pinales > Pinaceae > Pseudotsuga > Pseudotsuga menziesii. The sequence goes on along the minus strand of LPNX010551124.1, from coordinate 51,641 downwards.
ATTAACCAGAACAGAGTAAGTAGCCGAAGAAACACAACCCATAATCCAATTCGTGGTATTTAAAGGAATACCAACCTGCAACAAGACAAATCTCAAGAAATGCCAATCTACTATGTCGTAGGCTTTAATAAGATCTAACTTTAGTACCAAGGCTTTTTTCCCCCGACTTTTAATACTATGTATCACTTCTTGTGCTACCCCCACCGCATCAGTAATCTGACGATTTTCCAGAAAACCAAACTGCTCAACAGAAATCCCATGTGAAAGTCCACCTTTAATTCTGTCAGTAATGATTTTTGAAATGATTTTATATGCCAGATTACATAGAGAAATAGGCCAAAATTCTGCAAAAGAAAGTGGCTTGTCTATCTTGGGAATTAACGCAATAAATGTAGCATTTTAAAAGCTGCAAACCCGACCTTGAATTCTGGACTCTTCCACCATGGTAGTTAAATACGGTCCAATAATGTCGAAGAAATGTAGAAAGAAATCCACAGTCCACCCATCGGGACCCGGACTTTTCGAACGATCAAATTTCTTCAAGGTCTTAAGAATTTCATCCACAGTCACCGGCTCAAAATTTTTTATACCTGCCTCCACTTCCACCTGAGAATCCAGTGAAGCATCCTCACAAGCCTTGTAAGAGTTTTTAAAATAGGATAATGCTTCTCTATCAAGATCAGCTTGTTTAAAAATATCAGAACCATCTGCCGCATTCAACTCCCAGATACAGTTATGTATTCTCCTCTGGTTTGCAAAGTGATGATAGAATTTGGTGTTTCTATCACCACTTTCTATCCACTTCAAACGGCTTTTTTGGAATTCTGTCTCCTCCTGCCTTTTTAAGATAGCATTTTTTGAGCCGACAAGCCAATCCAAGAAACCTCGATCCTCTTCAGTCTGAAATCCAGCCGGATTAGCAGTATAAAGAGAGGAAATATTTCGCTCAAAATCTTCAAAATCTGTCTCATCAAGTGCCTTTCTCCGCTTCTCCCAACTTTTGACTTTAGCCTTTAGAGCTTTCAGTTTTTTAACCAGCGCTTTCATGGGAGACCCTTCCCCATCAACACAAAATTCGCTCCAAAACCTCCTAACAAAAAGATCAAAATTGTCAACAGATAACTAGGAGGCATTGAATTTAAAGGGGTAAGCAACTCGCTCTCTTTCAAATTCCCATTGAAAAGCAACAGGGAAATGATCTGAAATTTTCATTTTTATAACCCAAGATCGATAAAGATGAGCTCGAGCCAAATAGTCACTATCAACCAGGAACCTGTCAATGCGTTTCCCAATGCCAGCTTCCCCCCTTCTACCATTATGTCAAGTCGGTGACAGAATCGTCGGTTCAACATCCTGTAATCCTTCGCCACTGATAAGATCAAAAAAAAAACTGCCTCCGGATCTAGTCAAGCAGACCCCCACGTTTCACTAGCCGACAACGTGAAATTTAAATCCCCACCAATGATTAATCCCTTTTCACATAGAAGACCTCCCGACTGGATCACCTTCCAGAAAGGAATACGATCCACATACAGCCCATAAACATTAACCACTTTGACAATCTGTGAATCACCCACAATTCTGCCTTGTAGAATAATACCAACACTAGAATTAAAAGCCTCAAAGGAGGCCTTTTTCGGATCCCACGCCGATAACAAACCTCCAGAAAGTCCCACAGCATCAATAGCACTCATAAACCAATTTCCTACTATGCCAGACATAAAATCAATCGCCTTACAACTTTCAACCATAGTTTCCTGAAACAAAATTATATCAGGTTTGAGAGAGGACACCAATCTGCGGAGGGCACATTTTTTATGGGGGCCCCCCACCCCGCGAATGTTTAAGGAAAGGATTAACATTTACAACCCCTAGCAAGGGCCTTCTGTGCTCTAAGGGCCCGTGAGGATAATACCACTTGTGAGGAATTCTGAGAAGACCCATCTGATTGAGCCTTGGATTTTCTAGCACGCCTAGTCTTAAGAGGGGATAAATCTTGTTCAATACCCCCACATATACTGGCAGCCAAATCCTTGCCTTTATTCTCAGAAAAACCCCAGGAGATAGGCTACCACCAACAATATTAACATCTGAAACCCGACCACCGGTAAATATTGGGATCTTTTCTCGCTGAAGAATATCCTTATATGAGGGCATAAGAGTCCCAATGGATTCATCAACCTCAAATTATGCAAAAGACTCAAACTCCACATTAGCAGGGCTCGACAGACTACCAGAGGGCTCTAAAGAAACCGAGGGAAAAAGTATAGAATTAGAAGCTGTTTTTAATGGAGAGTGTTCTAAAACCTCCCTGGGAAAGACAACCCTAATACTCCCATCCTCTTTTCGATAGGTCTCCTCAGGAATTTTGATAGATATAGAATTATCCAAAGGCGGTTCTATCAAGGAATTAAAAGAAAGCTTCTCCTTAAGAAAAACAACATCCTCTTCTGAGAGAGATTCTACAAATTTTGGAGAAATCATCCTAAGCTTACCTACCCAAGAGTCGGCCGACGAAGCTAAAATTGTTTCAGCAACATCCTCAACGAACTGAGAGCAATCCAGCGAACAATCCAGAGGATCCTTGTTATCTGCTTCTGACAAGATAAGTCCAGGACAAATTTGCTGTTGTAGATGCCTCCCTGGACAATTAACCTTTAAGTGCCCTACAATGTTGCATGTATTGCACCTAAAGGGCAAACCCCAGTAGTCCAATTCTAACTTGAACAACATCCCTCTCCAATCAATGTTAATCTCTGCAGCCAGTCCCTTAGAGACATCTATTTCCACCAGAATCTTTGCAACTCTACGGTCCTTTCCCCCTAGTAATGCATTATCCACGTAAAGAAACCGCCCCAGATAATTCCCTATCTCAACAAAGGCCTCCAAATTCCAAAGAAAAAGTGGGCAGTTAGGAATATGCACCCACAGGTGTTTAATTTTCAGCACTTCTGTTTCGGGATTGAAACAATGCTCCCAATGTTTTAGCATTAAGCTACCCTTTCCACGTAACCAAGTCTTCAAGAGAATCATCTGCGCATCATTCGAAGATGTGAAGAGAAAAGCATACCATCCTCGAGACCGAAAATATATTTCAGGGCAATAATTAAGTACGGGCTGCCAGCTATCCTTGATGTATGCCTCCACATCCCAACTTGAGCATGCCCAATAACTAAATTTACCAACCAGAGTAATCAGAGTCATCCTGTCCACTTCCGTCAGCCCAATATCCTTTCCTAAAACAAGGTTTGGCCCCCCCTTCTTGGGTTTCCAGGGTTTTACAGAGTCCCTCTTACCTACCTTCAGCGCCTCAAAATTATCAGTCACTTTTTTCTTCTTCAACGAACTCTGAGACTTACAAGAAAGTCCAAATACATTGTTGAAAATTTCAACAGAAAGACAACTATCGATAAGATCTATGCGCTCCTTTTCTACCTGAAGAGCATCGAGATCATTTGGGCAGATAGCATTAACTGAAAAACCAGATCTGAATTTACGACGAATCTCCTCGTCCGAGATGAATAGACCTACCTCCTTCCAGTTGATCTCCTCATCGGGATCCATGAGGATCCCTAGGTCGTCACCTGCCATCTTCAATAGACCATAGAAAGTAAAATCATAAGAGAACGACCCCCAAAAAGAAATAAATGCACGTACTTGAAAATCCGCCACCTTCCAATTTCACTCAGGTGAAATAATGAAGCAGTAAATAACATCACCAACCTCCACCAAAAAACCAAAAGAAAGCACCTAATGCATTAATAGCTATAGGCCGCTCCAAAATTCAAAACCCAGTCGAGCGGGAGAAAACCAAAAGTAACAACTTCTGAAACACCAGCTAAAGATTCAGAACTAGGGAGAAGACAAAATAATACGACTGAAATATAACACCCTGAAAGATATATCTAGCATAATAGAACACCAGCTATCAACGAACTTCTCATAAGATCAGACCCCAATCAAAAGTCAGTTTAAATCTTCAGGAGAGTAGTAGCTAGTAGAATACTACAAAAAACTCTGAAAGCGAGAGCATTCTAAATGCATCAGTGTCGAACTCCCACTGACACCTGCAAAAGCTACAATAAAGTCAACAAATATAGCGACAACCAAAGGAAACAACCGGAAAGGAAAAACCGCGTCAGAAAAGATCAGCAGTCGCTCAAAAAAACCTCTTCCTACATCACCAGAAATCAGCCCCAAAAGACATTCCCTGTTCTATCAGCAAATTTCACCATCGTTCTATCAGCAGACTTCACCATCGTTCTCGCTGCTGGTCTCTCCCTACTGCTGGTGATATCTCTTCTCTTTCATCAATTTCACCTCTTTTGTGCTCATATTGCAAACATTTAAATTTTGGATTTATTTAAACAAGATTAACAAAATTAATTGTAACAAGTGTACAGGAGAGAATAATCTTTTTTTAATTGTAATCCTATCTTGTTATGTTTAAATACATTCTAATTAAGATATAAATAAGTTTCAGTATTATGTTTATATTAATTAGTTTAATGTTTATATTATATTATAAATGGATAACTATAAATATCTAGTAATTAGTTTAAGGGCTAGTCTCTGTTTAATAGTCAACTATTTCCACAAAATTAAGTGATTGGTATTCATGGTCTACTTTATTTGTGGCTGTGCTAATCATATTGTTCTTGGCTACCCAAAGGCATATAGAAATGTACCACTTTCTAAGAGTTTAATTTATGAATTTTATAATTAAAATTTGGTTGAAATTGTAAACTTTATATATGGTTTAAACTACATAAACTCAGTTCAGGAATTGGCTTACTCTCTCAATTAAAGCTCGCTGGAAGTACAAATTTGGGTAAAAAGTTTTTGCTAAAACGATGTATGTCACTCTTGGGACTCACGAGTAGTGATCAAATTTGAAGGGTGGGTCTTAATTTCAATTGGAAGGGAATTTATTCTCTCGGCCCTTCAAGATGAAGAGAAATATAAATAATTGTCCTTTAATTGACACATATAAATTAACCAAACCTTTTCACCAAAAAAAATGCAAAAAACAAATATTGTTTTTTCAGCTCATGTTGTGAAAGCATACATGTATGTGATGGAGGGGCCTAAGTCAATTGAATCCTTGCAACTCATTGTATGTCTGAGTCTCAACACTACTTTTAAATTGAACCGGAATACCAAAAGAAGTTTATTAATGGCTAGATTTGAGAAAGTTAAAGGTGTATGTAATTAAGTGCTTGGGGTTCTAAAATTTGTTGTGTTTTGTATCAGTCCACGATTCACTGAATTGATAGTCATCGGTAGGAATTTAAATTATTTTATGAAAACAATTAATCTGTATAACCTTTATGCCTCAAACATTTTCCATGCTGTAGGCCACTACCCTCTTTACTGTCTTACCAAAAGGCATGATAATGAGGAAGAAGACCTAAAATTATGAACTTCACCTTCAAAGAATGTCTTGCAATCACATTGGTAAGGAGTGATAAGAAGATCAGAACCATCCAACGTGTCAAATATTAGTTGATACTGTTAATTAAAGACTTATAAGGTAAATTTAATATAAGACTTATAGTTGTATGGGTCAATGCAAGACGCTGAGGGACCTTTTAGATGCAATCTTAGTTTTCAAAAACATGATCATGTTACCAAAAAATAGAACATGTTTCTGCTACATAGCACTTGCTATGGTTCAACCCGAGCCTAACATGTCATGGGACATGTAAGATAGGAAACCATATCGTGTACGCATTATATAACTACAAAACGTGTACGCGATATGTAGTTCTAAAACGCGTATGCGATTTGGAAAACTAAAATTAATTTATATAGATAGGCCCGAAACCCGCGGCCTATTCTACCCATTAGGAACGCAAAACTGGCAGCGATTTGGAGCGAATTGGGTGCTTGGGGTTGTTGGAGGAGCTGATTTAGTAGGAGGGGAGGAAATTCCACTGGTGAATTATCATCTAACCAGGTAATTCAATCACCCAAAGCATTCTTTTTTGTCAATTCTAAACCTAGAATATTGTTTTTTAATAGAATAAAACAACCAAATTTTGTATTATTTAGCAAATTGGAAATAACTGAGTCACTAATTAAATTCACATCTCCCTCAACCAAGATGAGTGAATAACTACAATGAATTCATTTTCAAGAACTCAAAAATTCCTAATGCAACCAAAAATTGAAAAATTTAGAACTCCTCCCTTTATACAATGTATCCATCCACCTGAAACCCAAATTGCCAACCCTCCGAGGACATTTCCCCATGATACTAAATGAATAAGTTTCCTTGGAAATGGCCAT
>LPNX010551124.1:0-45068 GCA_001517045.1 Pseudotsuga menziesii | reverse complement strand
TAAGTTTAGCAGCCACCACCATTTTTCCACTAAAATATTTGCACTTCTTGGTTATAGCACCCACCTCATTTGTGTTTTAATTATACCTTCCTCGGCACTTTCCTCTTTTTCTGCGCATAGGACTTACCCTCCGTGCCCCTAGCCTTATCGTAATGACAAAAAAAGTTGAAATACACGAACCTTCTCACTGTGATATCGAATTACAAGTCAACACGTCCTGACACCCCCATACAACCCCGGTATTCATTGGGGGACTAGTGCTAATTAATTAAAGGTCATCATCTAAACTAAATAGAACTTGAATTCTGCTTCTTTTATCCTATAAACATAATAAAGAAAATTAGAAACATGTGAGACCCTAGGTATCCTTAAGATCCCTTGATCTAGCAAAGACATAAATGACTTTACTCAAACAGTCTATGCCCCTGCATCATTAGGTTTATCAAACAATTTTTAAAATAGCAAAAACAATGGGTAATATATTTCTACATGTCGAGTCTCTAAGATCATCTACAACCAATTGTAGTCCAGTCCACAAATTCTCCATTTTTCCATGTAACTTTTGGTTGGTTTCCATGTTTATACAACAATGGAAATGGTGAACACCCATGAACTACCTAGAGTGCATCGTGAGAGTTTTCCCAACCATGATTTTCCCAACCATGATCGAGTGAATTATATTTAGAGGATATGGTGGCAGCCCTATATCACCCATTTTCTTGCCTCACATGTCCTAATAGTCCCTTGCCCCTTTCTTTTACATATCCAAGGGATGTAAAGGCCAAAACATGTCAAAATAGCACTCCTAAATTCAAAGAAGTTTAAACCCGAGTGTGCATGGAAAAGTCACCAATAAGGGTGAAGAAGTGCCTTAAATTCTAGAAAGAAGTTGAATGAAACTTACTATTTAATTGTTAAATGTTTAATTTTAAGTTTTAGATGTATGTAAGTGAATGCCATTAAATTGCTTACTTGAGTTTGGTTTAATTTACATTTTCAATTCTGAAGAGATGTCATTATATACCATGTATATGTTTCTAATGATTTCCTTATTGATGTTTTTATCGCAATTGCGGCTATGGACACAAATGCTGAAATATTGATTGAGCTTGCCCACTTGAGAGGACTCAATACTGCTTTTAGTGGTGGTGATAGGATTCGACGTTCACTTGCATCCACTTTGGATGCAATTGTTGAGACTATTACATTGCCAAGAAACATACTATATGATATTACATCATATAGAGAAAGAAAAAGACAAGAGTACGCTGATGGGCTTGGCTACAATGCAATAAAAAAGTTGAAAATTACCAAAGAGCATATATTTTCATTTAGGGACCCTCGCACGAGGGAAATCCCAAATGAAAATATGCCACATATCTCTATCAAGTGGTGCACATATCAGCCATTTGTTGATAACTGGATGGACAGATGGTATATGGTTTTTGATATGCCACCACCCAACAACAGGGAAATCCCCCTGTATTTCCTTCGGAAGATGTATGTAGAGTTCGTGTTGTGTAAACACGTAAACTATTTTGATATATTGCAGTTTCAGGGGATCGGTGGGGGGATGCCCCAAAACCGACCCAATGCTAGGCTTCGAGACATTGATTTCCCTATCCCTACACCTCACAGGCAGTTTCCTAGGCTAGATGTCCCACCTGTACATCATGTTATTCCATAGACACGTGATGCATATTTGAGTTTGGCACAGGCAGTTGTTCGTCATAGCACTATGGTTCAACATATGGGTGAGGAAGGGATATCTGTCCCTAGTGTGGTACATACACCAGGTTGTCATGGTGTAGGACCATCTTCTAGTGCAGTACCACCCACTAGTGTAGTACCCCCATCTAGTGCAGGACCATCTACTAATGTAGCGCCATCAGCACATTCCGAGCCTACTTTTGAGCCTCATGAGTGCACATCATGTGGTCGTCCCTCCTATGGTCTTTTGTCAGATGTTTCCTTCAGTGGGTTTTTGAGTGATGTATGTATATGGTTACTTGTAATAAATTCTTCATTTATTTTCATCTTTATACACATATGTATGAACTTGCAGTTGATGCTTTATGCCGGAAGTGACGCCCCAGAGTTCCATGTTCCACACTCTATAGAGGGGCATGACATTCCATCCATTGATCCCTTGGTTGGTGGAGAGATTCCTATAGCACCCATTGTCATATCTCACGCTGAGGTAAACATTTTAAAATTTCAGTTTTTTAATACTTGTTAATTTGTTAATTTCCACATACTGTACATGTTAGTTCACTAATTCTATCTACGGTCTAATATTTACAATTATTAAATTTTCAGATGCCATATCCTTCACGGGGGAAAGCAGTGATGGAGGTAGAATCCATGGTCATATCGACCGAGGAAATATCTGGACATGACATTCCATCCACTGATCCCTTGGTTGGTGGAGAGATTCATATAGCACCCATTGTCGTATCTCACATCGAGGTAAACATTTTAAAAATGTCAGTTTTTTAATACTTGTTAATTTGTTAATTTCCACACATTGTACATGTTAGTTCACTAATGCTATATATGGTCTAATATTTACAATTATTAAACTGGCAGATGCCAAATCCTTCACGGGGGAAATCAGTGATGGAGGTAAACATTTTAAACATTTAAAAAATGTCCTTTTTTAATACATGTATGTTTGTTGAATCATGCATGTCTAACTACATGAACTCTTGTTGACTATAGGCACCAACCGAAACACCTGGACCATTTACTGGAGTTGTATCTCCTCATAGACCATATGTGAACAAGGGTCATGTGTATATGAGGCGGCCTACTCCTAGAAAGAGTCTAGTTGTCCACGACCATGGAGCTACTGATACCATGGTAATGTATATCCTTCAATGATATTTCTTGGTTAACTTGAAATCCAGTGCATAAAATGTTTTGTTAATGTTTGGTTTGCATGTTTACTGCATAAGGAGCTAGAGTTAACTATTGAAAACCTTGCAGGGATGCTTGATGCAGTAGTCATTGCTGCATCTACAATGGCAACAAGTCACACAGAGGTACAACTATTTCAACATGATTGTTACATAGTTTATTATTGTTGGCGTATGTTTATTCATGCATGTCTAACTATTTCAACATTTGGTGATTGTAGCCACCAGCAGCAGGAGTTATTGATGCAGCAATCAATGTGGTATCTGCAATAACAACAAGCCACACAGAGATACAACTATTTGAACATGATCTAGACATAGTGTGTTATTGTTGTCTATTGTTTATTCATGCACATGTCTAACTATTTCAACATTTGGTGATTGTCGGCACCACCAGCAGCAGCAGTTCCTGCCCCCTTTGGTTCGACCATGGATGCGACCATCCTTGATGTTCAACCAACAGCTCCATCTGCTACACAAGGAACACAATCCCCTTTGTCACAGTCTTTCGCTGAGGTGAGATGTCCATTCATGACCAATTGTTTCATGCAATTTCCATTAACATTTTGATCATTGTTGAGTTAATTTAGATATGGTATTTTATTGAGCTAATGTATTAGTACATAGTTAGTTGAATTTAACAATTGATATTTAATTTGCAGGATCCAGAGATGCACACTGGTCCTAGAGTTGTGCCTACAAGATCAAACTCGAGAAAGAACAAGAGGAAGCTTGAGTTTTGATGTGTCTTATGGGATATGTACATGTACATGTGGCTTGGATAGTCTTGGATAGTTGTGGAGACACATGTACTTCTGGTTACTTTTGGATATATATGTACTTTTGGAGACATGTACATTGACATTTCAGTTATAAATGAATGATACATTTCACTTTGAATTTGTTCTTTGGTTTCCACATGTTCTTGTGTCAATATATTGTATTGATTTGTGTGGATTATCTATTACTTATGAATGCACTGTGTCAAAAGGAAAAACTATTATATTTAAAGGTTTCAATCATGTCATTACATGCACACTAATTGGATATCTAATTAGAAATTGTGATTTTTGATGACCATTACAAGTAAAGTCAAAGTTCTTGCTTGTGTAATTTAATAAATATAAGTGCAATACAATGTATTTCAAGGTTTTAATGAACTCACTACATGCACACCAATTGGATATATCTAATTAAAAATTGTGAGTTTGGATGATTAAATTACAAGTTAAGTCAATGCTCAAGTGTAATTTAATAAAACTAAGTGCAATACATGCTTCACATTTCAACAATGACCAACAACACTATTCAACAAACCTCATGCACCCAATGACTAATCACTCAACATTAAAGGAACTATAATGGAATCCAAAGACTGAGAACCAACTTCGTGAATCAACATGATTTGAAGCATAAGTCCACCGGATTTGAAAAAGTTGAGTTGGACATTAGATTGACTTTGAATTGAGTTGTGACAGTAAGATAAGATTCGGGTTAGGATTAGGGTTTCCTTGGTAGGGTTATGGTTATGGGCCATGCATGTTAAACAATAAAAGCTATTTATGGCTAGGGTTTTCCAAGTTTGGACTTCATTGGCATGAAATACATTGTCCAAGTTTGGCCCTCATTGGTGTGATTGCATTGTCCCCTACTAAGTGAAACCCTATATTTAGAAATCACCGTATATGGTGGTCACCGGGAAATGGACAGGCGGGGGAGGCCCCCCCCTAGATAAAATCCCACATCATGAATCCCACATCATGAATCCAACGGAATCGACGGTTCGTCGATCGGAGGCCTAAGCATCGATCTATGGTGAGTTGCAAGTCACCTCCAGATACCATTCAGGGACACCTAGTGGACTTGTGCCCGGTGTGCAAAAAAAATCACGGAGCCACAATTTTAAATTTCGTCAACTCCTGCTAGCGTGTTTGGGCATGGGAAATATGGCAACACCAACCACATCCCCACCATTTGTGGCTTTCCAAGTTTGACCCTCGTTGGCATGACTGCATTGTCCCCTACTGAGTAAAACCCTAGTTTCAAAAACCACCGTAGACGGAGGTCACCAGGAAATGGGCAGGAGGGAAAAGGTCCCCCTAGCTAAAATCCTACGTCATGAATCCAACGGAATCAACTATTTCTCGATCGAAGGCCCAAGCATCGATCTATGGCGAGTTGCAGGTCACCTCTAGATACCATTCAGGGACACCTGGTGGACTTGTGCCCGGTATGCAAAAAACCTCACGGAGCCGCAAATTTGAATTTCGTCTACTCCTGCTAGTGTGTTTGGGCATGGGAAATATGGAATCTCCAACCGTATCCCCACCATCCGTGGCTTTCCAAATTTGGACCTCGTTGGCGTGACTGCATTGTCCCCTACTGAGCAAAACCCTAGTTTTAGAAACCACCGTAGACGGAGGTCATCGAGCAATGGACAGGAGGGGGAGGCCATCCTAGCTAAAATCCCACATCATGAATCCAACAAAATCAACAATTCGTCATTCGAAGGCCCGAGCATCGATCTATGGCGAGTTGCAGGTCACTTCCAGATACCGTTCAGGGACACCTGGTGGACTTGTGCCAGGTGCGCAAAAAACCTCACAGAGCCACAATTTTGAATTCCGTTAACTCCTGCTAGCATGTTTGGGCATGGGAAATATGGAAACGCCAACCACATCCCCATCGTCCATGGATTTCCAACTTTCTCCCTCGTTGGCGTGAGTGCATTGTCCCCTACTAAGCGAAACCCTAGTTTCAGAAACCACTGTAGACGAAGGTCACCAGGAAATGGACAGGAGGGAGAGGACCCCCCTAGCTAAAATCCCACGTCACGAATCCAACGAAATCAATGGTTCGTCGATCGAAGGCCCGAGCATCTATCTATGGCGAGTTGCAAGTCACCTCCAGATACCATTTAGGGACACTTGGTGGACTTGTGCCTGGTGTGCAAAATACCTCACGGAGCCGCAATTTTGAATTCTATCAACTCCTACTAGGATGTTTGGGCATGGGAAATATGGAAACGCCAACTGCATCCCCACCTTCTATGGATTTCCAACTTTGGCCCTCATTGGCGTGATTGCATTGTCCCCTACTGAGCGAAACTCTAGTTTCAGAAACCACCGTAGACGGAGGTCATCGGGTAATGGACAGGTGGGTATAAGAAGTGAGTTGTCAAGAAGGAAATTATACAAGCCTTGAAACATAAGGTTATCATTGCAGCATCTTGTTTCCATCATCCTAGTTGTATATATTGGCTGAAAACATTGACAATATTACCTACTTGAAAAATTAGGGTTTTAGTCTTGTAAGAGAGACTACAAAGAACTTTGATAGGTATGACCTAAAGAGGTACATGTATGTATTCTAATGTTATGTATATCGTGTGAATGAGATCTTGAAATTTTCATATGATTGATATATAGGGTTTATTGATCATATGTAAAATTTGGCATGTTCATTAACTTGACATACAAGAGAAATTTTGGCATATTTATAAACAACATTATGGAAAATTTCGCATACCAAGAACACAAAATTGACATATTCATAAGAAACATACAAGGTAAAATTAAAATTATGATACATACCTCATCATGCTATATCCCACCTATTATTGTACAACTAAGCCCTCCGGATCATCTCTTATAATGATGGTCTCCATTAGTCTCTCGTGCTCTATATCCGATAAGAAGTAGTGTACCTTCGATGAATTTCAGCTAGGGATTGTTCATACCTGGAGGTTTGTACCAATGATTAAGTTGGTAAAGTGATACACACTTGCACCTGATTTGTTATCCCTCTAAACATATCCACCCTTCTTTCTTGCATTGTTGTCATGTGTAAGGTATTCACCTTTAACAATCATAGACCCGATGGGGAAGTGGTTGTTTTCATCATCAAACATGGACATAATGAGGGTTTGCTTTCCCTCTATACAATGTGCCAACCAATAATCACCACCCCATTTACTATCTTTTGACACAACCAATGCATATATGTGTCCTGCATAGTATGATTGTAGGTATATGATCAAATATATTTCTCGTGATACAATGCCATTAATGTGAGTTTCGAGACTACGTAAATAAACAAAACAATGTTAAGGAAATGCATCATACCAGGTTGTACAAGGTCTGAGACATGATCAAAATATATAGAAATAGACAATTGGTCTTCTTCCAACGGAGTTAACTCAACAATTGCACACTGATCAAGTGGAAGTGATATGAGATCCCATCCATCAACCCAATCCAATGATTCACACACATCCCAGTCACCATCACAACAAGGCGGGCAAAAACAAGCGAGTTTTCTGGTCCAAATTTCAAATATTGGGTTATTAGAGCTTCGAACCGAATGAAAGCCACGAGTACCAGGAACAGTCTTGCATTCCCATGCATGTGAACGATCTATGTCTACCACCTCCCAAAAAAATCTCTCCACATGTCTCTTTCTTGTGGATTCTACTCGCATAGCTAATTCCTCTCCCATTACTAACGTGCACCACTTGACTATAGATTGAGCATTTCGAATAGTAGATATTGTACATAATTTCAATTCCTCTCTTCATAGGGCTGTTTTGACACATGCTCTGGCTCCATCATGCTCTCATTTACCATGCCCAGTCTCAAAATAGTTCCACATATGTGGAACTTTGTAGTTTTTATGCAATGAACACAACCATTGAAATATGCGTGCATTTTTGAACTGACCAGCACATCCATTAGACCAAATCCAGTGTTGATCCATCCATCTATTCCTACCCTTCAAATGATCATAGAACATGATGAAGCAATGACGTACATAGTGGAATTCATGGCACTTATGATCACTTATGTAGAAGTGATATTCCCTTATAATTTCTCTTTGCTCTTCATTGCTATTTGGGCCATGCCTATATGTGATATGCACCATCAAGGAAACTTGCTCAGAGTGATAATACTGACTTTGGATCTCATTTTGAGGTTGCAAAGTGAAGTTCTTAGCAAAATAAACAACTGAAAGTATAGTACCACGGGGAAATGTATCTCTGCATATTCTAAACTTCTCATCCTGCCATTGTGCTAAGTGGACATCCTTCCAGTTTGAAGAAGGCCTTGTGTGATCATGCCAAAAACTTTGCACTAGTCCCTTTACTGCATCAACTAGCTTCAAGAGTATTTATTCTAACATACCAGGGCTTACATTTCTCAAAAGATCTTTTCCCCAAATTCAATTGTCTATGTTCATTCCTACATCCTTTCGGTTTGAAGAAGGCCTTGTGTGATCATGCCAAAAACTCTGCACTAGTCCCTTTACTGCATCAACTAGCTTCATGTCACGACGTAGGAACCGACCAATAAAGGCTCAAAAATCTGTCTAGGTGGTTGTGTCAAGATGTTCTCTTCTAATAGAATACCTAGGGAGGGTTTTTACATTCAAATTAACTAGTTTAGATGTAGGCTTGAGAAAACGAAGGACCCTGGTGTTCTTATTTACAATTGCATGTGACAACACATGACAAGCCGCATTGCGGTCCTTTGACCGTGTGTTCTTACCAAATTTACCAAAGGCATCTACTAAGATTTTAACTATATGAGAACTTGGTCCAGAAGTCTTTATCATCTTTATCCCTAAAAATTTCCTAACAATATTCATGCCCCTAGATTTTAACAATGATGAAAATAATCTACATTTATCTCCATCACATTTAGAAACAAAATATTTATTTAGTATCTGTTGAGTTTGATAAGCAATACTACATTTAGATAGTGTACCTCCACCTTCTACGTTTAGATAGCATACCTCTATGTTCATTCCTACATCCTTCTGGTTTGAAGAAGGCCTTGTCTAATCATGCCAAAAACTCTGTGCTAGTCCCTTTATTGCATCAACTAACTTCATGTCACGACGTGGCAACCGACCAATAAAGGCCCAAAAATTTGTCTGGGCGGTTGTGTCAAGATGTTCTCTTCTAATAGAATACCTACAAAGGGTTTTTACATTCAAAATAACTAGTTTAGATGTAGGCTTGAGAAAACAAAGGACCCTAGTGCTCTTATTTACAATTGCTTGTGACAACACACGACGAGCCGCATTGCGGTCTTTTGACCGTGTGTTCTTACCAAATTTACCAAAGGCATCTACTAAGCTTTTAACTATATGAGAACTTGGTCCATAAGTATTTATCATCTTTATCCCTAACGATTTCCTAACAATATTCATGCCCCTAGATTTTAACAATGATAAAAATAATCTACATTTATCTCCATCACATTTGGAAACAAAATATTTATTTAGTATCTGTTGAGTTTGATAAGCAATACTACGTTTAGATAGCGTACCTCTATGTTCATTCCTACATCCTTCCGGTTTGAAGAAGGCCTTGTGTGATCATGCCAAAAACTCTGCACTAGTCCCTTTACTGCATCAACTAGCTTCATGTCACGACGTGGAAACCAACCAATAAAGGCCCAAAAATCTGTCTGGGCGGTTGTGTCAAGATGTTCTCTTCTAATAGAATACCTACAGATGGTTTTTACATTCAAATTAACTAGTTTAGATGTAGGCTTGAGAAAACAAAGGACCCTGGTGTTCTTATTTACAATTGCTTGTGACAACACACGACGAGCCGCATTGCAGTCCTTTGACCGCGTGTTCTTACCAAATTTACCAAAGGCATCTACTAAGATTTCAACTATATGAGAAGTTGGTCCAGAAGTCTTTATCATCTTTATCCCTAACGATTTCCTAACAATATTCATGCCCCTATATTTTAACAATGATAAAAATAATCTACATTTATCTCCATCACATTTAGAAACAAAATATTTATTTAGTATCTGTTGAGTTTGATAAGCAATACTACATTTAGATAGTGTACCTCCACCTTCTACGTTTAGATAGCGTACCTCTATGTTCATTCCTACATCCTTCCAGTTTGAAGAAGGCCTTGTGTGATCATGACAAAAACTCTGCACTAGTTCCTTTACTGCATCAACTAGCTTCATGTCACGACGTGGCAAGCGACCAATAAAGGCCCAAAAATCTGTCTGGGCAGTTGTGTCAAGATGTTCTCTTCTAATAGAATACCTACGAAGGGTTTTCACATTTCAATTAACTAGTTTAGATGTAGGATTGAGAAAATGAAGGACCTTGGTGTTCTTATTTACAATTGCTTGTGACAACACATGACGAGCCGCATAGCGGTCTTTTGACCGTGTGTTCTTACCAAATTTACCAAAGGCATCTACTAAGCTTTTAACTATTTGAGAACTTGGTCTAGAAGTATTTATCATCTTTATCCCTAACGATTTCCTAATAATATTCATGCCCCTATATTTTAACAATGATAAAAATAATCTACATTTATCTCCATCACATTTAGAAACAAAATATTTATTTAGTATTTGTTGAGTTTGATAAGCAATACTACGTTTAGATAGCGTACCTCCAATGGAATTGAGGAGTCCTTCATCAACTTGAATATGCTTCAGAGTTCTTCGACGTGTGCTTTCTAATGGAGGTAAGGGGGTTGGAATTCTATCATCTAGCTCATCAACAATATGCTCTGGTGTTTCAGTAGCAACTTGCTGTCCTTCATTCTCTTCCTGGTAGTTGGATGGTGGAAGTCCAACATCCTCATCGATGGTCCAGATAATATTTTCTTCTTCAACAGTAGGCTCCATGTCCAACGCCTCTTCAACAGTAGGCTCCATGTCCAATGCCTCTTCATGAGCTTTGTCTTGAGATGGTAACTTATCACTTTGACTTGATGTGGGATTTGAAACATCCCCTAATGAGCACCTACATTTTGCTTCTGGATTACTTCCATGGGGTGCTTGTTCAACAACTATTGTGGAAATTGAAGGTCCCTCTAGTGAATGCTTCCTTTTCTCTTTTGCTGGATTAATAGGATGAACCACCGTATCCTCTATAATTGGATTTGGATTAGTTTCCAAAGAAATCTTATGATTCATCATGTCTATTCTTCTCTTTTCTTTCTCTTCTTCGATGACTTCTTGAGGTCTCTTCTTCCTTGTTGATTTTCTTCCTCGGTTACGTACATTCCCCATCACCACAATGATCAATTCAATATAGTTTGTTTTTGTTGCTCCTCAATTACAAGCTTTCAAACCTTTAACTTGCTTTATAACTATTGATCCTTCAAGGTGCTTCAATCTTCCTTCTCAATTGTTCATATTTCCCATCAAAACAATGATGAATGTGAAAATTTACCTTTGGTTCTCTTGAATAATAAGCAAATGAAAATTAAATCATAAATTGTTTCTCAAGCTGATTCTCTTGTACAATTGTGTATATGCACCATCACCATGAAATGACATTGAAGCTTGATATCTTATCCTATGTGCTCCTCAACCATGAAAGATGTCCTCAATGCTGCAACTACATAACAAAAAGAATAATGGAGAATGTGTATTGTGAGTATTTCCACAGGCGGGCTCGTGCTCTTGAAAAAAAACGCGCAGTAATCGGATTTTCGTAAAAACAGAGTGAAGTTTCTCTCGGACAAAAACAATCCACTGTTTTTATAGTCCTAAAATGCACACGTGATATATATAGTAAAAATGCCTACGCGATTTGTATAAGTAAAACACGCACGTGATATCTTTAAGCACAATTAATAGGGTGGGTGCACGGCTAAGGCAACGAATAAAATCATAAGAAAACAAATGTTTTCCCTTCTTTTCATGCATATAAATGTTTCTCTCTATAGCCCCAATAATCCCTACATACCCCTATCTCTTTCTAAATATACCTCCCTCATTCTCTCTGCATCCCTCCCTATATGTTTCTTTCTCTCCCTTACTCCATCCCTCCCTCTCTCACCATGAGGATGATGATGAACATGATGATGGTGATGAACATGATGATGATGATGATGATGACAAAGATGATGATACTGATGGTGATGAAGACGATGATGATTGTCAGGATGGTGATGATGATGATGATGATGATGATGATGATGAAGATGATGATGATGATGATGATGATGAAGATGATGATGATGTCGACGATGATGATGATGATGATGGAGACGATGATGATGATGATGATGATGATGATGATGATCATTATCATTATGATCATGGTGATGAAGACGACAACGATGAACATCATGGTGATGACGATAATGATGAAGAAGATCAAGACGATGGTGATGAAGAAGATGTTGATGATTATGATGGTTATGAAGAAGATCATGATGATGGTGATGAAGAAGATCATGATCATGGTGATGAATACGATGATGATGATGATGATGATAATGATCATGATGATGATGATTATGATGATCATGTTCATGATGATGAAGACGACGACGACGACGACGATGATGATGATGATGATTATGATGATGATGATGATGATTATGATGATGATGATGATGATGATAATGAACATGATGATCGTGATGATGATGATCATGGTGATGAAGACGACGACGATGATGATAATGATGAACACAATGATGGTGATGATAATGATGAACATTATGATGGTGATGATGATGAACATGATGATGGTGCTGCTGATGATGAACATGATGATGATGATGAAGATGATGATGATCATGATCATGATCACGATGATGATTATCATGATGATGATGATGATGATGATGTCGAGGATGATCATGATGATGAAGACGACGATGATGAACATGATGATGATGATGATGATGATGATGATGATGATGATCAACACGAAGATAATGATCATGATGATGATGAGTATGATGATCATGATCATGATGATGAAGACGATGATGATCAACATGATGACGATGAAGAAGATGATGATGATTATGATGGTTATGATGATGGTTATGATGATGTTGATCATGATGATGATGAACATGATGATGATGATGATAATGATCATGATGATTATCATGATTATGATGATAATGATTATGATGATCATGATCATGATGATTAAGACGATGATGATCACCATGATGATGATGATGATGATGATTATGATGGTTATGATGATGATGATGATTATGATGGTTATGATGATGATAATGATGAACATGATGATGGTGATGATGATGATCATGGTGATGAAGACGATGATGATGATGATGATAATGATGAACATGATGATGGTGATGATGATGATCATGGTGATGAAGACGATGATGATGAACATGATGATGATGATGATGATGATCATGGTGATGAAGACGATGATGATGAACATGATGATGATGATGATAATGATGAACATGATGATAGTGATGATGATGAACATGATGATGGTCCTACTGATGATGAACATGATGATGACGATGAAGACGATGATGATCATGATCATGATCATGATCACGATGATGATTATCATGATGATGATTATGATGATGCTGATGATGATGATGATGGTCATGATGATGATGATGATCATGGTGATGAAGACGACGATGATGAACATGATGATGATGATGATAATGATGATGATGATGATGATGATTATGATGATCATGATCATGATGATGAAGACGATGATGATCAACATGATGATGATGATGATGATGATGATTATGATGGTTATGATGATGATGATGATGACGATGATGATAATGATGGTGGTGATGACGAACATGATGGTGGTGATGATGATGAACATGATGATGATGATGATAATGATCATGATTATGATGATCATGATCATGATGATGAAGATGAACATGATGATGATGATGATAATGATCATGATGATGATCATGATTATGATGATCATGATCATGATGATGAAGACGATGATAACAAAGAAGAAGATGATGATGAACATCGTGATAATGGTGATGATGATGATGATGATGATGATGATGATGATGATGATGGTCATGATAATGATGATGATGGTTATGATGATGACGATGATGATGAACATCATGATGATGAAGACGACGACGATGATGATGATGAAGACAATGATGATCAACATGATGATGATGATGATGATGATGATGATTATGATGGTTATGATGATGATGATGATGATGATGATGATGATGAACATGATGATGGTGATGATGATGAACATGATGATGATGATGATAATGATCATGATCATGATGATGAAGATGAACATGATGATGATCATGATCATGATGATGAAGACGATGATAATAAAGAAGAAGATGATGATGATGATGATGAACATCGTGATAATGATGATGATGATGATGACGATTATGATGATGATGATGATGATGGTCATGATAATGATGATGATGATGACGACGATGATGATGAACATCATGATTGTGAAGACCATGATGATGATGATGATGATGATCATGATGATGAAGACGATGGTGATCAACATGATGACGATGATGATGATGAAGATGAAGATGATGATGATGATGAACGTCATGATCTTCAAGATGATGATGATGATAATGATGATGATGACAATGATGATCATGATGATGAAGACGATGGTGATAAACATGATGATGATGAGGGTCATGATGATGAAGACGATGATGATCAACATGATGATGATGATGATGATGATGATTAACATGATGATGATGAAGAAGAAGATGACGATTATGATGATTATCGTGATGATGATTAACATGATGATGATGATGAAGAGGATGGTGATGATGGTGACGATGATGATGATGATGAACGTCATGGTGATGAATATGATGATGATGATCATGAGGGTCATGATGACGATGATGATCATGATGATGATGATGATGAACATGATGATGACGATGATGACGACGATGAAGATGATGGTGATGATGATGATGATGTTGAACACCATGATGATGAAGATGGTGATGGTGAACGTCATGATAATGATGATGATGATGATGATGTGCATGATGACGATGATCATGATGATGAAGACGATGACGATCAACATGATGATGATGATGAAGATGATCAACATGATGAATATGATGGTGATGAATATGATCAACAAGATGAAGATGATTGTGACACCATCCATCTCTCTCTCTCTCTCTACATGTGTGAACCTGCACCTTTCTCTCCTTGCGTCTGTTCCCTCGTCACCCCTCACACACACACACACCTTCTATCGCTCCCTCAATATCTCTTTTCTTCACTCTATCTTCATCCCTCCCTCACCCCCATTCCTCCCTCTCTATCTTATTCTCTCTCACACTCTCTCCATGGCATTCTCTCTCTCTCTCTCTTCTTCTATGTTTTCAACTTATTCCTTCTCCTCAACCCCCTACCTCATTATGACCTCTATTATATGCTTTATCGCCTCTCATTACCATCTCTTCAATTTCCCCCTCCTTCGCCTATCTCCTCCAACACATCCTATTCCTCCTCTAATACTCCATATCCACTTTTCCATTCACCATCCTCTCTCTCATCAAACCATCACCCACTTCCTCCCCTCCACCTTATTCCCCTTTCTCCACTCAAATTTACAACATCCCACTAGGACCTTGATCATTCCCAACCCACTATCAACTATTAACCATCCCCACTTGAACTTCCAATATCTTCCTAGGCCCTTGACCCTTCCCCACCCCCTCTAAACTATTATCCATACATTTGATATATTTCACATAGTGTTATATTTTTATCTCTACAACACGCACTCGCATCTTAGAGTTACATAACGCGCTCACATTTTATAGTTATGTAACGCGCACGCATTTTATAGCTATATAACGCGCTCGTTCTTTAGTTATATAACGCATGCGCATTCAAGAATTCTACAAGGCGGGAAATGAAACTTGAATTTAAACATGCCAATTCACTTGCTCGCATGTCACCAATAGTCCTATGTGTATGGTTTGGAATTTGCTTCAGTAGTACCAAACCTGTGCTATGGTACATGATAAACCATAGCTGATTAGGCATTTCCCCCATTTTCTGAAGAAGTCATTGTTCACACACTCATTACAGTATGCTACACACAGTCAATTTTGATGAAATCTTAAACATAAATAGCATTTTTTATGCAGATTCTAAATATGTAATTTTTATTAAAAAATATTATATTTTCCTATTTGTTTTCAATTTCTAGTGTCTTAACTCCTTAACTCAAAATACATGTCATTAATGTTATTCCCATAATTTTTTCAATTCGTAATTGTTTTAAAGAACAATTATATGGTGCACTAGAAGACAATGACCTCTACATTCTATTAAAAACCCATTTCATGAATATTTCATTAAGACCTTCAAAGGTTGCACCCACAAAAGACATACCATTTTCGAGGAATGATCACTTAGATAATTATAAAAATATTAAAAATTACTAATTTTATTTTCGAAAAATAGTGTTGCACTAGTGTTATATGTTCTCTACATTCCTGCAAAGTTTTGTATCCCAAAAGCGTCATTTAGGACCTCAAAGGCTGCACCCACAAAAACATATACCTTATGATTTGCCTAAAAAAAGTGACTGTTAGAAAAAATGAAATTTGACATAGTTATAAAAAATTTCAATACATAAACCTTATATATTTGGAAACGTGATTCAATTTCCTACATTTAATCTTTTTAACTCAACAAGATATTTTGTGTAAGTATCTCAAAAAAAGCAATTAAGTTGAGGGATTGCTGATTTTTCAATTTTATATTGCATCTAACGTGCCAAAAGTGACCCTCATTAACTTGCACTGTCCCGTATCTTACTCTTTGCATCTTGACACATTTAATCTTTTATGGCTGTCTTTGGGCCTTGACCCAATTCATATTATAAGGTGAGGATGTGTAGGCATAATAATCCTTAGTTATGACTATGAGATGAGGATTTAAAGAGAAGAGGATGTAAAGACAAGTAATTTTTATATGTATTTTGGTAGTGCTGAGGACAAATGTTGTGAGAAACCACAAATGTTTGGAAGGACTGAGTGAGATTACATCATGATCATGACACCCATCAAATTGAAGACTATTCTTGAGCCAACAATTGTTTTTTTTTAATTTTATTAATAACCATTGTACATGCCATTATTTGTACTTGCATGCCATCAAGTTTTGTTTATAGTTGTCATGATTCCACGATATTCATGCAAGAAATGAAATCTTGTAGAGGAGGACTTATCAAACCAGCCTTTTGAATTTCATTTTGATGAAAAAATAGTGGACATTGGTAGCGAGGTTCACATAGGTAGTAGGCACAAATTTTTGAGCTCGTTTCAGACCTAGTAGTAGACTAGTACTTGTTATTTTTTGTTATAGTCGTAGTTATTGAAACATTGTCACACTTAAGATTGCAACCCCAAGTGAGTCGGGAGTCAGAGTCACATCTCGATGGCTAGTTCATCGTAGTCATCAATGATTACTGTCCATGTTGCACAACTAAGCAATGAGTGCATGGCATGAGTAAGTAAGTGATTATAACTTATCATATTTCCAATATTTTGAATGATGAGTTGAAATTTATAGCATAGGAATTTCAACATCTTGAGAAATTTATATGGATGGATTATTTCAAAAGTTACACTTCTTTTGAAACGTTGATATAAATTATGCCCTTCTTTATTGGAAAAGTAAAATTCAAATTTTAATTTTTTTTGAAAGACAATTTTAACTTTACACTTACGGGAAGGGCTAGAACTCTTTGAAAGGGTTGTAAAGGTCAATTTTGAATGCTGGTCAGGATTCTATAAAAAAAATAAGGATATGAAAAATCCAGTCAACACCGAACAAGCGGGTTCCCTCCGTGAAAAGTCCAAAGCAACACCGAAGAAGCGTGTTTCTTCAAATCAATATCAAAACCTAAAAAAGTAGTTGCTTTTTTAACTTTGTAGGTCCACCGTCCATGAAGACTTTGAAATCTCCAAACAACCGAAATCTCCAAAATAAAAAATACAGTAGACCAAATAACCACGATATTGTTGACCGTACATAAAGGTCAAAAAAGAACAACTACACATGAAAAATTGTATGAGAGGGCTAATAGAGACCAAGTAGAACTTATTTTGGAGGGACCTAAATCCATAAGATGTATGTACAAGGAAAAGAGAAAAAGCCTCATATTCATAGAAACTGTCGACTTAAGTTAATTCCTAATGATTATTCAGGTGAGCGATAGAGACCAAGAGGTGTTAATATATTGTTGTTGTTTGGTGCATATTGTTACTAGGATATATATATATATATATATAATTTTCAAATTTTATAAAATATAATTTTTAATATAATATAAAATTATAAAACTTTGTAAAATAAAGTTTTTTCATTTTCCATTATTTTTATTTTAAGATAGGTTTTTCTAACTTTGAAATATTCTTTTCCTAAGAGTAACTTTTCCTTTTTCTTGCATAAGAGCATCACTTTATTTTTCGAGACTCTCATATGGAATTGTTTGGTTTTTCAAAGTTAAAAGATCATTTGGAAGATGTTTCTCTAAGTTAAAACCTTGGTTACACAATTTTTTTTCAGTTTTTGGGGAGATTTAGTAAGGTAGTGTAATATGATTGCTTTAAAACATAATAACCAAGTTGGTCATAATGAAACCTTATTTGTGATTAGGTCACTTATTTTCAATTTATGATAAGAGATTATTTGGTAGAATCTTTTATAAGTATAATGCAACAACAATTCATATTCATAGTTGATTCAAGTGATCAAAGTTAGGATCAAGACCTTGGATACTACTACACTTCCCTTCAATCTTTGGGGAGATTTAGTACTATAGTATAGGCTTAGTTTTTTTAAATACAACCACCAAGTTGTTTGTAATTAGTTCTATTCAAAATGTGTTGTTAAGGTAGAGTGAATAGTGGTTCAACCTAGTGGAAATTTAGTATGGTTAACACTTTAATATGAATTACAAAGTGCGATAATTTAACATAAGGAAAGTAATTGGAACAACCTAACACATAAACATAAGAAATACATAAAAGAGACATCTCAAAATAGATAATAAGGAAAACAACAAGAAATTGGCTCATGTATTCTAGATACAGAAGAAAGAATTATAAAGAATGGAATGATATTACAATGAAGTGGTGTAGGATATTGTTGCGATTGAAACTATAATAACATATGTGCAATCTCAATCTCACTAGATATAACCACTACATTTACTTCCAAAATTTTGGTAATTGTTTACAAACAGAGTGATGCCTATTTATACAAGTTAGAATGTGAAAATAAGAATAATGAGGCACTGACAACCCTAGCTATAAGTCAACCCAAAACCTAATATTTCGCTTCTTCTCCATCTTTTTCGTTGTCGAGAGGCAGAGTTGACAAGATCATGGCCTCATGGGCCTACTTTGCCAAGTTTGAAACTTGAGAGTGGTAAAAATACCCTTTTATCAGTCCAGCTAAGTTCTCTGGCCATTTGTAGAGTGGCTTCTCCATGATAGTTCTCGCGAGTTTCCTTCCTGGATCGTGTTATTAGTGTTTTCTTGGCTTCTGTCGTGGGTTTACAGTTCTTCTTTTTACCTCCTTCGTGCTATGGTCTTGGATTGAGAGATACTTCCAAAACGATGGTTCGATACTAAAGTTTGCAGCTGTGAGTAAAATACTCCAGGTAAAAAAAAAAATACATCTTTCCTTCTGCTCAATTCTTTTTACAGTAACAATTTTTAAAGTTTTTTTTAAGAAAAGTGTTGACTGTTCGAAACTCCAACTGCAGGTGATAAGACACTGAGATAAGGCTGTAGAAGGGTGCAAGAAGAAACGAGTTGCTACAGGATTCAACTCCTATACTTTGCAAGCTAACCGGGTAAGCCTCGGTTTACCATGAGTTTTCCTTTTGCGATTGTGCAAGAATCATGGAGAGATTTGGTGGATAGTGTCAATGGTGATGCTGGGGTTTATAGGCAGTGACTGCATTAGGTTAATTTTGTTGTTTGTAAAGTCCATATGGCTGTAGATATAAAAATGTTAGGTTAGGGTTATTTCCTTGTTTAAAAGAAATAAAGATCATAGGGTTTTCTCGGCCGATGGTTTGAAGAAAAGTAGAAAGGATTCTGGTTTTTACAAATTACTTGTGGTTCAAAACTGAAGATGGCATTTGGAAAATAACGATTATTATTGGAAATCTTTTTGGGAGGATGTAAAAGTGGAAGAGGAACTTGATTTTAATACATACTTTCTATAAAAATAGTTTTGTAAAATTTATTTACATTTAGTTTGCAAGATCAATCAATTTTTAATTTTATACTACTGTTTGTAAATGAGTTAGTTTAAGGTTTTTAACTATAAACTAAGTGTGTTGTAAGCTCTGTAAAATTTTGTTTGTATAAAGCTTCTTTTTTTTTTAAAGGTAAAAACAACTGTTTATGATTCTGTAACCCTAGCCTGATTTATTAAACTCTGTTTTTAGTTTTATAAAACAACATAAGAATACTCTCTTATGTATAATTTACTTTTATTTAGAATAGCTAAAAAAATTATGGATAATATTTATAACTTGTAAGGGTTTAAATACAAACTGAGAATGCTCCTTAACTATTAAGAAAAAGGAAAAAAAGGACTTGGATTACAGGTTTCTTTGGTTAGGTCTTTACCCAAAGAGAATATAGTATTTTCAATTTATATTATACTTTTCATAAATTGTTGTCTTTATTATTTCGTATTTAAATAAATTTTGATGTTTCTAGTGTTAATGTTAGTAACATATATGTTTATTAACAAATACTTAATTTATTACTATAAGTTTAAGTTACTGTTATATAGTTACTTTTGTTTATTTTCATTCTTTTTCCTATTCTGTAGAAGTTTAAGATATAATATAGTTACCCTTAGAGAGAAATAAAATTACTGTGTTAAGATAAACACAGTTATAAAACTATGTATTGGTTTCAGTAAAAACAATCTTTTAAGTGTTTACGGAAATAAATAAACAACTATATTTAACTAATTAAACTTCTGAAATATAGGAATATTTCTTGTAAACATTTCTAAAAAGATTATCAGTAGAAAGTAAATGATCAAAATCCTACACATCTTGATTTGATTTATTCGTGAATCTTAAATTCACCTACTGTACTAGAGTACTACCTCTTAGGAAGTGTGGAAAAATACATTCAGGTAATTCATTCATCATTAAATTTAAACCTACCCTAATCATTTATTCCATAACTTAAATCAGTATATTTTGAAATAAAAATTGGCTACTGTCTACATTTCAGAAAAACAACTTATCAATATAACAATAATTCTACCTTAACTTCCTTTATTTTAGTATTTATAAATGCATAAGATAAATAAAATAACAATTAGAACCTGTGAACTTGTAGAGGAGACAACAGCCTAAGAAGCTTGTTCCACCCAACCAATTCTTGAAGACAGCTTAACTGCAAATCTTAGGACCCTCGAGCCTGTTTACTGGTCCACCTGGTTGAAAGCATTGGGTGAGAGAATGGGTTATGAAAAACCCTGCAACTCCACAGAGTAATCAACAGTAATACTTCTTCTTGTGGCAGTAAGAACTCAACCAAAATAGCTACACTAGTTTAGTAAATCAACATTTTCACACTCAAATCTTCTGCTTTTCCCCTCCAACGAATATCTTGTGCACAAATTTCACTTAGAAATTTCACAAGTAAACATTTAACAGCTCAACTGAATTCAATGGGTAGTTTATAAGCTTGCCTAGGTCTTTTGGGTCTATTTTTCACTTAATGAGCCACCTACTTGTTCCACTTTCTTGGGGAACATGACCACAAAAATAAGGAAGTTGCCTCCTGCAACAGCTAGAAGTAGTTTGAGGATGCTTCCAAGTGTCAATCTACTCTCAACCCTGTCTATTCAACCAAGTGGCCAGTAGACACTCATTTAACAGCCTCCTTAAGCTGTTGTCTCATATTTTATTTATTAATTAATAAAATATTCAACAATTAAATACAATCTTCCTTGACCCCACTTAGTCAATAATTAAAAACTTTAGAATAAAATTAAAGCATAATGTCTTCTCAAACATAAAATGTTTTTTGCAATTTGGGGTATGTGACATCGCCTCCTTAAACTCCACAAAAAAAATCTATTTTTTGCAAGTTATCTCACATCTTCCTTGTTTTTTGACTATTGCAGACACTCATTTTGTTTTTTGTGTTCTTGGAAGGTAATTATTTGTTTCTTTCTTGTTTCTAATCCATGTCAATATGGGGAAATATATAATCAATCAAGAAATGTTTTAGGAAAGTGCATACTAGTGAAAAAGGTTAATGAAGGAACAGGAAAGGAGAGGCTGGATATGGGAAAATGTAGGATTGAATAGGGACAAATCCAAATCATAGAACAATATATGCCACTCTTCTTTCTCCTTCATTACTATAAGAAAATTTTAGGATTTTAGTAGAGGCCCATCTAATCCCAACATCTTTTGAACCTCCAACAACAAGTCATTAAGACAAACCATTGTGGATGAGCAAAAAAATATGTATTTGCTTGGAGCTAACTATACTATGGATAAAATTAAAGAGGTGATTTGTGTGAAACACTATAGTGAAGAAGTTAATGTGGTTGTACCTCTTGTCGAACAATTAGACATTACTGAAACTACACATGAGAACGGGGTCACTTTCCTCCCAAATTTGACATGCAAGTTCAATAATTGTTACGAACTCCTCCAATTATAATGCCACAATAGAGAGGTGAAGAGTTTCAAATAACTCCTAAATGATTCTAGTTGGATGACAGTGGTGTAACATCCCTTGAAGGTAAGTTATCCAACCAAACTATTCATTATCAATCATACAAAATTATTGAATAATATTTGAATCAAAATATGATGTAGCTAAATGTCAGTTATTTCTATTTTTATTACAACCTCAGAGTTTGAGGCATATAGGAAAATTTAACGCATTAAAATAATTAAAAGTACATAAACTAGTAATCATATTTTTAGAATCCTTGTAGATGATTTTCATACAATTGGTAAGAAAACTCCTTCAAAATATAGTAATGCAGCTCATTGTCTATTATCAAAGTCATTTGTTAGCAAGTTGAAAATAAAACATAATTTTCTCAAGCAAACATCTCATCTCATTAAATGTAATCTCAAAACCCTTCGAAAGTATTCTATCATATGGGACTGAATCAACATAAAAGGTGAAATATATTTGTGGGCATTCACTCCTTGGTTACCTCATTATAACATGGAGCTAATTAGAGCAGTTAAGGTCTTGGTGTTTTTTTTTTGCATGAAAACACGAGGTCGTGTTCCAACCAAAAGGATGTACTTGAATTGAGAAGTGGATATAGGGAATACGAATATAGGATGTACTTGAATTGTGTTTTGCATAAAACCCTTGTGCAAGAATGCATGGCTACATTACCACCAACATCATCTAGAGACTTTATTCATAGCATCTTGTGTACAAGGCCAAAGGGACAACATCTAATAAAAAATATTTCTTACATGGGTGTAGCGGAAGTGCTTTTAACACAAAAGTGTTCTCCCATAAATATTGAATGTATAAAATAATAATTGATAATGAATGAATGATGATTGCAATGTTCTCATGACACCATGTGTTCCCTTTGCTCTTCATTAAATACTAATCTTATTTATTAATTATTAGTTACTTATATTATTTGTTTATATGTATTATTATATGTGTAACATTGTCATCCCATTAAGGAATGTTTTGTCCTCAAAGCATAATAAACTGGACTCTCTCCAACTAAGCATGCTTCTCTATTAGAAACATCTTTATCATTGAGTACCTTTATAAAATTACTTGGGCTTCCTTCTTGAGCATTCAAAATATTCTTTTGCAAGGTTTTGTCCAGATCCTTAAGTCTTTTGACTTGGTGGTTTAACTTAAAATTTTGATTCTTCTTGGGAATAAATTTCTCTTTATTTTCTTGTTGTATGCCTTCTTCCTTTTTAATTGTGGTTGTAGTTCACCGAGATGGAACCTTTACCATATAATTTATAATTTATATTGTGTAAGTAAAATTCCATGAATTGTTTTTTGAGTTTAGTGGTATAAGTACCCAATTGTGTCAACCTTTCTACATCTAACACCATATCCATCCCATTGAGTGGTAGCACATAAAATATTGATTGTAGTTGTAGTCCTTGTATTTGAATTGAGATTTTAAGACATATTCCTTTGGCATTGTCATGTTGTCACTCAACGACCTTAAAAATGAGGTCCCTTGTGGGGTACACACAAACATTTAACTCTTTATGATATAGGTGTCTACATAGTTATGCGTACTACTAGAATCTACAAGAATTGTTAGTTTCTCATTTTTTACAATTCCCATGAACTTCAACGTCTTAGGATGTGATTTTTTGGTATTTACTATAGATGAAATAGTCATTTTTTGAGTTTATTTTTCTAAAACCTTGATCTCATTAATTTTCCTTATATGAGGAGGGATATAATTGGTGGTTACTTGTACTTTATTTTTTTGAATATTTTCTCCTTGTGGAACACCATCATCACTATTAGTCTATAGTGTGCACGATATAGTTGATAGTGATGATTTTTGTGGTATTTTGGCATTGTTCGAGTCTAAGTTATATGCCATTTTGACTTCATTTATGTCCTCATTTCTCATTTTTTTCTCCTTTAAACAACATTCTTCAGAATCTCCAGTCATCGTGTTAAGTATTTTGTGAATACTTTATGCATGTTAGCTATCAATCTATTGATTTTGTTAACTCTATTTTTGGTCTTCCACTAAATATTTTTGCGACTTCACAATGTTATCCATAATTAGCGAGGCATTCTTGGCTTCATCTTCATAATGACCCTCTGTGTGAGCTTCATCGTAGTCACATATGTTAAAATTTTCCTTATTCTTCATAAAAATCACTTTCTAGTTTCACTTATATATATAACGTATGTAACGTTTTCAATTTAAACTTAACAAAAAAGTTAATGTTTTAACTTGACTTTAACTAAAGGTTTGTTTACACCTAAAACTGGTGCAAATGTCAACACAAAGGAAAACGATCAGATCCAAGAAATTTAGAATATTTCCTAGAAAAACCTCCTATTTCCAAATCATTTGGAATGATCGCTATTGATGTATTTAAGCCTCTCTTAGCTTAGGGTTTTTCTCTTTGAAAGAGACTTATAGTTTCTGTGTGGGTTTATTATCAGTAATTATTATAAAGAACATGTTTGATAAGGTAGATTTGATTAAATTATCTTAGCATGGAAAACTACTGGGATATTGATAAAAATAAAGGCTCACAAATCAAGATTTACTTTAGAATTAATATGTCGCCCAACCATTGAATTCTAAAAGAAATGACGAGCATAAAACATATGAAAAAATTCATGTGAATTAATAGTATCAGTTCATTATAATAGACAAATCTAAAAAAATCATGTGCTAGGTCGTAAGGTAAAAAAGTCATATAGTCTCTGGTGCGATAAATTGCAACAATCCCTCTCCAGCTAAAAATACCCCCCTTGCTGCAATATAATAATTTCTCTTAAATACATTCATAGATACCGAAATTCATGATAAACTTTAGCACTATTTAAGGCATAAATATCACCTATATTAACTACAATTGGTAACAAAGCATTTCCACTTGGAGTAAACATCCCACATCTCTGTGATATTCTGACCATCCCGCATAAGGCAGATTGTTCATGTTTTGAGTATTTTGACAATATTTCGTATATTTTGACCATATTATGTGGATTGTGATCATCATTTTGTAGATTTTGGTACAAGTAGCTAGGAAGTTGACTTAAGTGGACCACCGATGTAAAGGCGCAAGCCTATAAATAGATTTAGGATTGCAAATGTTAAGTCTTCTTCGTTTCTTCTTCTTTGGTTGGTTGTTGTGGAAGATCAAGTGGATGTCTGTCTTTTGATATTTAACCTATCAGTGATTTGTGTTTTGATATGAACTGAAGAACTATTTTTGGGAACCTGTGTTTTATTGTGAAGGTTAATATGACATGACGGAGATTGGATAGAAACATTGTGTCTTGTTGCATCTTCATGTTTTCTTGTTTTCTGCGATGTGAGTGTAGGAGAATACTACATGTGATGTTGATCTTTGTATGATGCGATGCTTTCCTATTATGAATGATGCTATATTATTAGATTTGTTTACACATCGATGTTGATGCAGCGATCTAAATATGCTGATCTGGTCCATTGAATGACAACATGAATCTATTAATGTATAATCTGAATGATTGGATCTATTAAGTAATGTCGCGCTGAGTTGGCAGTAGATGCGTGATCCTCCTTCATACTATAGAAATATGGTTCTGACAGTTCTCCCTAAAACATCTTGGGTGAGACTTCATCTTCTCTATAGGTGTTGTTGGACGGGGTAAAACCTGTCCGGGTCAATGCTCAGGGAGAGAACTATGTTTTGGGAGTCAACAAAGAGTGAACCCTTGTCGATGGGTTTGTTTCAACAAATGGCGTACAGATCACAAATGCAAAAGAGCTGAAGGATTTCCAACAACGCATTGCAAAGGAAAAGGAGTGTCAATAGAGGTGCACAACACAATTGGATGAATTCCAAGACATTGGAGCGCAACTCTCAATGAAGGCGGTTTCAGTGTTGCAGGAAAATCAAGATGGATGAAGGGATGTCACTACAAGGATCGTTGAGCATCCACTGGAGCACGAAGTGACATCAATCCAGGAAATCAGTGAGAATATCAAGGAGTAGGTCAAAGAGATCACCCAACAGTATGAGGACTTCAAGGTAAAGATCAACAGTTACACCATTTCCAGCTAACATGGCTCGAGGGTGAGCCACAAGATTGTGTTGGGGGCCTGTTGGCAGGAAATTTTGAGTATAGTTAGTTGCACAACATAAAGGATAATACGCAAGGTCGAAGATGCCACGTAAAGGTGCAAGTTGCCACGCAAGACAGATTGGTCATGTTTTGGGAATTTTGACCATATTTTGTATATTTTAACCATATTATGTGGATTGTGGTCATCATTTTGTAGATTTTGATACAAGTAGTTAGGAAGTTGACTTAATTGGACCATCGATGTAAAGGCGCAAGCCTATAAATAGATTTAGGATTGAAAATGTTAAGTCTTCTTACCTTCTTCTTCTTTGGTTGGTTGTTGTGGAAGATCAAGTGTATTTCTTTCTTTTGATCTTTAACCTATTAGCGATTTATGTTTTGGTATGAACTGAAGAACTGTTTTTGGGAACCTGTTTTTTGTTGCGAAGGTTATATTACATGACGGAGATTGGTCAGAAACATTGTGTCTTGTTGCATCTTCCTGTTTTTCTATTTTCTACAATGTGAGTGTAGGAGAATATTGCGTTGTGATGTTGATCTCTGTATGATGCGATGCTTTCCTGTTATGAATGATTCTATATTATTAGATCTGTTTACACATTGATGTTTATGCTGTGATCTAAGTATGTTTATCTGATCCATTGAATGACAACATGAATCGATTAATGTATAATATGAATGATTGGATATGTTAATTAATGTTGTGTTGAGTTGGTAGTAGATACATGATCCTCCTTCATACTATAGAAACTTGGTTTCGATGGTTCTCCCTCGAACATCTCCGGTGAGACTTCATCTTCTCTGCAGATGTTGCTGGACGGGGTACAACCTATCTTGGCTGGTGCTTAGCGAGATCAGTGTGTTTTGGGTGTCGATAGAGAGTGAACCCCTATCGACGGGTTCGTGTCAACAATCATTTACATCCACTTCCTAGTGCATATTTTCTGACCCTTGATGATTATCTCATCAATGTTATCACAAACAAATTCCTAGGATTTTATGGAAATTTGGACATTTGTAAACTTCATAGGTTCAAGGTGAGGTAGATCACATGGAGGATTGTTTATATGTTTTTTCCATTCACACAATTTGTCATAAGAATAATCAACTTTCTTCCTCCTACTTACATGATCATCTAACATGTTTAATAAATATTCAAAAGTGTTAAATTCATTGTGTATCTCATTAATCCCTCGAAAAAATGAGATTTGATTCCTCTTTAAATATTCATTATAGGAAATTGCTTCATACTTAAATTCCTGGACGAATAAGCCTAAAAAGTATAGCGGAAGTATGATACTCCTATTTTTCCTCTATCTGAGTTAGGATATACAAGCTATGTTTCCTACTTGATTACCTCTACTTTTTCAATCATTAGAGGAAATTTCAACTCAAAATGGGCCTCCTCAAAAGAATTAATAAAATAATAAAATAATATTTATTAATTTTCGAGGAAGAAAAGAAAAAAACTACTTTTTTGTTTGTATTTTCGACATGTCTCCCCGTGTTTTTACTCAAATTTCGATCGGGAGAGCTTGTTGGATGTGGAATTAAATTCCACAACCAACAAGTACCCACTTGGAATACTTTTGACGGACCCCGCTACCCCAAAAACAAGAAATACCTGAAAAAAAGTGATGATGAAAGTAGTTTTTTTTTATGATACCTATCCCCAAATTTATATTAAAAAGGTGTTTAAGACCTATACGGTATTTCAAATTTAAAGAAATTTCATTGGCTAACACAAGATGACATGGAATTTGAGTTAAAGTTAAAAGGCCCATTTTGAGTTGAAATTTCCTCTAATGTCCTTTTTGCTCGGTTAATTATTGAATTTGATCTTTCAATCTGTGTAACTCTGCAACATGATTAACTTTAAGTAGTTCTATTTGTTGATTCAGTTTCTCTTGCAGAGCTTCTTTCTCATTTTATAACTTCATATGTTTCTCTCTGTCTTCATCAACTTCCTTTTTTAAAATAGAAACAAAATCATAGTTGGACCGTACAAAAGCACCCATAGGAACAACTACTTCCATGGATCCACCTTGAGGATCATAAGAAGATGCTTTCCAAATGATTTTACTTGAAATAGGCTCTTCCAGAGTTTGTCCTTCCCTACTTCCTTTGGAACCCTTGTTCACTATGTCCTTTTGTCTTTTGTTGAAACAATAATCTGCTAGCACCACTACAACTTCCTATCCAAAACATGTTGTTTCTTCATCTCTAGAAGTTAATAGATCTATGGTACTAATGTTGGGTAGTGATAGGTCATGAGAAGAAGGGACTATATGGGAAGGTTCAAGAAAATTGGTGTGTCCTTCAATAATGACAGTAAGATTAGTAACTTGAGCTTGGGTATCTTGGGTAAGAGTGGAGTCTTTGGTTTGCAGAGGAGGAATATTGTCTTTTCTTTCTTTTATATCTTGTTGGGTGGTTTCTTCTATCTCAGAAGGGTTGGAAGTTATAGGATATTGTTTGTAATGAAGATCAAGATAAGTAGTATTAGGATTAATAGTTTGGTCAACTAGTTCTGTAGGTTCTTGAATTTTGTTATCATTATTAATAACTTGAGAATCTAGAGGAACATAATTTTTTTATTGTTCTTGGATAAATGGTGTTGGGCTAATAATTTCCATAAGGTGTTCCTTTTCTAATTCAATAAATTCACTAGTAACAATTTTGAGATCCTGGTTACTAGACTTAATCTCTCCTTTTATCATGACAGGAATGTTTGGTAATACTTTAGGCACATAATCAACATGATAAACATATTTAGTGCCGGCGGACTTACCTTGTATATCCTGAGACTATGCATCAATGTTTTTAATTTTGAAATGGGAGAGGAAGGGGAAGAACCGATAGCATTGTTTTTTCATTGTTTCTTCTCCAACGGTAGTTGTTCTTCAGTTTTGATAGTAGCAGGTAGTCTCTTTAGCTTCTTTAGTTGTCTACATTTTTTCTTTATTTTCCTTCTGTTTCTCTTCAAAGAAACTATTCCTTTCTTCCAACAATATGAGTTTCAGCTGCTTCTGAGTCCCATGGATAAGATCTCTCTGAAGTGGATCAATTACCTTGTTAAGAACTTCTTCAAAACTGTGGGATCCTTGGAAAATAAAATCATCTAGTTCATTCTGATGTGTGTATGAGTTCTTTAGGTGGGCCCAAGAAAATAAGCCTAGAAAAAATCCTTCAAGGTCAGTGCATTCTCTTTTCATCGAGCCCTAATTTCAGATACACTATCTATTTTATAATAAGGATTCCATGTGTTGTTTTGAATTTTTAAATGTCCAATATACAATGGAAACTTTGGCCATGCGCCCCTCTTCTTAGATTGAATTTGACTATAAACCCCATCTATGACTGTTTGAAAAGAAATTTCTACAAGTTGATGCTGTGAGGCACAACCCTAGGTAGTAGGTGAACTATATTGCTTCCACAAATTATAAGATAAGTGAAGTGATCCAAGGTATACCAATCTACCATAGTAGAAACCAAAGATATGGAATTCTCTGAAATTCGAGGAGCATTCTTCTTAAAAATGGAAAAGTGAACATTGTTGATAAACTTGTCATGAATATTATATATGTGTTTCATGTAGTTATCTTCCTATAGATTTGAGTAATAAATATGCATGGGAAACTAGCTCCCAGGTTGCATTTTTTCAGAGAGAGTTGAACTCTTCATTCATTGAAATAGGATCATATCCAATCATCATGTAGCACTTATCATACAGTAAGTAATCATTGCAATAAATATCAATACCTGCTCTTTGAAAATCTGACCAAGTTCTCCTTAGATCAGCAGGATTTCCAACATCTAACTCAACAAAAGAGAGAGTCTTTTCGGCCCATTTTGGTAGATGAGTGGGATGATTTGGATATGTTTAAGATCTTGCATCAGACATCAGATCTCACAATTTCGTTTTCGTCTCTAGAATCTTTAGCAGAACAAGAGGGAATTTCAATAGCTTCTTCCTCTACTAGTTTCACAACTTGGAGAGGTTCTTCGAAGCAGACACTTCTATATATGAATATATTTTTGGTTCTGGTATTCAAGAGTTTGTATCCCCTTGATTCCTCTGGATACCCAATGAACATGCACTCAACACTTTGCAGTTGCAAATACTTTCCCTTATCTAGTGGAATTCGAGCCCAAGGAGTGGACCCAAAAACTCTAAAATTGGACACATCCGGTTTGTGACCAAATTATACTTTGAAAGGTGTTTTTCCTTTCACAGATGAATGAATAACCCTGTTATGAATGTAGGAAGAAACATTCATAGCTTCAACCCAAATATTTGCAGCCAAATCTCAAGCTTCAAGCATGCAGGTTGTAATATCTTTTAGAGCCCGATTTTTCCTTTCCACTACACCATTCTGCTGAGGTGTGTAGGGAATGGTGTGCTGAATATTGATTCTACTTTTAGCAAAAATTTGCAGCAGATATAATTTTATGTATTCACCTCCATTGTCAGATCTGAGATCTTTTATTTTTCTCCTAGTAGCATTCTCAACAGAAGCCTTTAAATCTATGAAATTTTCAAGGACTTCAAATTTTTTATTTAGAAAATAGACCCATGTGAATCTAGACAGGTCATTGATGAAAGTGAGCACATACCTCAATCTATTCATTGAGGTTGTAGGAATTGGACAGCTGATATCATAATGGATTGGCCCCAAAATATATGTAGCTCGACTTGCTTTTCCCCAATTAAATTTATGCTCAGGATGCTTGTTGATAATGCATCCCTTGCAAATACCTTTGGAGGATTTGATTGAAGGCCTTCCACCATGGAATGCTTTTGAATTGGTTGCAAGTATTTGAAATTTATATGTCCAAGCCTTTCATGCCACAACCGCCTGACCTCATTCCCATGAGTCAGAAGGGTGCTAGGCTTTGAATCAGGCACACATTTGGAGAACTCACATTAGAGGAAATTCCAACTCAAAATGGGCCTCCTAAGGAAAATTAATAAAATAATATTTATTAATTTTGAAGGAAGAAAAGAAAAAAATACTTTTTTGTTCATATTTTTCGATATATCTCCCTGTGTTTTTACTCAAATTTCGATTGGGAGATCTCGTTGGATGTGGAATTAAATTCTGGATCTAACAAGTACCCACTCAACATACTTTTGATGGGCCCCACTACCCTAGAAACAAGAAATACCTGAAAAAATGTGATGACATCATCATCACGTTTTTCAGGTATTTCTTGTTTTTGGGGTAGAGGGGCCTATCAAAAGTATGCAAAGTGGGTATTCATTGGATGTGGAATTTAATTCTACATCCAATGAGCTCTTCCAATCGAAATTTGAGTAAAAACACACGGAGATATGTCGAAAATACGAACAAAAAGTAGTTTCTTTTATGATACCTATCCCCAAATTTATATTAAACAATTGTTTAAGAGGTGCTCCCTTTTTTAATTTTAAAACATTTTGATTCGCTAATACATGATGACAAGAAATTTTTATTATTTTTGGAAGGCCCATTTTAGATTGAAATTTCCTCTAATGTAGGTCTTAGCAAAATGATTCGTTATACCTGTAGAAATGAGTTTTTCGGATGCAATCTATGAGATATCCACCTCATTTGGGATGAATACTACTCTTTTGAGAAAACCTATGTGTTTCATTTGATACACAGACAACCGATTCGAAGCCAAAGAGGGAACATAAAGAAGATTTTTGAAGCTGCCATGTTCTAGGTGGATGGTACCCTTACCTTGTGAGGAGATTTGAGAGTAATATCCCATGTGGATGGAGATGCAGCTGTTGGAGTCCAGTGATTAAAAGGAGTATTTGCATGCTACCATATGGTTCGAAGCACCAGAGTCAATGAACAGATCTCTAGGCTTTGAAACATTAGCCATGAGAGCATGTCCTCTTTCGGGCTGATTGTTTCGATCTTGATTATCCTTCTTCCTAGCACCTTCGGGAATATTGATGTTGCTATTCTCAAGAAGAAGAGTCCTTTGATAAATTTGACTCTTCATTCAAGAGCTTTCAGGATGAAATCCTCTTACACAGTAAGAACATTTGATATTTTCTTTTCCTTTTTTCTTGTTCCTTCTTGAGCCTCAAGGCTCATCCAGTTGTTGGTGTTTATCCTAGTTCTGCTTGGGAGGGTCAAATTTTGTTTTCTGGTTCTTTTTCTTCCCTTTGAAATTTGAAGGTTTGGTTCCTCCAGCAAACAAGGCTTGATCTTTAGATGATCTGATGATTCCCATTTTAACAAGCATGTCATGCTCATTGGTGAGAGACTCAATGAATGCATTGAGAGTCGGCATCTTCCAATTTGGAATTGTAAGCATTCTGGTATGAAAGGTGGACATAAAAACAGAGTAATCTAGGCCAAGTTTTGAAAGGATGGAAAGGATGAGTTGATCATATTCCTTCTTAACTTTACACTTCTTCAATTGGAGCACCAGGTGCTTAAACTTGGTAAAGAAGTCATTCATGGTGTAAAAGTTGCCCGGGTTTAGAGATATTAGCTCATTCTCCAGCTAATAGATTCTGAAGTCATATTTGTTATAAAAAAGAGTAGCAAGTTTTTCCCATATCTCCTTGAGAGTATTCAATCCAATGAGGTGGAAAAGAAGATCCTTTGAAATTGAGAGGCACATAAAACCATATGCTTCATCAAGCTTGTTTCAATATTTTGTTCTGTCTACTAGTGCATTTGACTCTATCTCCGTGCCCATGGTGACTCTGTAGAGTCCTTTGGAGCACAAATGTATCTCAATGTCCTCCTTCCACTGATGATAGTTGAAAGGAGTGAGAAGATTGCTTGAAGATTCCATTATGCTATTGTATCGAATGGAATGAAAGTGCTTTGAGATACCTACAATCACACAAAAAAGACACAATAAGGTTGAACAACCTGCACTTTTGGAGTTTGTTTCACACCTAGCTTAGTCACTCAAGCAATCTTGATCAACAGGGTTGGGCTTCCAGGAATTATGTGGTAAACTCTCCACTTTTGGTGCAGTGATGGAATGGTTTTGAGCAATTTTGCTCAATTTTTTTCATAGCTCCAGCTAGAACTTGTAGAAGAGTTGTCTTTTCCTGCCATGGATCTGATACCATATTAAAATTGGAGTCACAACAATCTATGAATCAAGACAGAAACTTACAATAGATTTCATAGATCAATTTTACTCAGAAATGACATGAAACGGTGCAATAAGGAGTTGCAGTTGTGTAATTGCTTATCATTAATCAAAAGTAGTGATACAATGTCATACAATGGCATAAAGATCCATGAAATTCAAATCCTAAAGAGGTCATTCAAATTTATTACATGAGAATGTCTTAGCTGTCAGTTAGACACCACTCGGCACATCACTTAACCACTTAACACAACCTTAATTAACTCTAACTGACTCAGAGGCAGTTTAGACTGAGTCTAACTGAATAGAACTCAACTGCATGTCAACCAGTAGGTGAGGGCACATACATGACTTCAGTTAGGTGATATCAACTGAATTGAACTGAACTGAGTCACCAAAAGTAGGTGGAGGCACCCTAATTTCTTGATGTAGTGGTAGGTCAAAAACTGAAAGTGCTCAGAATCAGATTCTGCTTCGACAAAAAGATGCACCCTTCAATGGAGAGTCAGCCTAGCCTTCTTTTGCTGATGGATTGTGGAGAGAGACCCAAAACGTAAGAAGCCCTATCTTCCACAGCTGCACAGTGTCTTCTTCTCAGGTTAGCTCTGATAAAATGTTATATTTTTATCAATTTAGATAGTATTATCTTAGGATCTTATCTGAGAGAATAACATGCAAAGAAATCAATCACAAGAGACAATAGACACAAAGATTTTCCTCGGGGAAACCATAAAGGAGAAAACCCCGCAACTTCCTTAGAGATAGAATATGCACCAATGGCAGCAGTAAAACCCAAAGACAGTAAAATGATCTCCAACAGCTGTTCT
This sequence comes from Pseudotsuga menziesii, assembly GCA_001517045.1. NCBI lineage: Eukaryota > Viridiplantae > Streptophyta > Pinopsida > Pinales > Pinaceae > Pseudotsuga > Pseudotsuga menziesii. The sequence goes on along the minus strand of LPNX010551124.1, from coordinate 10,515 downwards.
CTCTCTTATCCTAGCTCCTTCTCTCTCACTCATGCGCTACAACTGAGTGTGAGTGACTATGTGATAAATAGAGAGGCTCACTCTTTGTTTATACTAGTTTTTGACTTAACAATAACTTACCAGGGCCGACTTCTCTAGGAGAGTCTAATAACCCTAGTGCCCCGAAACTATGGGGACTTTGACCCCTGATCAACTAGGAGGGTTATCCTCTATCACTTTACATGACTTTCTTACATTAATGATTCTCCCGATATGAACATCGGGGATCAATGAAATACAATATATGAAATATATAAGTGAATACATTCCGAAGTTACAAATACATCAACACACATTATCTTAGATAAAGGAATATTTGTAGACCCTAAAAATATTAAGGCCATGATGAGTTGGCATGCTCTAAGAATGTTGACAGATGTAAGATCTTTTGTGGGGCTTCCAGGATATTGCAGGAGGTTCACTGAATGATATTTTGCAGGTAAAGTTGAGTCTAGGTATAGTTTGAGGAAGCCTGCATGGGAACTTGTAGTTCCATGAGGAAATGTCCCTTGCATGTATGAGCATACATGTGAGGACTTCCTGAAGACTACCGGTAGAATGACCTGAGAAGAGTCGTTTGGTTGTACCCCATGAAACCAAGGAAGGAAACTGCCATGTGCTATGAGAAGTATCTCATGACTGAAATCTAACTTCTGAACAGAATAGATTTTAAATTTCAAATTTCATATTTTGTTGTTGATTGCTAAATTGAATATTATTAATTTTTTGGCTGATCTAAAATGGTGTCAGGATGACATGTTGTATGTGGATGTCTAGGTTTTTGGCAGCATCTGTAAGCAGGGGATGAGTGCTCCCACTTGCAAAATCCAAACAATATGAGGATGGCCTCATGGTTGCAAAATCTAATTTTCTGTGGGAAGCAGAATTGTGATTTCAAATTTTGATTTGACTATCAATGTTATTGGTCATTTGATAATTGGAAAGTTATCCATGCATGAAATAGATTTGAAAATCTATGATTGAATTTTTTATGATGACATCTCATGTGAGTTTCATGCTAGTATGTAATGTAGGTGAGATGATGGTAGTCTTCCCTTAGAGTACATAAATTCTCGAGAGAATGTGTTTGGGAAATATGGCTTCTCTTGAAGGATATATATGGGTACATCGCTTCACCCCTGGGCCAGCTAGGCACCGATATGCATCACTAGGGATGCCCAGGGTGTAAGAAATCTAGATAGACTTCCTTCTGCACACATTCACATGGGTAAGGGGACTGTCACGAGAGTGGGGGATCCATGAAGAGAATAACCCCTAGTATTATGGTGTTTGGAAAGGAAGCGCCTAAGCATTGGTAAGCACTGGGAGGACGTGTTGAGCCCTTAAGAAAAGGCACCATTAAGCACCCAGAGAGGTGTTGGGATTTGGAACAGGGCTACCAGATCTCGGTTGAGAGATTCTATACAGATAAGTATTTGGTTTACTTAGAAACTTTTGTTGTTGTTGATTTTCTATAAATATACATGAGTATATGATGTAGCCATGGTTTGGAAAATATTGTTATAGATTGCATCCTAAAGGAATGGATTTGACATGTGAATAAATTCGTTGTGGTGTCCGAAAAGGAAGCACCTGAGCTTGGTGAGAACCTAGAGGAAGTGTTAGGCTCTGAAGCAGATGTGTCAGACCTTGGTTGAGAGGTATTTTCAGGTGATCTGAGGCTTGCAGAAATTTGGCTACCTTTTAATGCACACCCATACATGGGGTGGGGCAGGGTTGTGGGTTCCATGGTTGTATAAAGCCAAGTCGGATACCCATGGAGCCAAAAGAACATACCTATGCAGATAAGTATTTGAATTACTTGTTGATTTTATGTCAATATATATGTGCATGTGATTCATCCATGTTTTTTAAAAAATATTGTGAATCTGATATGAGAATTGACTCATTTTTTGGGGCTTGAGCATAGGTATTGTTGGTTGCCAAGGACATTGGATATGTTCCAAGTTGTGGAGAAGGATTCTCCAAGATCGAAAAGAGACTGGTGGTATGGACTGATGCATGTAATCAAGGAGTTGAAAGAGTTCTGTTGCCACCTTTCACACACCTAGGTTACGTAGCAGAAATCTTCAAGCCACTCGGTGTGTCCTTGGGTTCAAGTCTCGAGTCAAGGCTATCACCTTGTTCTTGACTCCTCCGTTCAGGCTAAATCCTAACGAAGTCAAGGGGGGTAGATCCTATTAAATTACTAAGGATAATTACTTAGTGTGATGGTGTTATATTGATCAAGTTGTTTAGGAGTTTTTTGAAATTAACCAGTGGAAACAAAAGATAACAAGATGCAAGATTTAAAGAAGATAAGCACAATAATGACACTCAATATATATATAATCGAAAGAATTGAGCAAATAAATCACCAGTGCCTTAAATGGAGTCAACAGAGAAAATAATGTGCTTGCATGCACTTGAAAGAATGTTTTGCAAATGTCTCTTGGTATATTTTAAATTAATGTGGAATGTGAATGAAGTAAATTAGGCAAAAAAGCGGACTCCAAATGTACCTGAGGGGTACTTAGAGTATGTCCAAAAGTGAACTTTCACGGGTACCCACAAGGTGTTTGTGGGATGGAACGGAGTCTTGGAGACTGTGCTCATAACGTACTCGTCAAGGTGTGACAAATTTCGGTGCCTTGAGGTCACTTTCCAATTGTTCCCACTCCTTTGGGTATTTTACCACCGTTTATAGTTCGTTTGAGACGTTGGATTTTCGCCTGATGGTTTGTCAATTTGGGAGGTGAAGACTAATTAATCTAGTCACTCAAGTGATTTTGATGCAGCTTGACTGATCAAATGAACTACAGCCAAGTATAGAGCATACACACTAGAGTCTTTGTTATTTTTAGTAAATTTTAAAAGAGGTGTTCTTATTAAAAAGAAAACCCTCCAGGAACCTCTTTCGGTCCAAGTGGACCTCAATCAGGGAATCAAGGAGGGGTTGATTTTATTATGATTATTAAAACACTTAATGATAGTAGATGAAGAATAAATAAATAATAAAACCACAATTTTCTAATTAGACTACCACGACCCTTTCTTCACCTTTCGACTCAAAAGCAGGCTCGTGGGGTAAGTATTAAAATTAATTTGAAACCACAAGCTATGGAATAGTACAATGATTATAAGTCAAAGTATACTACCCTTGCAGATTAGAACTACACTAGATTGAAAAAAAAGATGAAAATATGTAAAAAATGACATGAACGCAAATCCCCCCAGGGGGGATGGTGAATAGGCTCGAAAGAGCCTATTCGAAGAGATTTTTATTTTTATTAGCAGAAATTAAAATATCAGAAAACTGAAATTAATCCACTTGGTCCTTATACAGAATGATACCAAAGGTTTACAAATTGCGAAATTTTGAAATTTTCGGAAGACGGAGACTCCCTGGGGGGTTTCGAATGGTCAAAAAATGCTTTCTGGACAGCACCTCCTCCTCTTTTCTGTTATACCTAATAAAAAATAGAAAGCTTATCACAGTTAAATATGCCCAAAATTACTTTTGGATGAACACACTTTTTACCCAAAAATTCTAAGTTAAAACTAATTTTTAAAGAAGCGGAAAAAGAACCAAGGAAAGCAAGCTTTCCTTGGGATGTTGGCCTGATTTTGGGGCTGCCAATATGAAGCACTTAAATTTATGAATATAAATTTTTATATTCTAAGGAAACAACCATGCATTCAACAAGCTTTAGATCTACTTTCACAGCCTTGAAAAATGACAATTTTCACTAAAACTAGATCTAGAATGCTTGTAAAATTTCTTTAGGAATGAGATCTAGTTTATGAGATTCAAGGAAGAAAGATATATGTAAAATTAATTCTGAAATTGATAGATCTAAATAGTTTTAAAGCTTCAAAACAAGTAACTGGATTGATTTTAAAAAAAATTGAAGGAGGAGGAGGAAAAGAAGAGCGCTTATTGCTGGAATGGATCTGTAGAAAAGACTAGTTAGTGGAATGTCGAGGGAAAATGCCTTCACAAAACAGTAAAATTCCTAGTGGTTTCAAGATAGATCCAGAGTTAGTCGAACCCCTACTACCTAAAAACTAACAAACAATCCTGCACAAAAACATTATGAGATCTGGATAGAGATATATGAAAAAAGAGAGGGATTACATGCAAATAAACTTATTTAAACATGTATAATCTGAATCTTCAAACATATATGCTATGAGATGTTGAAAAACAAGTAATCTTACTTGCCCAAATATACTCCTATTGATTCATATGAATCATTCAAGCCAGACAAGATTCAGATGCATAAATTGAGAGAAATACACCGGTAACAACAAAAGCTACAAGACAATGTTAATTCCACACACATAAGAGCATTACACCGTTTTGGCCTCCAAAGCTTCACTTTATTCCAATAGAAAAAGATATTACACAGTATTACAACAACAATAGCTCCTCAATCCAACTCTCACTCACTCGAAAAGGAGGCATCCATGCTTTATTTATAAAAAAATTGAAACCCCAGCCCAGAGGGGGTGCAAATTCCAAGGAGATAGACAACTGCAGCTAAAGGAGAGTCCATCAATGCCTAATATAAAGCTGAAATGAGCTTTTACTGAATCTAACTGTCAATCGAGGGGCTGATTGAGCTGACACATCAACCTGCTGACTGAATCATCAACCACAGAGCTTCCAGAACAACCCACATGTGTGGAGGAGAGAGAGAGGGTGCAAATCCCCATAAAGGAGGCCGAATTTCAACTCTGGATCTGCCCTGATTAGCTCCTTTAGTCAAGGAATTGCAATCTCTGGTTAACCTGGTGTTGATGAGACTGGTTTCAATCAAATCAGTTAAGAATCCATTGATCTAGGATTTTTTATTTGCTCCATTATTTAATTAATTTATCAATTAAATAATCAATATTTGATTTTTAGGGATTTTTGACCTGAGTGATGGAGAAATCACTCAAAACTTGGAAATAGTGGGTCTATAGGTTTACATGGTGCTCTTAGCTTGAAAATGAGCACCCCCATGACTAAAACTGATTATTTGGCCCACTTTTATTACAAAACCAATTTTTCCATTTAGACTATTAAAAAATAGCCTAAGCTTTATGGAAAAATCAAAATTAAAAAAAAAAAACTTAAAAAATTAAAAGAATTAAAAATCTAGGGGGACTTAGACATGTTCATATGACTCGACCATGATGCCTAGCATGTTTATACATTGACACATAGACTCTAATAACCTCAGTAGGCCTAAATGCTAAGCCGACCACCCCAACTTTGGAGGTATTGAGTGAAAAACTCAGAAATTATCAATCGTTTATTCAACAACCAATAATAACCAAGGGAAAAAACACCCTGGGCTGATCGGATTGACAAATAAAGTCTAAGAGATTGAGTCGTTTACAGACACTATCATGCTAGAACATTTTATTACAACTCCCCTATGGGGTATGGACATGTGATATAGAACAACAATCACTTACCAGAAGCAATTATGAAGGTATTATGAAGTCCGAACAAATCATCTTTGTCCGGTTCACCAGGCTCACTTGAAAAAAAACCACCAAGTACAACTTAGGTGGTAACAAGTTCTAGATCGTACCATTGGACAAGTGAAGGTGCAATAGAAGCACTACAACCCTGAAGAGGCCACTGGGAGCTAGAGGATGCCATGCGATTGACACATCCATTTTTGTTCCATTTTGTAGAGCACTAAAGGTGGTACTAGTGTAGAATTTTGTATTAAGTTGTAAAGTACCGAGGACAGTACTGTTGTAAGGGGGAGGGATTTGTAATACCCTAGTTTTGACCCCATGGTATTTAATTGTACATGATGTAAATATTGTATGAAGATCATGGCATGGAGCTCAAGGCCAAGGCCCTTTCATTGATAAAGGTTTGTGGATAGGTGATCAAGGTTGATACCTATGTTTTGGTGCTAAGTTAAGCATAGTAGATATATTTTGATATATCATGTAAATGTACAAATTAATATAATACCATGGATATCTATGGGACTGAAAACATGAAAGAGATGGAGGCAATAGCTAATATAATACCACAGCTAGCTATAGTTCTTGACATTGAAATGAATCAAATTAGTGTTGTCCGGGTCTAAAGCTCCTAACGCAGTTAATAAGTTTTTGCGTTGTGTAGGACAACTTTGGAGTACTTCCAAGCTAGACATTGCACATGGTGCTTGAGCGAGATCTTCAACTACATTATAAAATTGAGCAGCTCAGGAATTAGGGTTAAAAACAGCCTTCCTAAGAGTACTCTTGGGTGGACACAAAACCATGTCGAGATTAGGCTTCTCGATGGTTAGGGGAACAGTAGACGAGGATTCGGGAGAACCAGTAGAGGGAGCTTTTCCTAAATAAGAATTGTCTTCTTTCTTGTCTATGGGTTTGTCATAACTCTGGATTCAAGTTTGCAAACTAATAGTATTCGAGGACATCATGCGAATTTCCTTTGAAGAAAAAGAGTTTCCCTGATTAGACATGTGATCTATTAGTTGTTGTTGAGAGGGAAAAGGGTCCGTGAGAACTGTGAGTGTGGGATTAGTTTTCAAAAATTGGGTGATTCCGTCCTGACGAGGACACTCTTTTGTGAAATGGTCACCTCCGCATATCAGACATGGACATTTTTCTTTTCTTTTCCCTTTATCGTTTTCGTTGGTGGTTGGTTTTGGATTCTCCTGTTGGTTTCCAGGTTTTTTTTTATAGCTTTACCTTTCTTTTTATTGTTCCCAAGCGATTGAATACTCTAAATGGAATTGAACTCGACGAAAAACTTGGGAGTTGAAGGAGTAGGGGTGGAAGTCTAGGGTTGCTTGGCAGGTTTTGCTGCTGACGAGGACTGGATTGAACCAACAATCCCATCAACAGGGGTTTCTGCTGATGGCTTTACAAGATCGGTGCTTGGGCAAGGAGCTTGAGGGATCAAGTCATACAAAGTTTCGGACTAGGAATAGACCAAGTCCAGATATTGGGCTCGACTAATGGCTTGCTCTTCAGTAAAGACACCGCCCATAGCTACATCTTAGGCAATCAGAGGAAACAAATATTTAGTAAACCAATGAGCTAACAACTAATTCAGGATAGGAGCCTTAATAAGTCTTCTCTGCCTTCTGCACTCATGGATATGATCGGATATGTGGGTGGAGGTGTTTTATCACAAAGAAGTTAAGAGATCAGTACCCATTTCATAACGGATAGGAAGCTGAAAGAGTGTAAGAAACATAGTTGCAAACGAGCCAAAATCCACAAACGAATGTTGCGGAAGTTCAATGTACCATTTCGTTGCTGTACCGGTCAAGGTTCGCTGAAAGAGTCTTAAACGAACTGAATCATCCATAAATGAGTTTGAAGAAAACCACAAATGGAATGTCATGACATGGTTTTTCGGATCATCTCCGTGCTTCCCATCAAATTTTGGAATATCCGACGGTAACTTTATCAGAATCAGAGGCCACGAGGGGTTATGTCGAATGGGATCATTAATCAACTTAGACAAATCAGGCAAGTCCAAAGTTGCTAGGAAAGGTAACTGACGATTAGGTTGCACATACTAGTAATATTGATATGGCATATAAGTACTAGTAGGACCATAAGTAGACTGATAGACAGGTTGGTGTGATGAAGAACCACCAAAAGATCCGCCCACAGGGGGTTGATTTTCGAGATCAGGACCATCAGGGCCACTGGGGCCTCCACGACCACCAGGACCGTTGGGACCACCAGGACCACCTGGACCGCCAGAGACTCCAGGACCCCTAGGAGGTAGACCTTTGGAGCCTCCGGAACCACTAGGAGGAGGGCCACCAAACCCTCCGGGACCATCAGGAGGGAAGCCACCAAGCCCCCTAGGACCACTAAGACCATTAGTACTGTAAGGAGGAAAGCCACAAGGCCCTTTAGGACCATTAGGCCCCTCAGGGGGAGGACCTCCATAAGGTGGTCCTCCGACACCCCCCACAGTATGTATAGGTATCCCCCCTATAGCTGGCATGTAGGACCAGTTAGGTTGCCCCCATGGTGTGAAAGTATTACTAGGATATGGAATTCTAGCATAAGGAATTCCTATAGGGTTGGGTTGATAATTAATGTTTCATACAGGTACTTGATTTGCTGTGTAACCATATCCCCAAGCGGTTTTATTGGTTATAGGTTGTGCCCCCAAGGGCTGACCTAAACTGGATGGGGGGTTAACCACATTTGTGTGGGTAGGAGGGACATAAACTGTAGATTTCTCTATACTAGAGGTCTACCCATGACTAGCTACAATTCCAGTGACCGATAACGTAGGTTGTGCCGGGTGTTTCTCCACGACACTAGAAGGTATGGATGAAACAGGAATTGAATGTTGAGCCCCAGGTGCAGAAGACCCGGGAGGATTAGGAACAGACATAATATGGGAGGTGGTGGGTTGGTAGTTTAACCTATATTACGTGGAGTCATAGTGCGATCTAGAATCGATTCAATCGATCTCATAGAATCGGCAAGTGAACAATATCACACAGGAACAACTACGGAACGAGGTGGTGGTGTGCCCAATATGTTGTCTATTTTCTTCTCAATTTCTTGTGCACGGAGAATAGTTGCCTGGTATTGTCTACGTTCTTCTTCATTTGGTGAAACTTCTTAAGAAAATTTTAAACGGGTGCCAAATGAGGCAATGGCTTGTCCTATAGACTTATCCCAAAATGAAGCATTGGGACCATAATCTGGATGGGTAGTATCGTCAACATGACCTTCTATGGGAGAATGGAACGAAGAATTACCCCGAGAAGGTTGTTGGACCAAGGGAGGTGAGTGTGAAGGATATGGATCTCTGCTTTCTGCAACCACATTTTTTCCCACTTGGGAGTTGGTAGCAGCTCCTTGGTCGATAGCTTCCATAGGACACTAATACATTTCGATCCAAAATCCGACAGAAAATTCCGATGGCGCACGGATTTCCTTTTTTAAACCTACCAAAAATCACAAAGATAATTTTTGTTTGTTTGAAAATGTGGGCATAAGCGTCGCTTAAGCGACGGCTAGTCTCATAAGCGTCGCTTAAGCGACGGATAGCCTCATAAACGTCGCTTAAGTGACGACACCTTGAGTGAGTGGCTATGGGTGTGTTTTGTAATGTGTATTCTAATATTACAAAGATCCACTCCATCTCATCTCTCCACACAAGAAAAGACATATAAGTCGATGATTAAAAGGGTTGGTAGGTTATGGAAGGGAGCTAGTGGAAAGGCTTTTTCCAAGTGGATAGAGTGTTGTTACCTAGGTTTAAACGGTTCAGGGAGTGAGAGAATGCACTAGAAAATGGGACGGATATGTGCCAGAAAGTGGGAGTGTGGGGTGCTAAAGGGGGCTAGTAGAAGGGAAGCAACAAGAAAGGGGAAAAGGATTTAGTTGGGGATGGTGTGAGTGCCATAAAAGATACACTAAGAGAGGGAAAAACATATGTATGGTGGGATAAGGGGAGAAGGATTTAGTTGGGGATGGTGTGAGTGCCATAAAAGATACACTAAGAGAGGGAAAAACATATGTATGGTGGGATAAGTCATGATAGTAATTAGATATGATGGTATGATAGTAATTAGATAGGATGGTATATAGTTGGATTTTTTCACTCTTAACAAGTGATAACTTCACTAACTCTTTTGAATTTAGATAAAAATAATTGAAAAAAAAGGACGATTAAATATTCAAATAAAAAATGTATAATGGAAGATAAAAGCATAAGTTGTCAGTAATGGGATCCAATTTCAACATGGTGTTAGGTAATTTACAAAACGACGGAAACCAAACATCATCTTTGTTGCAAAAGCTCTAATTACATTCCACTATGAGTCATATTGCTCAGTCTTCCTTAAGAAGTTTGGCCATTAACAACCTTTACCATTATTGACAATTATGTAGGCACTTTCATCTCCATGGCTTCGAAAACTAATCATTATACTTCCATTTCATATACAAGGTTTGCATTTATGCATATTTGAGCATAGTCTTCTTGACCACATTGTGTTTGCATGTGACCATTAAAGTTGGACTACAAACTTGTTGCTTTTTAATGAATACATTTCTTTGAGCATGGTGAAGGGCGAAATTATGGCGCCAAACTTGCATCACATTATGGTCCCAATATCTACTTCATTTCCAATAGTCTTGTTGGGGAAGGGCGAAATTCTATGTTTCCGAATTTCGATCGACTTTTTCTGCTACGGATCGAGGTCGGCGTGTAGTTTTTGTTACAGTTTGTGAAAAGCTGGTTTCCAAGATCCCGGATCGAGTATCTTCAAGGGTATTTTATTCAGGGTTGGGGGCGAATCCGAAATCGACCCAGGGCCAAATGGGTTTTTCGATGGCAGGCAGATCCATACATATGGGTATAGCTAGCATCCTGTTTATTGTTATTTTGTCATTTGCTAATGTCTGTAATGGGTTTTATTTACCTGGAAGCTATTTGCACACATACCCTAAAGGTGGAGA
>LPNX010551103.1:500805-552961 GCA_001517045.1 Pseudotsuga menziesii | reverse complement strand
TGACACCTTCCTGTTGTGACTTGTGAGTCTACATGTTCTGTTGTTGATGATGTGATTCATGTTATTTGACTAATGTTGTTATTCTTTTATTTTGACAATGTTCTATAAATCAGTGAAAGATTCACCAGTTTTTACAATTTTTTATAATGAAGTTAAATATTTGCCAAGTTTTTACAACATTATATAATAAAATGAAAGATTCGCCAAGATTTTACAACATTATATAATAAAATGAAAGATTCGCCAATATTTTACAACATTATATAATAAAATGAAAGATTCGCCAATTTTTTTTTATATATATATTATATTATTGATAAAATCGCCTTCAAATTTTCCTATATATCGGAGAGATTCGCCCAATTTTTATACATATAAATTTAGGGGGGGTTCTTAAAATCATCCCTGCTACCAAGCAACCAACACATACTCCATTGGAAGTTTGGATGGAGGGAAAACCTTCAACCATTTTATCATTGTGGAGTTGTTGCAGATATTTGAAATTGAGATGGCCATATATCTCTTGCCAAATCTCGCTGGTGTTGTTAGCATGAGACAATAAAGATGTAGGAGGAGAGACAGGTAAGAAATGTGAGAACTCATAAGCTTTGGTAGAGTGATTTGCAATACCTTTTGCTACAAGCTGTGCAATGGATTTTTCTGTAATCTACTGTTTCTGAATCGAATGTAACTCTCTTGGGAGAGCCTGTATGAGTCATGTGATAAACATACAACATGTTAGCAGCAAGGGAGGGCACTGTAAAGGACATTCTTGAACTCACCATGCTTTGCTCTGATTGAGCCCCTTCCTTCTGCTGGAATTTGGGAATCATCTTCCATGTGAATGTTAGGCCCCTTTGACAGTGTGAGGGTCGAGAAGGATTCTTTGGAAGCAACCATGTGATTGGAAGATCCATAATCAATTATGTATGCTGTAGACTATGTAAGGATAGCTTTCAAAGCATGGAACCTTTCATCATCTGCGGTCTGTGGTTCTTCATCAGGATTATTTTCTCTTTGTGGGGGAGCAATTTTATGTTGCTTGAGAAGAGCTGACATTTCATCAAGTTGCTTCCTCTTACAATAATCTTCAAGATGGTAACCCTTTTCACAATAAGGACATAACTTATTTTCAAACTTCTTCTTTTTCTTAGAGCCAGAGGCTCCTTCGAAAGTTTGCTGACTCTGTTTAGGCTTCGAATCAACTTCTTTTGTCTCCTTCTTCTTCGATTTCACCTTTTCTTGTGCTTTGGAAGAGTCAGTAACTAGGAGAGCTTGATCTTTGGAGGTCTTGATGACTCACATTCGAATCAATTTCTCTTGCTCCTTGATTAAGGACTCAGAAAAAATCTAATGAAGGAATTTTCCAATCGGGGAAGCCCTCCCACTTGGAATGAAATATAGAAACAAATACAGAATACTCAGGACCGAGTTTGCTGAGTATGAAAAGAACATTCTGCTCATCCTTCCATTCTATTCCGCACTATTTGCATTGAAGTGTAAGAGACTTGAATTTAGTAAAGAATTTCTCAATAGTCTCAAAACTACTAGGATGTAAGGATTCCAACTCATTCTCCAGGAGGTGTCCCCGAAGCTCATCTTGTTCTCCAAACAAGTCTTTAGGCTTCTCCCTGGATTCTCTGGGTGTCCTCGAACCTTCTAGGTGGAAGAAGAGATCTCTAGATATATAAGTGCATAGATAACCGAATGCTTCATCTAAGCGGTTCATAAACTTGTTTCTTTCAACAAGCTGATGGGGCTCGACCTCCCTTCCAAGTACTATCCTATGGTAGCCATGCTTGCGTAAGGCCAGTTGCATATCAATCCTCCAATCAAGATAATTGGAAGTTGTAAGGATCCGAGGAGTAGGAGATTGAGAATCCATAATTCTTCCGGCTGAGAGATCACAAAACTTCACACAAGCTACGTAGCACCTGTCAATTTTCACTGCAAAACGCTAAAACATATGAACTAAGTTATAATCATGCTTTTCCTCTCGACATGAACCTATTTTCAGGGTCTATCACGCCCTTTCCACTGCTCTAAATAAATTTAGAGCTATCAAATCATCATAGGGGACTTCTGTGGAAACCCGGCTGCTTCTGATGTTCAATGGAGAGAAACAAGCATGAAACCTGCTTGAGAAGGCTCTGATACCATATTAGAATTGAAGTTCCATATAGATATTCAAGTAGATAGTTCTAATTTATGATTGTAGTAAAAAGAGAATGAAGATACAAACTGAACAAAACAAACCACACAACAAACCGATGAGTATTGCTCAGGAATTTACAGTATCATTCACATTGATTAATCTGGTGTTACAATAGTTTACCAATATGAAGAATTCGAATCCATTAGGGAGGAATTCAAATCTACCAACTGGATGCAACTATACCTAATTGACTAGCTAACTCATGGTGTCTCAATCAATATCGGAGTCTAACATATCAACTCCCAGATGTCCAACCAACTCAATCAATCAATAATAACTAGTTAACTCAATGCAACTGAGTGTGGTAGGTGGGAAAAGGAACCTACTCCACATGCAGCCATGCATTAGCCATGCATAACTAGCGCTAGATAACTGATTATGAACTAACTTAAAGTAACTGGAAGCTAACTAATACTAACTAGTTCCAACTCTAACTAACTGATGGAGGTTGGTGCCGAGACTCCCAGTGGCTCCTAAAATGTATGGATTGGTCTAGGAGGCACCCAAATTGATGCATGCACATGCAGCAAGTGGAAGTTAACCTCTAACAGTGTTCCCCATTCTCTAGTAACTGGTACATGTGGCCCCATCAGGCCAAGTGGACCCAATGGTACTAGTGGACCCAAATAATTAATTAAGGTTCCTAAGTTAGGATAAATTAATCTAATAGACATTTGACCAAGGGAGGATTAATAATCCTAACATATATTACCTATATTCTTTGATTGGTTTTTAAAGGGAAATGCACACTAAAATTTAAAAGTATTATAGTTTATTATATGTATGTGCAAGGATATCTCATGCAAATCGTAGGCTTTAGCCTGAGCAAAACGCTTCACTATTTCAAAATTTCAGTCAATCTAAAGAAAACACTCATGCAGGGTCGAATTACCATAATCAGTCATTTTGTGTTATGTGTACAATATATGCAAGTAAAATCTATCAATAAGCCCGTATATCATGATTGAGCAAAACCCAACTGTATTCACTTGTGTTGTCATACTAATATGATTGAGCATAACCCATTTAACGTTGATTATTCAATACACATGCCTTATTAGTACAAGAATGGTGTTTACTTATATACCTATATTATGAGATGAACGTATGGCATTAGTACTATGTTGATAGTAATTATGACTAAGGTAGTTATGGGTGAGTGTTTACCTTATCTCCCTAATCATCATACTTAGCTTCATTGAACTGACAATATTAACTTCATACTACCCATTGAAAGCTGTATATTAACAAAATAAGCTTGAATGCCATTGATATCAATAACATGGAATGGTATCACTTGGACTTTAGTACATATTATATCTGTACAATACTAGCTCATAATATCCATGATATTCAAGTAAAGAATGTAGGGTATTAGCGTCTAACTTCACTATTTAAAAATTCACTCAATTTAAAGAAAATAATCACGCAGTCTTTTTACGCTTGGGAAGAATGCCTCACGGTTTCAAAGTTTAGTCAATATAATCGGAAAATAATCATGCAGGATTTTAGTGTGTGAGCATAATTCCTAACGCTTTCAAAGTTCATTCAATTTAAATAAAAAAATCATGCAGGATGAGGAAAAAAGTTGCATGACTTGGACAGTCGATCAATATGGACTTTGACTTGGTTGAGGTAAAAATGCTTAGATGTCGTCTAGCTTGGACAATTAAAAACCAAAAGAAAAGAAATAACTTGTATGTTGGGTTTCACTCTTTTAACTGGGTCATTGAGCCAACAAATATGGAAATTTAAGAGCGAGGCCAATGCATGTGCATTCATTTTCATTTTTAAAGAGTGAGGAAGAAAACAACTTACCTCAACCACCGCGCAGACAAAGGTCTGAGACGCTCCACCACGGCGCAGACGAGGGGCCGAGAAGATCCACCACCATGTAGACGAGGGGCCGACAAGCTCCACCACCATGCAAACAAAGGGACGAAACCTATAGCACCATGCAGACAACAGGCCTAGGAAAATCACCACTGTGCAGACGAAACGACAGGGAGTTAACACCACCAGAGCACACCAGAGAGAACACAACCGTGAACCAAAGAGGGCGCACTAGAGCACTAGCCAAGACGTAGCAGAGAACCGACGAGGACAAAAAATCACTCATAGTGCAAACGACAGGACGCACCAGAGAACCGATGAGGGTGAAAAATCACTCAGAGTGCAAACGACAGGATGCACTAGAGAACCGGTGAAAAATCACTAAGAACGCAAGCCAAAAAAAATAGATAGTTGCGTTCGGTTAATACATATATGAAATTTGTTCGGTCGAACAACGTTTTGGCCGAAAACATGTTTCCGCTGAACAATTGTTTGACCAAAAATGTATCTTCCAGACATTATTTTCTCGGCTATCCATGCAAAGCGTGCATAACGAGGCACTCTGTTAACTTTAACGTTCGGTCGAACATGTTTTTTGACTGAAAGTTAGTTACATGTTTTCAGCCGAAAACATAAACTAGTTTGGCTGAAAAAATAAAATAGTTCGGTCGAAAGGTTTTGGAATACGGATTTTGAAAGTCGATTATCCCCTAATAGACACCCAGATTCATGATTTCACCCTACATATTTATATATCTAGTTGATGTATTATGCATGATTGAATGCCTGCATTTATGAAAAATATACTACTAACTTGCATATGATGGGTAAGTAGCTCATGGTGATGTACAATATTCCATAGCTACTTATCTAGAATGAAACCTCTGTGTTGACATATTGGGAGTAGTGCACACTCTTAATAATGTTATGATAGAGATGGAAGGCATCTAGAAAGTTACTGTATGTATATGGGATATGTATTATGGATGAATGTTGTAGCATTGGCTAAAATAGTTGCATGACTGTGTGACATATATCTTTATGCATTAAAATTTGACACTATTAATTTGTTTTGGATATTATGAAATATTTCTAATCATGCAATAAATTTTACTAGTAGGAAAGATCACATACAATCACCTACAAGAAAGGAGGATGAGACTTGTTTTGAAAAACAAGTGGCAATGGTTCAACTCTAAGATTCACTCCAACAACAAAATAAAGAAGAACTTGAAGCTCCCAGGGACAAAGAAAGCATGCTAGAAGAAAGAGCTTCATAAGAATATGAGAATCATAATATGACCAAGCAACAGAGAGCGATAGATCCACCAAGAGAGATGAAGACCATCCTGGGAACGAGAGATCATCCAAGATGAAGAAAGTATGAAAGGACTTACAGAGAAAGGAATAGGCCTCATACACAATCCAGTTATGTGGCACTGTTGTGTTACATCATTGATGCATATGGATCTTTCCAACTATGAAGAAGCAACCGAGAAGAAATGGAAGGAGACTATGATCAAAGATTACTAGTTGATCATGATGTCCAGGACGTGGTTCCGAGACCTGGAGGGAAGTCCATAGTGTCTTCCACGTGGATATACAAGATCAGGCATGCAACAGATGGCAACATCAAGAAATACAAAGCAACGTTCAGGGTTTCTCTCATAAAGAGGGAGTCTAAGATCATGGCGAGACATACTCCACTGACCAGACACACTTCTCCAGTAAAGTAGAAGTATCAAGCAGAGAACCACATGTGCGCAGAAGGCTTTGAATGAGCTCAAAAGGAACCCATGGCATAACACATACATGATGAGCTTGAAGATCACATTAGAGTGATGGAGATCTCAACCTTTGCTACAATGTTGAAGATGGAAGCCTACAGAGGACGAAAAGCTCACAGATGGGTGCAGGAGGAACTTTCAACAAAGTTCGATATGGAGGATCTATGTATCCAGTGACCTTGAAAGATGACATAGATGGATACATAAAATATCAGTAGCAGAGGAGGCTACCTGTCATTCCAGTACATAACGCTCCGATACATAGAGTACAAATGCAGAGGGAGGATGATGCTTCGCTTCAGAGGGAGTGGCTATAGAAGATCTCAGAGTTCGAGACATGGTACGACAAGATGGACAACTTCCTGATGAGCTTAAGCTTCACCAAGAGTAAAGCGAATTCCAAGATTTACTTCAAGGTTGAAGGTGGAAGACCGGTGATGCTCCTGCTATATCATGTTGATGACCTGTTTCTGATAGACGAGGATGAAATAATTGTAGATGCAATGAGGATGCTTGTCGCTGAGTTTGAGATGAAAGACCTAAGGATGATGCACTACTTCTTAGGCATGGAGGTGTGGCAGAGCGTGGATGGGATCTTCCTTTGTTAAGGAAAGTATACAGTGGAGATTCTCAAGAGATTTAGAATGCTAGACTGCAAGGTGATAGCCACACCTATGGAATCGAACTTGAAGCTACTGTGTGATGCTTCATTAGAGACAATTGATGCCATAATGTATCGTTAGATGATTGGTTCATTGATGTACCTGATGAATATGAGACCAGACATATGCTTTGTTGTGAACACCCTGAGCTAGTTCTTGACGGATTCGAGACGTGTTCACTTGATTGCTGCAAAGCATGTAGTGAGGTACCTAAAGGGTACAATTGACTATGGGCTAAAGTATGATGCAAATCAACCTGCATAGTTATGTTGATTCGAATTGGGCAGGAAATGTGTAATATCCAAAACACTGATATTCTACTGCTACAGTGTATAATGCTAACCCGTACACTCAATCTTATGCAAAAAAAGGAATAACCGTGAATGCAAAAATCCCCTAAAATATAGCTGAATTAGGGTTAGGGTTTTCATAAAGGAATTTAACACTTACCACTGATAACTCAGCTGATAATACTCCTGAGATAGGTTGCATGCATCAGGTGCTGAAGAGATGAAATATTAGTGCTACCCTCCGTTGTTGACGCTCAACTACACACGTGCGCACCCCTCAGACTGAAGGTGACGTTTTTGGAGGAAGAGATGCCAGATCAGGATGAAATTTTGTGGGCTTGTTCGTCTATTGATGCCGGAGAGATGGACTATCACATACAGAGGTTTGGAAGCCTCTAAGTTTCCTAGCGAATTGATCAGTGGTTCTACTGCTCACACCCCCAAGCTCTTTGTTTGCTGATAGCTACTCCAGATGGGAAAACTGATGGATGATAATCACTATATGCCATAGGATAGGCCTGTTGAGAAAGAAGAAACTGACATACAGAGGAAAGATTGGGTTTTGTGGTCCCAACGAATCTTTCTGTGGTTTACTAGCTACTTCCAGCTGCAAAACATGGATCTACTAATAACCCTTCGAAGTGCATTGAATCTCCAGATATTGAAGTATATGATGAATGCTATGGATAAACCTAGATGATATAACCCAATAAGAGACTAGGGAAGGTATCTCACTACCGAACCCTCGCTAGCTGAAGACACCGTCTCCAACCCCAACTGTCGCGGCTGCACGCTGTGCTGTTGCTCAAAAGTCCAAAATCAATTAACAATAATAATAGATAGTCTCTTTAGTTCAATCACCCTCTTAAATAGAACTTCATGCACTTTTAGGGTTCGCATGTCACTTTTAGGGTTTATGCTTCACATTTGCATGCATGCAATTCTAATTTACTGTTGACTTTTAAGCCTAAAGAAATAAGGTTTCTTTTATCCAACTAATGATTTAACATTGAATGAATGTCCTGTTCTACTCTAAGTATCAAATTCCCTTAGTCAATTCCCTCTCATGCAGTACTTGCTCGAACCTATGAAAATTAAGTAGGTTAGCGGGTGTAGCCATGAAATGCAAGGTAGCCATCAGTTTGCCCATTGATCTGTGGTTCTGTTTCTCATGCCCCCAAGCTATTTGTTTGCTAATAGCTACTCCAGATGGGAAAAATGTTGGCTGATAATCACTATATGCCATAGGATAGGCCTGCTGAGAAAGAGGAAACTGACATGCAGAGGAAATACTAGGTTTTGTGGTCCCAGAGAATCCTTCTGTGGTTTCCTAGCTACTTCCGGTTGCAAAACGTGGATCTACTAATAACCCTTCAGAGTGTGCTAGATCTCCAAATACTGAAGTATATGATGAACGCTGTGGATAAACTTGGATGATCTATCCCAATAAGAGACTATGGTAGATATCTCACTACCAAACTCTAGCTAGTTGAAGACACCGTCTCCAACACCAACTGTCGCGGCTACACGCTGTGCTATTGCTCAAAAGTCCAAAATCAATCAACAATAATAATAGATAGTCTCTTTAGTTCAATCACCCTCTTAAATAGAACTTCATGCGCTTTCAGGGTTCGCATGTCAATTTTAGGGTTTATGCTTCGCATTTGCATGCATGCAATTCTAATTTGGTGTTGACTTTTATGCCAAAAGAAATAAGGTTTATTTTATCCGACTGATGACTTAACACTGAATGAATGTCCTATTCTACTCTAAGTATCAAATGTCCTTAGTCAATTCCCTCTCATGCAATACTCGCTTGAACCTATGGGAATTAAGTAAGTTAGCGAGTGTTTTGGATGCTTAATTAGAGGGGGACATTATAGTACTCCCTGCTTGAAATTACTTGTCATCAAGCAACTGCAAACTAGGATACTGCAATACTTGCTCTCCTTCCCATGTGGCATCCTCCATGGGTAGTTCCTTCCATTTTACCAGATACTCTCCAATCACCCTATTTAAGATATTCCTTTCTCGCACCTATAGGATTATCTCTGGAATCAGCACCAGCAACCCTTCATCATCTAAGGGAGGTAACTTAGTGGATGGAGCAATGTGTTGTCCTAATGTTTTCTTGAGACTGGACACATGAAACACATTGTGAACCTTTCTTTCCTCTAGGAGATCTAGTTCATAAGCCACCTCTCCAACCTTCCAAATTACCTTGTAAGGACCGTAGAAGCGATGTTTTAGTTTTTTGCTCCTTTCTTCTTGAGGGAAGATTGCCTGTATGGTTGTTGCCGTAAGTATATCAGATCTCCTACCTCGAAGGTCCACTCAACCTTGTGTCTATCTGCGTATAGTTTTTGTTGATTTTGTGTTGCTTGTAAGTTCTCCCTCGGGACCTTAAGGATATCCTAACTGTCCTGTATCCAATCTTTGGCCTTGGGTTCTCTGATGTCTTCAAAATCTAGATCTGAGAAGCTCAATGCCTCATAGCCATACAATGCTTTAAAAGGTGTCATTCAGATAGACATATGGTAGGTGGTATTGTAGCATTATTCCCCTAATTGTGGTATTGTACATAATTGTGTAGATACCCTTCAGCCCACTTGTTGACATCTTTGTCTTCCCGTCGCTTTGCGGATGATAAATCGTACTTGTAGCGAGTTTTTTCCCTACTAACCTGAATAGCTCCTGCTAGAAGGCACTAGTGAATTTATTGTCTCAATCACTGACAATGATCTTGGGTAACCCATGTAGTCTGAAGACTTCCCTGAAAAATAACTCATCTACCTGTGCTACTGAATAATCAGATGAGACAACAAAGAAATGGGGAAATTTGGTCAACCAATCTACCATGACATATAAGTAGTCTCGTCCCTGTACCTTAGGCAAGGCTGTAATGAAGTCCATGGAAATAATTTCCCACTTCTGCTCTGGAATCGGTAGTGACTGAAGTAACCCTGTCGGATGAATGTGTTCGATCTTGTTCTATTGGCAGATGTTTCATTCCCGAACGTGCTACATAATTTCCCCTTTGAGGCCCTTCCATGAGAACCTCTCCCGGATCTAGCTGTAGGTCTTCAAGAAACCTTGATGTCTTGATAATGGTGAGTCATGTGCTGCTTGTATGATCTTCATTTTTAAGGCTGATTCTAGGACGAGGTATATCTTTCCCTTGTAATAGATGATGTCATCTATAATTCTGTACATGTCATCCTGAATC
Organism: Pseudotsuga menziesii; assembly: GCA_001517045.1. Lineage (NCBI taxonomy): Eukaryota > Viridiplantae > Streptophyta > Pinopsida > Pinales > Pinaceae > Pseudotsuga > Pseudotsuga menziesii. The sequence continues at coordinate 542,948 of LPNX010551103.1, read as the reverse complement.
TGTCCATCCATTAACTCGCAAGAAAATTTGTTTTTAGAGTACTCTACTAAGAGAAGAGACCTCCAATCTGTGGATATACTCATGAGAGACAATAAAGCGGGTCGTCTGGATAATGCATCAACTACTACATTGTTCTTACCCTTCACATACTCTATCTCGAAATCATAAGCCTGCACCTTGCTGTCCCATTTCTGTTGGCGCTCATTCAACTCCTTATGTTCCAAGAAGTACTTGAGGCTTTTATGATCAGTCTTGATTTTGAATTTGCTGCTTACCAGATGCTGTCAGAATTTAGTGAGAGCATGTAAGATGGCTAGCATCTCCTTGTCATATATGGAGTATCGGCGCTCATAGTTTTTCAGTTTCTTGCTCTCAAATGCAATTGAGTGACGCTTTGTATCAGTACTACCCCTAGTCCTTGTCCTGATGCATCACATTCCACTATAAACGGCTGCGAGAACTCTGGTAGTGCCAAAACCGGGAAAGAAATCATGATGACTTTTATTTTCTCAAAGGTTTTATGTGCCACATCTGTCCATGTGAATGCCCCCTTCTTCGTAAGATCAGTGAGTGGTGTAGCGAATTGGGAGAACCCCTTAAGGTACCTCCGATAATATGTGCAAAGGCCTAAGAAGCCTTTCAGTTCAGTAACTATATTTGGCGTGGGCCAATCCCTGATAGCCCGAATTTTCTCCATATGAATTTGTACCCCATTTGCACTGATGACGTGCCTTATATACAACATCTCCTTCATGCCAAATTCACACTTAGACATCTTCGCATAAAGTGAGTGCTCTTCTAGAATGCTCAATACTTCGTCTAAATGTTTCAGATGCTCCTCCCACGTTTTGCTGTAAATCAAAATATCATCAAAGAATACTAGCAAATACTTACGTAACTGAGCTATGAAAGTATGGTTCATGCACGGCTGGAAGGTGGCTGGAGCGTTGGTGAGTCTAAAAGGCATGACCAAGAACTCGTAGTGATCATAGTGGCAACAAAAAGCTGTTTTGGAAATGTCTTGATCCCTTACTCGGATCTGGTGGTACCCTGAACAAAGATCAATCTTTGAAAATTATTTGGCACCCCGTAGCTCGTCCATTAGTTCATCAATAATGGGAACATGATACCTATTTTTGATGGTATTTTTGTTGAGTGGTCTGTAATCGATGCACATTTGCAATGTGCCATCCTTCTTCTTAACTAATACCACTGATGATGCAAAGGGACTAGAACTGGGCCAGATATATCCTAGTTCTACTAATTCCTTGATCGTCTTCTCGATCTCATCCTTATATCTTTTGGGATGCCTATAAGGAGTAGTGATGACTTCCTGTGTCCACTCCTCCAGCCTGGTGATGTGCTCAAATCCCCAATCTGGTGGTCTACTTGCTGGAAGATCCCAGAATACCTTCTCGTGCTTCTGCAATAAGGCCCGAATATCTGTTGGGTATTGGGTGTTGTTCTCTGGAGGTTTCCTGAAGGTGACTAAACATTTTGCTTACCATTCTATGTCATCCTTCCTGAGCACGACCTCCATTCTCTGTGAAGAGACTGGTTTTGAGGAATCAGTGTTCATGCCCTCAAAACTACCCATTTCCCTTTGAATAAATCCATTGGACGCCTAATACTACACGTGTATCGGCGACATTCACTACATAAAATGAATCTGTCATCTAGTAGTTGCCTAATGTGACATTCAATTTTGGAATCCAATAGTTGCATTCCATGCTAGAGTTTCCGGCTACTGCTACAGTAAATCCCTCAAACTTCTCTGTCAAAATACCCCTCTTAGCTACCCATGCTGCATCAATGAAATATTGGGTTGCTCCCCCCATGAATCAATACTCCTACTCTATGGCCCTGTACTACTCTAACCCTGAGAGTGTGAAACCTAGGTACCCTGGATAATGTAGCAATAACTCCCTCTAGTGTATCCCCTTGGAGTGACTCCTCTTCCGTTGCCCGCAATTCCTCTGTTGTTTCCTGCTCGTAGTCCTCCCCATCAATGTCTGAATATACCTCTATGTAGTGGGCTTTGGCCTTTCTTGAGCACCTGTGTCTTGGAACCCATGACTCCTAACAAGTAAAACACAAATTCTTCCATTTCAAGTCTTTCCTTGTGTCATCATCTAACAAATTTTTCTTCGGTATGTCGGCTGAAAAGGTTTCCTATCCTTGTCTCTAACTGGAAAGTTGGTCTTGAGAGGAAACCGGTTGTTTGGGACTGAATCCTGGAGATCTCTGTCTCTGCTAATCACATTCTATAAAGTGGGGGGTTTGTAGGCTTTCACCCATCCCCGTAGTGGTTTTGTCAAGGTCTCTGTGAACAACATAATTAGCCTGTTCTTCGACACATCGGTCACCATAATAGCTACCCTCTGAAACTCTAAGATGAAGGCCTCGACGCTACCTGTCTGCTTGAGTTGAGCCAACTCTCTGAAGTGTATCTCCGAGTCTTTCTTGTCAAACTACTCCATGAGCTTCTGTGTGAACTCACTATAGGAGTTGATGGTGTTGTGACCCAATGTTAGTAATCCGTGGTACCACCATTCATGAGCCTCTCCGTCTAAGTGCAGTGTAGCCAATTTAATGGCATTTGTCTCTATCATGGGGTTGAGTTGGAAATAAGTATCCAAATTCTGAACCCATATCCTCACTGAATGTCGACGAGCCCCATCAAAGTTTGGGATGGTCAACCTACCCAAGGTTTTCTGCAACTCGTAATTATGATTAAACTCCTTGTTAAAATTCCTGGGCTTGTTCCTACTCTTCATGTTGCAAAAATCCGAGAGAGACATGGCTACATGAAACTCATCTCCTAGTCCATGTATTCCTGTAAATATGCTCCAAAGGGTTCACTAGGCTCTACCGGCATGACTGTTCCTGCTATTACATCTACCAAGAAGTGAGGCATAGTAGGCCTGCTGGAAGGTCTAGTATATATGTGGGGTGTGTTTTGCATATTGGTGTATGCATGCTTCCCACTTCTGCTTATAGACCCTCTATCTATAGGTGAGAGAGGTGTACTCCTATTCCCTGGCTATGGTTTCGCCGACAATCTGTTTATTGCATTCAGTACATCCTTTTGCCCTTTGGCTAGGTCCTACAATGCGTTTACTAGGTTGCGAAACTCCATCCTATCCTCATCTTCTCCCGTTCCTTTTCCCCTGTCAGAGTGTATACCTGTTGGGTCCATGTCTGAGTTGGTATCTTCTAGTTGGATATCCTCAAATTCCTCCGTGTATCTACTCTTCCTTCACCTATACGTTACAAAACCGTCTTCTTCTATATTCATCTACTTCTCATGTTCAAGCCCACAACTGGCAAGGAACATGCTTCGATACCACTGTAATATCCCAAACACTGATATTCTACTGCTATGGTATATAATGCTAACCCATACACTCAATCTTATGCAAAAACATAGAATAACTGTGCATGCAAACTTGCCATGCAAAAATCCCGTAAAATATAGTTGAATTAGGGTTAGGGTTTTCGGGAAGGAATTTAACACTTACCTCTGATAACTTGGCTGATAATACCCTTGAGATAGGATGCATGCATCAGGTGCTGAAGAGATGAAGTATCAATGCTACCCTCTGCTGTTGACACCTAGCTACACACGTGTGCACCCCTCATATTGAAGGTGACGTTTTTGGAGGAAGAGAGGTCAGATTGGGTTGAAACTTTGTAGGCTTGTCTGTCTGCTGATGCCGGAGAGATGGAATATCACATGCAGAGGTTTGGTAGCCTCTAAGTGCCTTAGTGAATTGATCTGTGGTTCTGGTGCTCACGCCCCCCAAGCTCTCTATTTGCTAATAGCTGCTCAAAATGAACAAACTGATGGCTGACAATCACTGTATGCCGTAGGATAGGCCTGTTGAAAAAGAGGAAACTGACATGCAAAGGAAAGACTGGGTTTTGTGGTCCCAACAAATCCATCTGTGGTTTCCCATCTACTTCTGAATGCAAAACGTGGATCTACCAATAACCCTTCGGAGTGTGCTGGATCTCCGGATACTGAAGTATATGATGAATGCTGCAGATAAACTTGGATGATCTATCCCAATAAGAGACTAGGGCAAATATCTCATTGCTGAACCCTCGCTAGTTGAAGACACCATCTCCAACCCCAACTGCCACGGCTGCACACTGTGCTACTGCTCAAAACTCCAAAATCAATCAACAATAATAATAGATAGTCTCTTTAGTTCAATCACCCTCTTAAATAGAACTTCATGTGCTTTTAGGGTTCGCATGTCACTTTTAGGGTTTACGCTTCACATTTGCATGCATGCAATTCTAATTTGCTGCTGACTTTTAAGCCTAAAGAAATAAGGTTTCTTTTATCCGACTAATGACTTAACACTGAATGAATGTCTTGTTCTACTCTACGTATCAAATGCCCTTAGTCAATTCCCTCTCATGCAGTACCCGCTTGAACCTATGGGAATTAAGTAGGTTAGCGGGTGTTTTGGATGCTTGATTAGAGGGGGGCATTACAAAATGCAATCGATATGAAGAGCACTTTAGGATGCTGTCTCAATTTGGGATCCAGTATGATCTCCTGGTTTAGTAGGAACCAATGCTGCATGGCGCTATGTACAACTGAGGCAGAGTATGTTGCAGCTTGTTCGGCTAGTTGTAAGGCAATATGGATTCGAAAGCTACTATATGATTTGTTTGATCTCGAGTTAGAGGTGACCTGTATCTTTTGTGACAACCAGAGTTGCGTGAAGTTGCCGAAGAACCCAGTGTTCCATGACAAGTTGAAGCATATTGAGATCAAGTATCACTATATCCGGGATATGGTGCAAAGAGGAGCAGTGAAGCTCCAGTACGTGGCGACAGACAAGCATATAGCTGATGTGTTGACCAAGCCGCAAGCCAGAGTGAAGTTCGAGTAGTTCAGAGAGAGACTTGGTGTCATCCAGATCGAGGTCCCTAGAAATAGGGAGTGACGAGTTCTTGCATGGTGGTAGACGTAGGTTGTCCCTAGACGTAATTATTCTTGGCGTGCTCCCATGCTAGAGATGACGAGAGACTGAAAGACATGGATGCACTAAAACGAGATCTCACATGATAAAGGATACAGGTTGTCCTCATATGTAATCAGTCCTTGCGTAGTATGCAGGTTTTCCTAGGACGTAATCAATCTTGCCAGGTCGTCCTCAAATGTAATGAGACCTGGTGTACTACACATGTTATCTATGGATGTAATGAGCCTGGAAGGTCATCCTTGGATGTAATCAGTCTTGGTGTGGTATGTAGGTTATCCTTAAATGTAATGAGTCCTCGAGGTTGTCCTTGGACACAATGAGTCCTGGCGTGGTACGTAGGTTGTCCTTAGACGTAATCAGTCCTTATGTGTTCCCATGTTGGAGATGATAAGAGGTCACAAGGCACTTGGTGTGCACCTAGGCGATTCTCGCATAGTGGTAGACGTAGGTTGTTGTTGAGACGTAATGAGTCTTGATATACTCCTATGCTGGTAGAACACAGGTTGACCGTGGAGAGACACAATGCATTTGGTGTGTTCCTAGGCAATTCTTGGATAGTGGTAGACACAGGTCATCGTTGAGGTGTAATAAGTCTTGGCGTGCTCCTATGCTGGGCGAACGTAGGTGGTCTGTTGGACATGTGGTGTGCATTTGGGCTGTGCTCTATTTATGATGATGAGATGATCTGGATATGACGAGAGGACGATAAGAGACACAGGTGGTTTGTTGGACATGTGGTGTGCGTCTGGGCTGTGCTCTGTGTATGATGATGAGATGATCTGGATATGATGAGAGGACGATAAGAGACACATATGATTGTTGTGGCAATGTAATATATGGTCCTGGGTTGTACCTACACAATGACTTGCTCATGGATATGATGAATACCTAGATGACGACTAGGCTTACACCCAACATGAAACATGGTTGTCTCTGTTGAAGCTTCCTGTGACAAATAGATTCGACAGATGTCACTATTCAATGATCGACAAGATGAGGATTGCGATGGAAGCGATGATGATGACATGACCAGATGTGTTGATGATTGTGGCGAGATAATACCTTCCTAGTTAAGAGGGAGTGTTGTTGTATTTGTAACTTCAAAAGATATTATAAAGTATATTGTTGTACCCCCATCGGAGATGTGTTTCCTTCCTTTCAAGATGTTATTATTGTGCATGGTCATTGAGGTAATCCCTCTATTATAAGTCAAGGCAATAATCCCCAAGATGAATATAATAAAATGTATTTTTGAGTCTCCCTAGGTGAAGTCAACCCTACTAGGTTAAGAGGTCGACTCAGTCACTTGATGTGTATAAATACGGAGGCACCCTCCCTCATTTATATACTCACTCACTCACTCAGTTTGCATGAGGTGAGAGAGAGGACAAGGAGGAGAGAGAGAGAGCTGCAAAAGACTTCTTATTCTTGGGTTTTGCCATCCCGTGATATTGTCTTAGTGACGAAACTATTATGAGGAAGCTTGCGGGGTTTTCTCCTTTATGGTTTCCATGAGGAAAATCTTTATGTCTTGTGTATCTTCTCTATCTTATGCATCTTGCCGTGCTTGTCATTCTTTCAGATAAAGATCCTAATCAATTTGAATTAGAATATAAAAACTAACAAATAACTCTCAAGGGGCCCACCTGAAGGGGCCTCATCCTATCAGCTCTGATTAGAGAGCCTAACCCAATGGGTACATCAAGTAATGCCCTTATATATCTATGCATAGACTCCTAGGAATTTGACCCCCAAAACTTCTACTTACAACTCATAGCTCTCAACCACTTGAGCTAACCCACTGGGCTTTATTTAAAGCCACACTTATTCACTATTGGCTTAAATTTTAGCTCTAGCAAGCACCCAATGGGATGGATAAAGTAAATTTGAGATGCAAATCTCTCCATACCTAAATGATAATATTACTTCCTTTATTATTTTATCTTTTATCTTTAATTTTGTAAAAAGTTTATATTCCACTAACATATTATGGAGGTTATAATTTCTTCAATATTAGGTTGTAGAATTATATATTTATAATTGTGAACTCATACTATATTTATTTTTATTTATATTAATTTATTATTATTTTAAGTTAACCTGCATTACAAATATGCCAAATCTTTTATCCTTTATCTTTAATTTTGTAAAATTATATTCCACCAACATATTATGGAGGTTATAATCTCTTCAATATTGAATTGTAGAATTATTTATATATATATAATTGTGAACTCATACTATATTTATTTTTGTTTGTATGAATTTCTTATTATTTTAAGTTAACCTGCATTACAAATATGCCAAATCTTTGCCTGGGTTGTAGAATAAAATTGTGAACTCATACTATATTTATTTTTTATTATATTAATTTATTATTATTTTAAGTGAACCTGCATTAAAAATATGCCAAATCTTTGGCTGTAGAAAGTGCCTCTTGGCATAATGATTAATAAGTCTGGCTAATCGTTAAGGACTTTAGTTCTTGAAAAATCAAGAACTAAACATTCAGATGGTAAGATGGTAAGCAGTTTAAAAAATATTTCTTTACTAGCATTGACTGACAATTCAATTAAAATTTTAGTAAACTTTGATCTAAATCATTCATCTAATACGTTCCTTCACTTAATGCAGAGTAAATATGATTTCTTATGGTAAGTCTTTAAATCAGAAATTCGTTCCACAATATGAATGCTTTCTAAAAAGATAACCAGAGGATTACTTAAAATGTTCCCTATTCTAAAATATTGTCATATGCAATCTATTTACACCATTTGAATCAGTATTCGACTCTAGAGTTGGAATTACAGAACAAATCAGCCGAACATATTCTGAAAGCTCTCGTGTATATTAGCACTATACAGTTGAAAATCTTCTTCACGCCGGATAACAGTTCATGTCCAATCGTTGAACAATGCACAAATTCTAGTAACTGTCCTCATCTGTTTCCGGTCTCCTCAGATAATATCTCAAGGTATTTGTCAATACCTGAAGAAATAGTCAAAGCTTCTACTTAGTAAACTGATCATAGTATTATATAAAATAGTGGACAGAATACACGAAAATACCTTTGCTATAGAATTGCTCAAAGCAGCTCCTTGGTAGCTTACATGAAACTTGTCTTTTGCAACGAGACCCTGAATAAAAGAAAGGTCTATCAGAAGTAGAAAAAGCTCGACAACAGGATGATTAGCTTAATCACAGAACGTTTCAGCAAAAGAATTCTTTGTTGTATTTGCATAAGACCCTTTAATTATTTGAGGCCAAGTGGATTTACCTCCGTATCAATCTCTGCTGACTCAACAGTAACGTTGATATCAGTAATGACCTTAATAATCTCCAGTAGCAAGCCTGGACGATCAGCTGTTTCTAAATATAACGTACTAGTTTTCCAAAAATGATATTCCATTAGTTTTAAATAACATCACAAAGAAAAATGCTACAGAAAATGTACAATGAACAAGAGTCACATAACATGTCAATATGCCCGAGATTGGTATAAGTAAAAGCGAAGTTTTAACCTCGACATAGAGCTACAGTTACAGCACAAATAACTACCCACACAGACCCAAGAATAAATCGTTACAACATCAATTCTAACAACGAAATCTTCTTTGGACCGTCTCATTTTTCACAATGCTCAAGGTTATGTAAAAACAATTTGGAATTGGGAAAGAACCCACATAATGTTGAGTAAAGGGCCACAAGCCTAAAAAAGAAAAACGCAACAAGCCAAATGAGACATTAAAATAACCTTCCCAAACCAGATGGAGACGAACAAAGGGGACCCACATGACGACAAAGTCATTTTCCAAGTAGTCAAGAGTTCATTCATAATGCGAAAAATTCGGCAAGTACAAAATTATAAAGTCATACACTTTTATTTATTTATTTATGAAAATACAAAGACATTTTCATTTATATTAAATAAATCTATGTCCATGCAATGCATGTTGATGTATTTGTAACTTCGGAATGTATTCACCTGTATATTTTATGCATTGTACCCCGAAGTTTATTCCGGGAAGTGTCTGTAATGTAATGGAGTCATGTCAGTCTGTAATGTAATGGAGTTATGTCATGCCCCGGTGTGCCTATCGAGAGATTCAACAATGTAAACAAGTCATGTCAAGTCATTGTGGGTAACCCTCCTATTGATCAAGGGTTAAAGTCCTCGCAGTTGTGGGCCCTAGGGTTATTAGACTCTCCTAGAGAAGTCAGCCCTAGTGAGTTATTGTCAAGTTGGGAATCAGTGTAAATAGAGAGTGGGCCTCTCTATTTATTACACATTCACTTACACTCAGTTGTAGCGCATAACTGAGAGAGAAGAAGTCGCTGGGACAAGAGAGACTACTGCTGTCGGGAGATCATCTTACTGTTTTTGGGGTTTTGCTTTTGGTGCTGATTCTATCTCTGAGGAAGTTGTGGGGTTTTCTCCTTTATGGTTTCTCCAAGGAAAATCTGTGTCTATTGTCTCTTGTGTTTGATTGCTGTGCTTGTTATTCTCTCAGTTAAAGATCCTAAGATAATGCTAGCTTGACTGATAAAAATTTAACATAGTATTAGAGCTAACCTGAGAAGAAGACACTGTGCAGTTGCGGAAACTAGGGCTTCCTACTTTTTGGATCTCTCTCCATAGATTTTCAGCAAAAGAAGGTTGGGCTAACTCTCCTCTCCAGGGCGCATCTTTCTGTCGAAGCAGAATCTAATTTTGAGCATTTTCAGTTTTTGACCCGACACTGCTGCCGGAAATTAGGGCTTTCCACAGAAGTGGAATTTTTGAGTGAACCCAAGTCTGGATTGATCTCCTTCTCAAAATCGAAGTTTAGAGATCAAGATCAAAGCTTTGGTTGGACAAAACTCCGGAAAAGTCAAACCCTAATTTGCTCCTGAAACAACTCTACAAAAATTCAGCTCCAGATCCAGATCTGACATCTTAACTTGGTAAGATCTAAATCTTTTGCATTTCCATTTGAGGTTCTCTGTTAAGATGTCTCATCATACCAAGCTTGATGAAAAGCTTGAAGGAGCTGATAACTTTCGAGCCTTGAAGTATAGGATCTCCCTTGTCCTAGAAGAAAATGAGTTGGACTCTTACATTACGGAAGAGGTTCCAGCTCCAGAGGGAGATGAGGCTAAAGCCTCATACAAGAAGAAATTGGTCATGGCTAAAAGGATTATTGCTGATTCAATCAAGGATCACCTCATACCACAGGTGTCCTCCCTAAAGACACTTAAAGCTATGTTTGATGCCCTGACCAAACTGTTTGAAGGAAAGAACATAAACCGGAAGATGACCTTAAGGAACCAGTTGAAGAATGTGAAGATCCAGACTGTAGAGACCATACAGTCATACTTCACAAGGGTCTCCCAGATCAAAGAACAACTTGAAGCAGTGGATGAAGAAGTGGAGAATGCAGAGATTGTAATGACCACCTTGAATGGTCTCCCTAGGACATGGGACTCTTTTATTCAAGGGATTTGTGCCAGAAAGAAGCTAGTAAAGTTTAGAAGACTATGGGAGGAACGCTCTCAAGAAGAAGCTCAGATAGCAGCTCGAGAAGAAAAGATGGGGAGTGAAGATCAAGCTCTCACAGTACACTCCAAGAAAAGAAGAAGACACTCTCATCACTCTAGAGGTAAGAACTTCCACCAAAAAGATAACACTAGAAAAGATTTATCTAAATTCAGATGCTATACATGTGATGAAAGAGGACACTTTGCCAAAGACTGTCTTAGAAACAAGATTAACTCTCATAAGAAGAAGGGAAACAAGAGAAGACATCATGCCCATGCTATAGAAAATGATGAACCTTCCACAAAGAGAATCAAGCAAGAAAGTGATGATTCTTCAAGTGATGAAGAATATGTCTTGATTTCCGCCCTCACGGGAACTATCACACATGGAAGCAATGATTGGCTTACAGACAGTGGTGCTTCCAAACATGTGACGGGATTCAAAGAATCCTTTGTGAAACTATCTGAACATGAGTCACCTCACAAGGTGAAACTTGGGGATGACTACCAGTATCCAATAAAAGGTAGTGGGGAATCCTCTTATAAGCTAGACTCTGGAAAGTCTATGATGATGAAGGATGTATTGTTTGTACCAAGACTAAAGAAGAACTTCCTCTCCATATCTGCGTTGGATGTAAAAGGCATGAGGGTTGCATTTGTAGATGGCCAAGTTCTCATGTGGCCAAAGAGAAATACTATTGATGATGCAGTAGTGATTGGGGAACAAGAGGGAGGTCTATACAAATTGAAGGGCCATCCAGAACAAGCCTTGATCCATGACACAGTAGAGCCAAATGAACTTTGAAATAGAAGGCTTGCACATGTGCATTACAGAGCACTACCACTTGCAAGCAAAGCTGTTGAAGGTCTTCAAGAAATTCAGGCAAAACATGATGGAGTCTACAAAGGATGTGCGAAAGGAAAGAACACAAAGAATACATTTCCAAGTAGCGAGAGCGAGGCAAAAGGAATCTTGGAAATCATTCACTGCGATGTATGTGGTCCAATGTCATCAAGTTCATTAAGCGGGTATGTATACTATGTTTCTTTTATTGATGATTTTTCTAGGAGGACATGGATATACTTCATGAAGAACAAAGATGAGGTATTCAGCAAGCTCAAAGAATTGATTGAGAACCACACAGAAAAGAAGACCAAAACCTTTCGATCAGATTATGGTGGAGAATTCACATCAAATGAATTCAAAGCATTATGCAAAGATTCAGGGATTAAGAGGGAGTTAACCACTCCATATAATCCACAATAGAATGGGGTTGCAGAAAGGAAAAATAGAACGATCATGGAAATTGCAAGGGCTATGCTTCATGATCAAGATCTTCCCATGCATCTATGGGCAGAAGCTGCCAGAGCAGCGGTGTATGTACAAAACTGTACTCCACACAGAGTACTCGAGAACAAGACACCTGAAGAAGTCTTCTCCGGCAAGAAACCAGAAGTCAGCCATCTAAGAATATATTTCCCAGGATTCAAGAAGATTGACATCAGTAAGGACGTAACATTTGACGAAGACTCAACTTACAACAAATCCAGAAAGAGACCTGGAGAAGAACATGAAGAAACAGAAGTACCCAGAATTCATGACACAACCATGAACGAAGAAATTCAAGAAGAAGATCGAGAAATAGAAGAACCTCAAGAACTTGTAGATCCACCTCAGAAGAAGAATCCTCACAAGAGGAAACCTGCTTGGGTACGAGAAGCTATCCAAGGTGCAGAAAGATTTGGGGCTCCAGAAGAAAATCACAGAGAAAGGAAAAGAACCGGGTCCTGCTCTGGTTATGTAGCCCTACTATGTGACATTATGGATAAAGAACCTTCCAACTATGAAGAAGCGGCAGAGAAGAAAAAATAGAAGAATGCTATGATCGAGGAGTATCAATCGATCATGAAGAATGATGTTTGGGATGTTGTCCCAAGACCAAAAAGTAAGTCTATTGTAACTTTCAAAAGGATCTACAAGATCAAGCATGCTACCAACGACATCATAGAAAAATATAAAGCAAGATTTGTGGCTCGTGGCTTCTCCTAAAAAGAAGGAATAGATTATGAAGAAACTTTTGCACCTGTAGCCAGATACACTTCCATCAGATCAGTGCTTGCTCTGGCTGCAGTGATGAAATGGAAGATACACCAGATGGATGTCAAGACTGCCTTCTTGAATGGTGTAGTAGAAGAGGAAGTGTATGTGGAGCATCCACTCGGTTTTGAGACACATGACAGGGAGACTCATGTGTGTAAATTGAAGAAAGCCTTGTACGGTTTGAAACAAGCACCCAGGACATGGTACGATAGAATTGATGGCTTTCTATCCAGTTTGGGCTTTACCAAAAGTAAAACAGATTCCAACCTTTACTACAAGGTTGAAGAAGGTAACCTAGTGATACTCCTACTGTATGTAAATGATCTATTTGTAATAGGTATGGATGGGTTGATTGCTGATACGAAGAGGAAGCTTGCTGCCGAGTTCGAAATGAAGGACTTGGGTATGATGCACTACTTTCTAGGCATGGAGGTGTGGCAAAGTACGGATGGAATCTTCCTCGGACAAGGGAAGTATGGAGTAGAGATCTTGAAGAGGTTCGAGATGATGCACTGCAAGGCCATAACCACACCTATGGCATCGAACCTGAAGCTATTGAGCGATGCTTCATCAGAAGCGGTTGATGCTACGATGTATCGTCAGATGATTGGGTCCTTGATGTACCTGACGAATACGAGACCAGATATTTGCTTTGCTGTGAATACCTTGAGCCAGTTCCTGACAGATCCGAGAAATGTTCACTTGATTGCTGCAAAGCATATTCTAAGGTACCTAAAGGGTACAGTTGATTATGGGTTCAAGTATGAGGCGAATCGGAAGATTAACCTGGAAGGTTATGTTGATTCAGATTGGGCAGGTAGTGCCATCAATAGGAAGAGCACTTCAGGGTGTTGCTTCAAAATGGGATCAGGTGTGATCTTTTGGTTTAGTAGGAAGCAGTCCTGTGTGGCACTGAGTACAGCTGAAGCAGAGTATGTCGCAGCTTGTTCAGCTAGTTGTGAGGTAGTATGGCTAAGGAAGCTATTGTCTGATTTATTTGATCTCCAGTTGGATGCTACTTGTATATATTGCGACAACTAGAGTTGTGTGAAGTTGTCTGAGAATTCAGTGTTCCATGACAAGTCAAAGCATATTGAGATCAAATATCACTATATTAGGGATATGGTGCAGAGAGGAGCAGTGAAACTCCAGGATGTTGCGATGGACGAACAGATAGCTGATGTGTTGACAAAGCCATTGGCCAGAGTGAGGTTTGAATACTTCAGGGAGAAGCTTGGTGTTCTCCAGATCGAGGTTCCCTCCAAAGGGAAGTGATGAGTCCGTGAGCCATTCTGACATGGTGAGAGGATTGGTTCCTTCCATGGTCAGATGTAAGGGCTGAGCCATTCTGTCATGGTGAGAGGATTGGTTCCTTCCATGTTAGATATCAGTGCTGAGCCATTTTGAGGTGACTGTGGGATGTGGTCCCACATAATCGGATATAAGCGCTGAATGGAGGCACCTGGTCAGTTACCAGGAATACTCAGGCTAGAGCTGAGGGCCATTCTGATGTGACTGTGGGATGTGTTCTCACATGATCAGATGTAAGTGCAGGGCCATTCTGATGTGACTGTGGGATGTGTTCTCACATGATCAGATGTAAGTGCAAAGCCATTATGAGGAGACTGTGGGATGTGTTCCCACATGATCAAATATAAGTGCTGAGCCCTTCTAGCATGGATACGGGATGTGTTCCCCACATGGCTGGATATAAGTGCTGAGCCCTTCTGATATGGTTCTTGGATGTGTTCCTTCCATGGTCAGATATAAGTGCTGAGCCCTTATGATATGTTTCTTGGATGTGTTCCTCCCATGGTCAGATATAAGTGCTGAGCCTTTCCGATATGGTTCTTGGATGTGTTCCTCCCATGGTCGGATGTGAGTGCTGAGCCTTTCTAGTATGGTTCTTGGATATGGTCCTCCCATGATTGGATGTGAGTGCTGGGCCTTTCTGACAGGGTTGTGGGATGTGTTCCCACATGGTCAAATGTGAGTGCTGGGCGTGCCTTTTTGACATGGTGTTGGATGTGTTCCTCTCATGGTCAGATGTAAGTGTTGGGTGGACTATTCTGACTTGGGGTCAGATATAAGCGCTGAAGAAGACCTACATGGAGGCTAGGCCTACAACCAACATGAAAAAGGGTTGGCTCTGTAGAACTTCCTGTGACGAGAAGAATCAAGAGATAGCACCAGTGATGATGACCCAGTAATGATCCAGATCTAGTGATGATGATCCAGTAGAGATGATCCAGATCGAGTGATGATCCAGATCTAGTGATGACGATCCAAATCAAGTGATAATCTAGATCCAGTGATGATGACTTGAAGATGAAGATGACGAGAACTCGATGATGATCTAGATGATACAGAGAAGAAGACCAGTACTAATAAATTGTGTCGAGAGAATACCTTCCTTGTTAAGAGGGAGTGTTGATGTATTTGTAACATCAAAATGTATTCACCTGTATATCTTATGTATTGTACCCCGATGTTTATTCCGGGAAGTGTTTGTAATGTATTGGAGTCATGTCATGCCTCGATGTGCCTATCGAGAGATTCAATAATGTAAACAAGTCATGTCAAATCATTGTGGGTAACCCTCCTATTGATCTCCCCGCAGTTGTGGGGCCCTAGGGTTATTAGACTCTCCTAGAGAAGTCGGCCCTAGTGAGTTATTGTCAAGTCAGGAATCAATATAAATAGAGAGTGAGCCTCTCTATTTATCACACATTCACTTACACTCAGTTGTAGCGCATAACTGAGAGAGAAGAAGTTGCTGGGACAAGAGAGAGAGAGACTACTGCTGTCGGGAGATCATCTTACTGTTTTTGGGGTTTTGCTTTTGGTGTTGATTCTATCTCTGAGTAAGTTGCGGGGTTTTCTCCTTTATGGTTTCCTCGAGGAAAATCTTTGTGTCTATTGTCTCTTGTGTTTGATTGCTGTGCTTGTTATTCTCTCAGTTAAAGATCCTAAGATAATGCTGGCTTGAATGATAAAAATCTAACAATGCAGAGTATGAATAGATGTTCCATATATAATATATATATAACTCAATTGGTTTGAACGAATTATTTCAAGGTAGAGTTCACCTGGAGGCCTCTCGTTCTTGCCCCAATGAGGTTCAAGTTTGGTTGAGCCCCACTAGGTTATCGACTGCTATTGTCACCAGTGGTTGAGCCAAACTCCATCTGGGTACTCCATGGAAGAGGAGGATCCTACATGGTTTTCCTTGGAATATATATATATATATATATATATATATATATAGGAAGGAAGGAAGGAAATATTTTAACGTCCGCGAGGCTAAGAATAACCTATGGGACAGACCAACTCGCACGCTGTTTTTTGCAATTCAATCATTTGTCTATTCAACTTGATG
Source organism: Pseudotsuga menziesii (assembly GCA_001517045.1). NCBI lineage: Eukaryota > Viridiplantae > Streptophyta > Pinopsida > Pinales > Pinaceae > Pseudotsuga > Pseudotsuga menziesii. The sequence continues at coordinate 526,948 of LPNX010551103.1, read as the reverse complement.
ATGAGCGCCCCCAATTTTTCCACAGTCCCCTCGTTAAATAAATCATTCCAAGATTTATCCGTCAAGACATTTATGTACTTGTCCCTATTGTCCTTAAAGGCTTCACACTCTAAAATGAAATGTTTTTCTATCTCCACCTTACCAGCGGTGCAAAAAATACACACTTTTTCTCCCCAAGCTTCTTTTGGCCTTTTCCAGTGCCCGGTATATATATATTAATTGAAATCAAAAGTTTTCTGCAAACAGAATAAAACCAGCATAGATCCATCTTAGCTTTGGATCTATCACGTGCTGAAAATGATTGAATCCTGCAAAAAATACACACTCTTTCTGCCCAAGCTTCTTTTGGCCTTTTCCAGCGCTCGGTATATATATATTAATTGAAATCAAAAGTTTTCTGCAAACAGAATAAAACCAACATAGATCCATCTTAGCCCTGGATCTATCAAGTGCTGAAAATGATTGAATCCCTCAAGGTGCAAAATTTTTTTAGTGTATAATCTTGAGGAAAGGCTTGAACCATTAAAAAGGTTTGCACCTCCAAGTATTTGCTCTATCTTGACGCTTGATAATCCGGGGTTAAGATGAATCTATGCTGGTATGAGAGTCCAAAAACAATAAAAACTAAAGTTTGGAAGTAGTTGTAAATAAGAACAATCTCCTATACCTTGGGCTTCCTTAGCCTTAATGTTATTGAAGTCCTTGAGGAGAAAAAGAGAAATCATCTCCTTGATCAGCAAATCCGATTCAAGATCGACATCATCCAGGTCAATTGCTTCGTGATCGATCCGTATTTCATCATGAAATTGGAACTCTTTGGACTCTACTATCTACTAGTACAATTTGGATCAAACTATGGATTTCAAAAAGCTTAGGTTAATTGAAGCAAGCCTCAAGTTTCTCACCTAGACGCTGCTTGTAGCGGAGCTGAATTTTTAGTGGACAAATATCGAGTCATTCAAGTGCCCTTTTTGTGCTATTCAGATGCACTCTTTGGAAGGAATTTTCCCAAACATATATAAATTGTGCTCACAACTAGAAGCATTGCAAGTTTGGCTTAGGATTTGGATGGCAAACCTCTTCAGATCGAGCAAGTGGCAAGGGTGTATGAGTCAACAACTTTCAAGACTACTGATGAAAAAAATAAAACATATTGCAATAAAAAATAGAATTCATAAATTTAGTGAATTGACCAAGGGTACCTAACAACCTATTCTTCCTCGAAAAGTATTGGCATGGGCACATTATTTTGATAGGGCCTTGTAATGTTGCAATTGATCGCTGGCATGAATTTGGGTCGTTCTATCAAGAAAGCACCTCTCAGTGCACACCAAAAGCCCTCTCCCAACCTCCTCATTAAATCCATATTCGTGAAAAATGTTGTAAGGCTTAAAAAGGATGAAGGTTAAATGTTCTATGAATTCAACCTTTTCAAGTTTGCCATCACCAGAATCCAACCAAGCAAACTTTGCTGAAACTGTAATTTTGTGTTGATGCAATTGCTGTTTTTAATCTAGAAATGGATTCAACACCCTTGATTACCTCTACTGCAATAGGATTGTGCAATGTCAACTGTATTCACAATTCTTGTAGCTTCCCCTTAAGATGATCCTATCCAAGATGGCAGAGGGAAGGCAACTAAAGATGTGACCTACGACAGCCAAGACCTCTAAAATGGTTTAATTGTCACACTGGTCAAGGCTACCGTCACTTTAGACAAAGCTAATAGCATAAGCCAAGGGGGCATCCCTAGTCAATCAAGATAGCCTTATAATGGATAAATTTGGTGAGGTTCTAAAGGTATCTTAATGGAATCTCTTAGAATTTATGGTTAATTATGAATTGGATCAAATTCTAAGAGATAATATGTGTCTATGTGAAAAGCCCTAAAATTGCCCTAGCTAGGGTTTATCCAGAAATTCAAATCTTAGGACAAAAATGATGAAATTGAGTAAATTAGGCATTGAATTCAATTGCTAGGCAATGGATGTGGCAATTAAAAGTGATTCTAGCAATACCCAAGTCACACAACCAACATAATGATAAATTACCCAAGGAGGGCAATTTGGCCCAAAGAGACTCGGTGTCTTAGAATGGGTGAATGGAGTTGGATTCAAATAAAATTTGGTCTCTAGGGGTTTTATAGGATTTCTAACTTGGGTTTTCGATCACTAAGCCAAGAGGTGTCCAGAAATACTACGGCTAAGAAACGAGGGTTTTAAGGAGGGTTTTAGTAGTTTTATTCTATGACTAATGGAATAGGAATTTAAAATGAGAGATATAGAGTAGATCTTCTCAAGAAAATCGTGTATATGCCTTGCAAATGATGATCTATCCCGTCTCGATCAATTTAATTAATTCGGATGAAGCCATAACTAAAATCGATTTGCCCAATGGAGGTAGTGGTCCCCTCTTCTTTGCACAGTCAAACTACCTAAGTGAGATTTGCTCCACAGAGAAAAGAAACTGGAGATGCGAAAGAAATAGAGAGCATATCAAAGATCAAATTATGCTACTGAAAACCCCCTAATTGTACAATGCCTTTAAGAGAAACGAGTTGGGGAAGCCCACAAAAACGCTCAAGTGAATTCCCCCTCCTACATGCAAACACTCTCTCTTCCAAAATATTTTTGATACTTCAAGAAATTATTCAAAAGCTAAGCAAGATAGACTTTCCAATCACATACAAGAACATCCCACACAGAAGAACCAAGAATCTCTGCAAAAATCTCTTTATTCACATGTTCTAAAGCCAAGAGTCCTGATGGGATACAATGAGGGGATCACTACTCTTAAATAGATCAAGAGTGTGTCCACATTCTAACCAAATCAATCCAATGGTTGCGATTAAAAATCATCAACGGTGGAAGTCTTTTTTATTTTTATTACATACATGGATCAAGATGAACAAATCAAATGGGGGCGCACTTTTTCCCAATAACGCCTTAGGAACAGAAAAGTATACATAAAGTGTGATATAACATGATGATACATATCAAAAGGGGGTCGCCTTAGGGGCTGAAGTTTCCCCAGGTGCCCAAGTACAATAATATATTATATCACAATGATGTCCAATGTATTCCCAAGGTGAAGTGTGCCCTCTCCAAGGAGACGTCCTCCCTAGGACCAAGATAAAAAAATGATATAAGCTCCTCTGCAACATACAAGGCATGAAACATGTGTGGAAGGCCCCGTATCATCATAATGTAACATCCCTCAACCATTTTCTAGCCAACATTAGCCAAATCGATTTTCTCAGTGTAGCCATTGTCATTTTTCCATAAATAAAATGCTTGATAATCACTGCTATAGAATAGAAGTGCCATTCTGCCCTTTTCCTTTGCCTGGAAACATGATCCGAGTGTACCAAGTGATCCAAAGACCTAAAAAATAGAAATACTGACTACTCATTAGTTTTAAAAATTGGAATTGGACTCGAAATTGGTCGAGGGTCAACTCGGAATCAGAATCGGACTCAGAATCAGTCGAGGGTCAACTCGGAATTGAAATCGGTATCAGTAATGAATCGGTCATAAATCGACCGATTTGAATTTAATGACTCGGTGGTTTACTAAAAAATACATAAACTATGTAAGTTTAAAAAAAATAGCATTTTTAAGATTTTCATCCATGATTCCAAAACATTAGAGACAAAATATTCAAAAGTGAATCGTGAGAAACCTTTTCGGGTGTAATTTGGGCATGATGCAGCAGTTGATGGTATGTGCATAGTGACTGCGACTCAAATGCTTTTGGTGAAATTAGTGGTACTTTTGAAACCTACTTTTCAATAGCTAAGCGAATTAGTTTATACCTGGCATGCATATGTCAACAACAGACAATTGATCACTTGGTATATGAACTTTCACAAAGAATCCTTGAGGATCACATAGAACAAATTAAGAGGCCAAATGATGCATTTATTGAGGTTGATCACATTAATCATGTTTTAGAATTTTCACAAGGCCCAATGCCAATTCAGATGTTAGATCAACAACCACATATGTCTCCTTTTTGGTTCGAAGTTCTTTGGAGGGTCCTCTTCGAAATGCAAGTGGTAGTCTAAGTTGGAGAAAAACTATAGGCCATCGCATGTCTAGTCCACTTAATAGTATGTCCGAGTTGCATACAAGAAGATTGGGATAGCTCTTTATAGGTTCTGACCCCTTGATGAAAAATCGACCGATTTATGTCGTAGATCGGCCAAACCGACCGGTTTGGTACAGAACCAGCGGATTCGGTGTTCGAATTTGCCAGTTCGGTACCAAACTGGTCGACAAAACCGATTTGACTCGATCGACCATCAGATTGGTAAATCAGCCAAAACCAAAATTATTTTACTGATTTTTACCACATATCCATTTGAAGATCAAAACCATCTCCAATAATAAAGATATGACTATAATAGTAAATAATAAATCATGATATCTTTGTATAATGGCCAATAATCACTAACTGAGCCTGGAAATGGTATAATGGACATATCTAGAGTATACTTGTGCAATTGCAAACCCTATAGTCAAATTGCCTCGGTAACTGTGTTGACCAGTTCAAACTACTCAAAATAAAGGCTAACCAATAATCTAGATGATCCAGTAAGCACCATGGATGAATAAAGCTCATATGATTATGTTTATAGCCAAACTTAAAACATCAATAGCACAATAGTGGTACATTAACATAAATAAACGCATGACTTGAGTTAGAGTAACCATTCAATTTTTTATAAAGTCCCTTGTATATGCTCACTTACAGACTTAACAATTTGCTATGATGGGTGAGGTGAGTAAAACCAAGGCTTAAGATGAGGGGAGAGACTTCTTGACTTTGACACAGTGATCTTTCAGACTAGGAAAACAAGAATCCTCTTGTAAATATGAAAGGCAGAGCAATAGGGAATGGTGGTGTCTCACAAATGGAATAAGTTGATTTGAGGAGTGTCCATTCAACTCTAACAAATGTCTACAACTCACATCCAAGATTGGCTCAAGCTCTGTGAGGATCTTTTCTAGGACCTTTGCGTTGATAAGATAAGATAACATAAGATAATTTTATTAATGTCCACTAATGACCACAAAGTAGGTCAACGAGATTGTTGGTTACAATGATAGTTTATGCATGTGGGAGGATCAAACGATCACCCTTTAAAGCAAAAGGAAATACAATATAAGCAATGAAGTAGATAGAAGTAAAGGCAAACAAGTCGAGCTAGGCTAAAACATGGAAGAGTTCCTGCTCCAGTTCCGATCATGTAGTCCTGCACATGGGTGAAGGAGGCCAGGTGAACAGGATCCAGCGGCCGAAGAGATCAGGGTGGATCTGATACTCCTAACATTCAAGGCTGAACGAAGAAAACTAAGAGAATTGTAAAAGAGTCTGCTGTCCCGAGTCCGGGCCGGTAGGCGTGGGTTTCCCTCTAGCCTGGTGTCGGTGGGGTCTGGACGGCTCCTGGGGGGTGGTCTAGTATGGAGCTGCCGCTGAGATCTCATGGGTCGAGGACCCCAAGCTTTTCCTGGTTTGGGAGTTGTGTCGATATCAAGATCAGTAGATCTCTTGGTTCCCATGGATGATGGTAGCATGTTGAAGAATGCTGTGATCCACCGCGTGGTGCCCGGTCTGGTGGGAGGCTAGAGGATCTGGGCTCGAAACCTAAGGGCCTCCTGAATATAAAGTGCTAGACATCTCTGGTCGGTGTATCTGAAGAAAGCAGCTAGAGTTTGGGCACCCCTGAACAAGCAATAGAAGCGTCCTTTGATCTCATAGTAGACAAGACATCTGAAGATGAAATGTGACTCGGTCTCAACTTCCTGTAGATGAGAAAGTTGGCATATCTTATCCGATCTATCGATCTTGTGGTTTGACTCTACCCGGAGACTATGTGATCCTACTCTGAACTGTGTGAGAGGGATCCGAAGGGCATGCATCCAGTGACGAAGCATATACTGGGGTCGGACAATGAGCCTGTCTCTGATCTCCAAGAAATGCTCAGCATAGAAGGCCATCTTTGGGCGCAATCCTCTCGAAGGATTGATCCAGGTGACCTAGATGAACTGCTTGTAAATATCCTCTCTGATGATCTTGCTCAACTCTTATCGGATAGGTAGAAGGTGACTCGAAGCATCTAGAGAGTACTGGAACGGGGGAAGACAATCTAGCTAGATCCCCACTGAAGCAAGAAGGCTCGAGACCCCTGTGAGCCAACACTTGGCCCTGCCTGGGCGAGTATCACTGGCAATAGTTTGAGGAGAGCAATAAGCTAGATATGGTACCTGTCCCGACCTTTTGATGAGTCGGCAAGCCCTCGGATCCGATGTAGGAAGGAGACCACTCTGAAAACTGCCTCGAGGCAAAAGGGTTGGGCTCCAAATTCAACGAGGATGATGTGTTGTGGTACTATCTGCTTGCACCTGATGATACGTCGGAGAATGAGGATTTGGACTCTTTCAGCTGATGCCCAATCTGACTCGAGTAGGGAGGGGCCCTAGATCTCTGATCCATATAAAATAGTGGGATGGATCAGAGTATTTAACAGATCCATCTTGGATGAGATATCCTGGTGTTGTTCGCCGATTGCACACCAGCAGCAAAAATCTTTCGAAAGCTATCTCCTCAGTTGGGAAAGTGGGAGAGGTGTGACCTTGGGGGCAAGCACAGAGCTAGGTACTGTCACCTACTCCTAGCTCCTCCGTTTAAGCTAAACCTAACGAAGCCAAGGGGGGTAGTCCCTAACAAAGAGTTTTCTATGGCTCAATGTGGTTAAAGTGTTTTAATTGGTTACGGATGCGGATGGGTGTTGTTTAGGAGTTATTATGATTTGAAGATGTTTACTTATTATGAATATGACACATAATCAAAAGCAATCCACGTTGCTTACAAGAGATTAAAAAGATAAGTAAAAATTCCAGACTTTAATTAAGCATTCAGAGACATAAATTAAAATGAACCACAGACAATTGATCAATATAAGATAATTATGCAAATTTAATCATGGACCAGTGCCTTGTGGAGTCAATGATATTGAAATGCGCAAATAATAAGTCTAGGAATCCAACTAGTGAGTATTAGATTGTGCGAATGCTCTTGGTAGGTTTTAAGGATTTTATGTGCTCTTGATTTAGGTGTCAACAAAGGTTTGTCAAAAGCCGGGGGAATATTCTAAGTTCCCTCCGTTGAAGACATGTCGGGCCCGCCCAGTATCTCAGGCTGGTATTGCGAAGATTGACCAGCTAGCTGAGAAGCTTAGACAGCAGGATTTCGGTGCCTCTACTAGGAAGTACTTTGGAAGATTCTCTACAACGTCAGTGCGTTGGTTATGGGGTGTTAAGTTTTATTAAGTTATTCTTGCAAGGTTTAAAGATCCAGTGCCGTTTCTGGGTACTCCGATCTAAGAACGGTCAGAGCATACTCGGGCAAGGAGGGAACAAGGTTAATTAATTAAGGGGTGTATGTGTTGCAAGTTTTATTAAATTAGTTAATTAAGACTCTCCGACAGAGAGCGCTCTTGACCTTGTCTTATGACAACGGTTCAAGAGACTTATCTAATCTAAATGCCTAATGCAAGGATGTGCAAATCTAATAATGCTCTTCGATAGAGAGTGCTCTTGACTTGGGTTCTGACAAGTTCAAGAGACTTAATTAATTGATTAAACACTTAATAGAAAAATAAAGATCTAAACTAAACTACCCAAGAGTCTCTTTCAGGCTTTTTAGGGCCCTAATCGGGAAAGCAAGGGGGTAAGTAAAACTATAAAAAGTTAAATGAAACTTGCATTAGCTTAAGCAAATAAACAGAGAAACAACTTTATTTTTATGCTTTATGAATAATGAACTAAACAGAAATAAAACTACGTTACTTTAATAAACAAAACAAACTTCTAACAATGGAAACTATTCTATCCTACTTTTAGCACAATGTGAAGCAAAGCATGAAAATTAGGAGACGATACAAGTTTCCCCCAAATGGGGGAAGAGGGGTGTGGGAGCCGTAATCCCACTTGCTTTTTATTAATTTGTTACAATGCTTAAAGTTTGAAGTCCTTTGTGATCTTGAGAGTGTCTTCAAGGCAACCTGTAGAAAGGGGATTAAGAAGGGGGAAAAATGAATGTTTCTTGTAGCTTATTTCTTTGAAATTTTGCCAGCATTCCCGCTTAACCTGTCACGGAAAGAGAAAAACCAGCGAGCTAATTTCCTGCAAAATGATGGATTAAACAATACAATACACTACCAAAATACACTTAGTACTTAAATAAAAGATAGGGACTTTATGCTGCTTCAAGTACTAACTAGATCTAAGAGAAAATGCAAAAAATTTGACACTTCCTAGATCTAGAAATGAGAGCAAGTAGATGCAAAAGATTAGCTTTATAAATCAGAATTCTACTTGCAAACATAAAGTGAAATAATGAAAAATTTTAACTTTAGGGTGAATGGAAAAGATAAACCACTTGGATCTTGAATCCTTGAAACCACTTTGGATCCCAATAGCATGCAGCTGTTAGAAACGTATGCTTGGTTCCAAGAAAGGAGATGCAACTTAGCTCAACCTTTTACTTAGTACGGTGAAGTGATCTGCAAACAAAATCTTATACACTTGTCAAAACGGGGTTAAAACATGTATTATTTACTAATCAAATCCCAAAAGCATGAAATACAACTGAATAAAACAATGCTCTTTAAGACTTTTGAAAGTAAATGGAATAAATAGGTAACTTGAAAGCTACAAATACCCATTTTTACATGCTTTTATAAGCCCTCTAAAGCATGTATTAATACCCACAAATTAGCAAAAGTAAAGAAACTAAAACAATATCACCTCATTAACCGGAACATATGCATCCAAGATCTACATAGCATGAGCCTCCAAAGCCTTTCTTTATTACAAAATAGGTTGCATAAGAGCAACAAGCATTACAATATTTCACCAGAGGTTCTTTACATCAATCATTCACTATGATAGAGCTGAAAGAGCCTCTATTTATACAATGAATGAAGACCAAAACCCTAAAATCAAACTAAGAGTAACACTGGAGTAATTGAATGAGCTCGGCATGATGATTTGGAGTTGAACTGAGCTACAACTGAGTTGTAACTGAGTGTTGGAGTAATGAGAGGGGGTGAGGTGGCTCATCCTCCCTCATAATGATCACCCAACCAATAATAGATAACCCACACTTCAACCAAAAACGGATTTGACCAAAGCGGGCAAATTTCCGACTGATAGTTCAACTGCTACACTTCGATACTTGATTTGAAACTGACCGATATTGATTGGAGTCATCATAAATGCTCCGTGCCATGTCATTTAGCCTTTTATTTTATTGAATTTGGTTAATTTTGGAGAGTTTTTTATTTTCTCCAAATTATTCATTTTTAATATTTTAATTAATAATTTCTCCGTAAATGACTTTTTTGAGAAATTATTAATTATGAGGCTGAATGAACTTCTGAAACTTGGAGATGGCTGGCTAGCTGATCAAGAATGATTTTTGACTTAGGGTTAGAGCCTTCAATCATTGAAATCGAACTGCGGATGGATGACTTATTACAATTTGAATTTTTCCATTTAATTTATGGAAAAATTTAATTATAAACTTAGGAAAAATTAAAAAATTAAAAAAAAATTAAAATCCTAAATCCAACGCGTCCGGTAAAAATTTTTCAAATTTTTTTCTGAGGGTCCTAGTGACTTAGGACATGACCATGATCTATTCTAATAATGTCTAGTAGGTTTATACATACTTAGTTGGGCTCTAATAACCCCCCATGGCCTAGAATTCAAAATTGGGCATTCTAGCTTTGGAGGAAGCGGGAGGAAACCTCGTCAATTACACTCGGCTATAGGCAAAGCATAATTGTCAAGGGCAAAAAACTCCTTGGAATACCTTAGTTGAAATTCTACGTCTTAAGAGACCGAACCACTCAAAACACCCTACTAGCACATTTTATTACAAACCCCGCGGGGCCATGGTCATAATTACTTAAAACAAAAAACTGACTAGCCAAAACTGGCTAGATACAAAGGCGGATCAACTGATACACTGGAATCAAACATTTATCATGTTTGTCAACTGGCGGCTCCTCAGCTAATCCAACTATGGTACAAATAAATGGATAACACCTGGAAATGGTGATGAAAACACTGTCTCTCAAGGAGGGCTAGAGACCCATACCCCTTGTTGATTCGAGGTTGGAGGGTTGGTCGTAGACTGAAACGGGGCTCAGAGAACTGCACTTTTAAATAAGTAGAAGTACTGGTGATCTCAACTTACTCCCCTTTGAATAGGAAATGAAGGTTTGAAGTTTTCTTTGTCCCATTGAAGATCATAACCTTTGTTTTGCCCAGGTTTACCGTAAACTTCCGGAGTTCACAGAACAAGGCTAGAGCATCAAGCTATCTTTGCAGACCTTCCGGGGAGAAAGATAAGAGTACAATGTCATCAGCAAAAAGTAGGATAGAGATCAGGACCTGGTGGAAGAGGCATCCATCTGTTCCCTATGTGTTCTCCTAAAGGAAGGTCTCCAACTCGTCAATATAGATTCCAAACAGGGTTGGAGAAAGCGGGCAACCTTGTTTCACCCCAATGGTGCTACGGATGAACTCGGATAGCCCTTGTGCTGTGCGAAGGCGGCCCCGAACGGACTCGTATAGACGCATGATCGCTGTCAATAGGATCGACGAGACGCCAATGTCTCTGAGTCGCTGCAATAGGTCCTCTCGCGGAACTGAGTCGAATGCTTTCCGAAAGTCTACAAAGCAGTAGTAGACTTTCGAGGAGGGGTGGCGTGCCTCCTCAATCACGGCTCGGAGAGTAAAGACGTGATCGATAGTCTGGTGTGCTGGTCTGAACCCTACCTGCCCCCGAGCTCTAATATTTCTCTGTTCAAAATCTCTGGAAAGCTTCATGTGGAGAACGGTAGCATAGAGTTTTGAGAACGTGTGGACTACCATAATCGTTCTGTAGTTGTTAGGATTAGAGGTGGCTCCTGACTTGTGAATTGGATGGATGATATGATGAGACCAGACCGATGGAAATCCTTCACACACCACGTGGTTAAATAGATTAGCCAGGTAGCTAACCAGGACCTGGAGACCATGCTTGAAGAACTCTGCTTGGTTGACTTCCTCATCTGCTGATTTGTTGCTGCTCATCGCCCGGATGGCTTCTGTGACATCATTGTTAGTGAAGAGGTGGCAGGAGGAGGGGGAGGAAGTCACATGGATGTCAGCCTGGCCAGGAATGTCATAGAGCTTGGAGGTGTGAGAGAACATGGAGGTAGGGTCAAGGTCGGGTGACAGAGGAGAGTGTCGAGAAAGGATGGTACGCCAGAACTATTTGGGGGAATGGACAAGGAGGGCTGAGAGCTCCCGTCTTCTCTGAGAGATAAAATGCCGTTTCTTCCGACAAAGGAGATGACGGTAAGATATTTGTACATGGGGATAAGTAGGGCAGGAGTGGAGGAAGGCCTGATGGAGTTCTCGGTGAAGTGATTTGCAGTCCTCGTCGTACCACTTGTTCATGGGGCAGGAGCCAGTTTATTGGTAGCCAAGGAGGTACGAATGGAATGGGGGAAGGAGTTAAGCGCTGCTTTCTAGATTACAGATGAGAGGCATTGGTTCTTGGCAGCAGCCGAGTCGAGCAAGGAGAAAATGGATTCAGGAGGAAGGATCTGGTGAAGATCAGAAAGGAAGATGTCGGGGTCACCCTCATCAAAACGGAAGGTGGTCTGGGGGGGCAGGGGAGCAAGGTTGGAAGGGGGGGTCGACATGGATGGAGAGAGAAAGAAGTGCGTGGTCAGCTAGGGGGATGGGGAGGATGGAAAGGTCTCGGATAATAGGGAGTAGGCTTTGACTAGCTATAGCGTAGTCCACCACACTAGCCCCACCTCCATGTGGTCGGCATGTGAAGAAATGGGAGTTTGGGAAGCAGGGGAGGCCATTCAGAATAAGCAAATCATGTGACTCTCCCAAATGTAGGAGATGCTCACCGTAAGCTGTAGTGGGGCCCAGGGCATCTTCTGAAGTCTGTTGGAGACCTACTGTTGCGGGATCGAGGCCTGCGATGCAGAAGACATCTTCGGATCGATCATGGAGAGGAACCTAGAGGTCCTTAGTATGGGCGTTAAAATCCCCCATAAGTATGACCTCTCCATCAGCAGAGTACTGGGTGATGTTGATGTATAGATCCATAAAAGGGTCCCCGTCTACTCTGTTGTGGATGGCAAATGATGAGGACACGAGTGGAAAGTAGAAAACTATGAAGTAGATGTGTCTCAGGGGGGAGATCTTGGTTCTGACCCAGATCCATATGAATCTAGTGTACTCGTCAGAGGCCATCAAGGAGACCCTCTTCCCGAGAGAGTCTTTGACTAGGCAAGCAACTCCTCCTGATCCTGTGACCCCACCAGAGCTCCTTGTTTCTTATTTGCAGACTAAGAACCAGTGGTAACCTGTGATGTCAGGGAGAGGGTGTACAAGGCTCACATGGGTTTTGGTCATGAGGAGGATATCCGTCGATGCCATTGCATCGTACAAGAGACCTAGGGATGACTAGAAAGACCCATTTCCATTCTAGCAATAGACAGTGATACTTGTGCCCTGTCGTCTCTCCGGTCAACCCCATCATTTAGAGCTTGTTCGAGGTGTCCATCCAGGGGGGAAGGAATCTTTAACAACTGCCCGAAGGTTCCTAATTACCACCCATTTTCCTGCTTTCCTTGCTGCTTCAACCTGTTCCCTAGACTGTTTGAGTTCTGCAACTTGTGCTCTAGTAAGGTCCTCATCAAGGAATATCCTGTCTAGGAGTGAGAACAGTTTGCATTTAGCTCTAAGGGCATAGAGCCTGTCTGCTGCATTACGGAATCTAATGAAGAGCGTGGAGTCGAGGCCCACCCAAGCCCAATCCATGGTTAAATCTGGGAGGCCAAGGGTATCCCTCAGGAACCTGACTCCTACCTCCATAGGGTTCGTCGAAGGAAGAGGTCGAGGGAGGCCTCTTACTTTCAAGTTCAGTTCTCTTGTACGTCTGGTCTGTTCTTCGACAAGTTTGGCTTGTACGACCTCCTCTACTGCGGTGAGGGGGTTTTTGTTATTGTCTTTCCCTCGAAATACTTGTGCCCATGAATTGTGCAACTCCGTCTTCTGTTGAGTACACAAGACACTGTAAAGTAGAGATCTCAGGGGACACTTAAAATTAGTTGTCCCTTACTCCATCTCACATCCCAACCTGTAGGCTCTGTGAGGATATAATCATTACATTTCATATGAATTTTGGCTAGCAGTCATTTAGATATAACATTTGTTATACACTTGCTTTTAGGCCTTTCACATTTTTATTTCATAGCCCTCTTATATGTGCTTAAAAGCACAGTTTATCTTAATTTTACCATGGGCTTGCATTTCAGAAGATATAGCAATGTTGGTAGTCAATTTGCATCAATTTTTAGCCGACACAACTCAGAAAACTAGAGGGGATCATCCAGAATCAGGACCAAACATCGGGGGAAACCGACTAGAGAGGTCAAGGCTTCAAAATCCCAACTCACCTAGGCTCAAGACCCAACACCAGTGGGTTCTCCTGGCCTAGAAGGGTCAAGGATTCAGTAAGTTTTGTTGCACAACTTAGAGCCGAGACACATGACATTATGGGGTTTGTCAACATAGAGAATCCAAGTGGGGGAAAAGGTCTTCAATATCACAAGTCAAAGTTAAAGTCAAGGTAAATCTCAAAATGGAAGATGCAGATGGGTGGAGGAAGTGAAACATGGTGCCAACATAGCAAGATAGGATAAGTATGCACAAGCTAGGCAATACTAGTGAGCATACAAAATGGCCTTACATAAAAGATCATCTGACTACTCATAAAACAAGTCACTAAAACCAATATAGTACCACTGTCAACTAATCATGCCAAGTTACAACTATCAAAATAATCAATAGAGACAAACATACATCCAAATGCAACTTGTATACCTAGTCAACCATATACTTGTCTCTGGAAACACGAGAAAAGGTAATACTCTGCTGCTTGCTCTGCTACTCCACAAATGAACCATGGGCTAAACCAAAATCATCTCAATGGGGTCATGCTAGATCAGTTTTGGCAAGGGGATACTGGATCAATGCTCTGAATATCTATGAAAATAGACCCCATCTGATCATCATGCATGCAAAAGTATCCACTATCATAAAAGAGACTCACTCATATCTCTAACAAGAAATGATATGCATCCTGGTAGCTCTAGCTACAATATATGTGATAACATCTTCTAGCTCCCGCTAAGACAAGTTCTCTAAGGGAGAGAGTGCTTGAGAACCTCAGAAATCTCTGGTCTGAACACCCTTCTCATCATCCACAAACGTGCACCCGAACATTTGCTTCATCTTCAAAAGTACCTGTTCCTGCATCAAGCAAACATTCTACCAATCTCTATAGACCAACTGTCAAGGTATCATATGTGATAGAGAAAAATCATGCTAAAAATAAAATGCTGAAGCAAGTATTGAAAAATGAAAATGCGGAAATAAAACATCTAAATCTAAGAAATGTTAGGACAGTTGCAATTTTATTAACTAAAATGGAAAAACATAACTCAAATATGAAAGGGCCAAGCTCAGTTGCATTCTTTCCTTGTACACATCCTTTGCAAATGCCTTCATGCTTTGCTTGCCATTGGTAGTGCTCTGTAGGGCACATGTGCAAGCCTTCGGTGCCATAGTTCACTTGGTTCAATTGACTCATGAACCAGTGCTTGTTCACGCTGTCCCTTTAGCTTGTACAAGCCTCCGTCTTCTTCTCCAATCACTGTTGCATCCTCTATTGTCTTTCCTCTGGGCCACATCGGAACTTGGCCATAGACAAAAGCAACCCTATTCCCTTTTGCATCTAGTGCAGAAATGGAGAGAAGATTCTTCTTCAATCCTAGAACATATAGTACATCCTTCATCTTTAAAGATTTCCCGGAGTCAAGCTTGTATGAAGCTTCTCCACTCCCTTTTATGGGGTATTGATAATCATCCCCAGGTTTCACCCTGTGAGGTGACTCATTTTCATATATATTAACGAATGATTCCTTGTATCTCGTCATATGTTTAGAAGCTCCACTATCCACAAGCCAACCATTGCTTCCGTGTGAGATAGTGCCGGTAAGTGCTAAGATTAACAGATACTCTTCATCTGAATCATCCTTCTCACGTCTGAATCTTTTGTTTGTTGGTTCATCAGATTCGGCAATATGAGCATTGTGTCTCCTTTTTCTGACGGGACAATCTCTTGCTAAGTGTCCCTTTTCATCACAAGTATAGCATCGAACATTGGAAGTATTTCTCTTGGTCTTCTTTTGTTTCTTGTCCTTCTTGTTGTTGTGATGAAAGTTTTCCTTCTTCTTGAAGTTCTTCCTGGTGTGAACTGTGAGAGCTTGATTGTTAGTTGCTCCCATCTTCTCTTCACTTGTCACGAGTCTAGCTTCTTCTTGTGCACATTCTTCTCAGAGTCTGCTGAAAGAGATCAACTTCCTTCTTGCACAAATTCCTTGAATGAATGAGTCCCATGATCTAGGGAGACCATTCAAGGTAGTCATTACAATTTCTCCTTCTTCGACATTTTCTTCAACCGCTTCAAGTTGTTCTTTGATTTGAGAAACCCTTGTGAAGTAAGACTGTATAGTCTCGGAGTTCTGTATCTTCACATTCTTCAATTTGTTCCTCAAAGTCATCTTTCGGTTGATGTTCTTTCCTTCGAACATCTTTGTCAAAGCATCATACACTTGCTTCGCTGTCTTGAATGAAGACAATGGGGGATGAGGTGATCTTTAATAGAATTTGCAATGATTCTCTTAGCCTTAGCCATGCTTCTCTTATGAACAGCCTTAGCCTCATCTCCCTTTGGTTCCGAAACTTCTCCAGTGATGTACCGATCCAAATCATTCTCTTCAAGGATCAGAGAGATTCTGTACTTTCATGCCTGAAAGTTATCAACCCCTCCAAGCTTGTCCTCAAGCTGAGTATGGCGAGTCATCTTTTCAAATGAGAATCTCAAATGGAAATAGCAAAGATTTAGATCTTACCAATTTGAGGTGTCCGACCTGGTTCTGGAGCTAGTTGACCTAGGGGTTGTCAGAGAAACCCTAATTTTCCAAACTTGGAGTTTGGGAATTCTGTTTGGACAAAAAGATGCGCCTCCTTGAGGCGAGTTTCTCAGCAAGGTCACTTTCTGAAGACTGAGATGGGAAGCCTCCAAAACTTGATGCCCTAGTTTCTCCCGACAACAGTGACAGGGTAAAAAATGAAACTTCTTCAATTCTCAAACTGCTTCCACCAAAAGATGCGCCCTACTGAGGCGAGTTAGCGTAGCCCTCTTTTCTTGATGATCTGCGGAGAGAACACCTTGAACTAGGAAGCCCTAGTTTCCACAACTGCACAGTGCCTTCTATTAGAGAGGCTCTGATACCATGTTAATTTTTCTATATCTTTAATAGCTTAATTAGGATCTTTGTCTGAAAGAATAATAAGTACAGCTAGATGCATAAGATAAGAGATACACAAGACAAAAATATTTTCATCCGGGAAACCATAAAGGAGAAAACCCCGCAAACTTCCTCAAAATAGTAAGATGATAAAAAACGGTAATAAGAAGTATTCAACATCTATCTATCTCTCCTCCCTTTGTCTCTCTTTCTCTCTAATGTGAACTTGAAGTGTGAGGTGTGTATAAATGAGGGAGGGCACCTCCCTATTTATACTAATCAAGTGATTGACCAAACACATGACTAGGGCCGACCTGTTCCACTAGCAGGGCTGACTTCTCCTAGAGAGACTCCAAATACACATTACATGATGTCACACTGGGGACTATTTCCTTAACTTACAACGGAGATTGTACCTCAAGGTCTAGACACAATTAAGACATCCCGCAAGGAGGTAAACACATCTCCAATGGGGGTACAACAACATACAATGATAATATACATCAGGATATTTTCTTAAGTTACAAATGCATCAACAATTGTTGAGTGTTTGTTACAGGAAATCCAAGTTAGAGCATCCGATGAGCGAGTGGGCTCTCCCTCTTCTCCAGTAATTTCGAAGAAGAAGCATCATCCCTCTGTTCTCACTAAAGAAGGCATCACCATCCCCTTTCGATTTCTTGCTCCATCTAGTTCTATCACTTCTTGATCTAAAAAACTTTCAAGTTTACTGTGGTTACATTTACTTTGCTTAGATCTACATTTCAAAGAAGTATCTAAAGTAGATTTAAATTCCTAAGTCTAGATCTCATTAAATAATTAAAAGTTCTTCTTTAAATCTTTAGATCTAGCTCTCTTTTCGCAAGTTCAAAGTTGAAATTCAAAAGTACTTGGTTAAGAGGATTAAAGGGCTTTCATTTCATTTATTTGGCATATATTGCTTGAGATTTGCTTGCCAATCTCTTCAAGAAGGCAAGCAAATATCCTATGAAGGCAAGCTTCCTAGTTTTCCTTACTTGGTCATTTTCAACTAGTTTTACTTAGAATTTTTAAGACCTTTTCTTGTAGATTTTCCCAAGACACTCTTAAAGTGTCTTTGGGTGTCTTTCACATTCTTTTCATCGTTGTTTTTCACAGGTTTACAATAAAAGAGGAGGAAACTCTTGCGAATCTTTGCAAAATTGAGCAAAAGGAAGGCCCATGGAGATCCCCCCTGCATAAAAATAAAAAATTTCAATAAGTTGTAAGCCTTTGGATCCAAAGTATGAGGACCAAAGTGCATTTCTTTTATGTTGTAAAAATATTAATAAAGATTTGAGTAGGCTCCTCAGAGCCCACTTACCATCCCCCCTGGGGGGATTCGCGTTGGTGTCCATTTTCATAGTTTTTCTTCTACTAGTGTAGTTTGTTTCATTACTTCGCTATTTCAATTTTATTGCAAAGTAATACAAATACTAACCCACTGCGCTATACCGAATTACCGAAAGGGAAAATATTTGCGCAGTGTAGAAATTAGAAAACTTTCATTTTTGCACTCTTATATTTAAAATAAACCCCCTTGCTCTCCCGAGTATAGTTCTATTATCACATATACAGTTTTCATCCAGGCATCCATGATGCAGCATGCAGACTTGTCTCTTTTTGTATTCCGGGCTACTTTTACATGGGGTATCAGCATGGATCTCTACAACTTCATTCCACTTCAGAGCCTTGTTCTTGATATTTTCCTTTCCAGGACTGAGACTTAGGAATCCATTGAGACGATTTTGGTGATGATCTAGTTCATTTCAGCAGAGCAGCAGATCAGGAGTTGGTACACACAGTCATGGGCTTATCAGTTGGAGACAAGTATACATGGTGAGATCAGGTATATTTCTTTGGTTTAGTTTTGCTCTGTGATGTATCTGAGACACCTGTGCTTGTCATGTTAGGATGATTGTGGTGACCTATGCTTATATGTTCTATATTGCTCTAACCTGTGTTATGCTCAAACAAAATGTAACCCTTAGTGCTAGGTTGGATCCATTGCATTTGTACCCGTCCATCCAGTTCATCCACTTTTGTTTTTACCCCATGACTAAGACTAATAGAGACTTGTGAAATTGAAGACCTTTTCCCCATTCTGACCACTATGTGTGACAGACTCCATGTTGTTATGTGTCTCGGGCTATGAAGTATGTGTCTTGGCCAGTATGGCTAGGTGCACAGGGTTGTCCTCCTTAAGTCCTCAAAACAAGTGCTCCACCATAACAGTGTTGTTAAACACTAAAGCATCAGAACGCATAAAAGCCACATCTAAAAGATGCAAAAGTATAGAATATTGAAAAAAGGTAGTTAGTGGCCAAGAGATTGAGCACCCATTTTTTGTATAATGTAAGGCTCACTTTTCCAGAACCCGTCGGGGCTATGGACTGCTCGTGGGCAGCGGGTAGCCTTAGTCATTTACAGGAGCCCAGAAGGCTTTCCATGGCACCTACTCTTGTAGGATGGCTACTAATAAAAATTGTGAAAGTCATTGAAAGGTCAATGGTCAAAGGATGAGCACTCACTCCTTGTATAGTGTTCGGCTCAATGGTCCCCATAGGGCCACAGGGTGAGACTAGTCTAGAAAGACTAGGTCTTTGTCAGTACTAGAGCCCAGAAGGTTTCCAGGGCACCTACCTTTGAAGGTTGACCTATAATTGCAAAAAGGTTGCAAAGTAAAACTTGCTAGAGTCAAGGGAGGCATACCTAAGTACTTCACCCATCTGTGAGGCACCTCCATCCCCTATTGCTATCTGTCATGCATATGTCACCTTGGTAGAGTTTATTAGTTATCAGTCGAATAGATCACTGAGTCAAAGTCATTTCGCCTTTGCCTTAGCTCGGCTCTTCCATCATCAGCCATCTATAGCACATTGATTACACTTTGTAAGTATGGCATGAGCAAGCAGATTTCCAGAAGACTCTAAGATTTGTCAGAAGCAAAGGTATATTTTATTATTATTATTATTGATGGTCCCCATGAGTATGAATAACTGACTCAAGTTGGGTTTTGATATACACCATTGGAGCATGTCTTAACTTGGAATGTAGCAGGATCATATTGGCATGTTATCTCACCTTGATTTTGGGAACTTTGCCTGGTCAACCCAGTTGACCAAGTCAATCACGTTTCCCAAGGCAATGACTCAAAAATACAACATGGTCTATATTTGTTCGAAACATACTCATGACCAATACTGCAGTTTCCGTTTTTAGAGATTGGCCTCGGTTCTCCAAAAAAGTGATTATTATCACTTAATTATTGGCCAAATGATCTATTTTTATTCCAGATGGCAGTATGTTAGGTTCTCCTAGAGCAGAGCAGTGTTCCAGGGGGTATGAGTAGTCACTTGTACCATTCTCCTATGTCCCTAGATCTTCCAGAGCAGTCAGTTTGCCCTAGTTTGCATCTTGGAGTGAGTTATGATGGATTTATCAGTTTCCAGGGATTGTACCAGCAAAAAATGAACTAAAAATTCATTGAAAAAATCGATTTGGCCTCCTGGGTCAAGGAAATGGATTGAAACTTTGATAGATGATGTTTCTTGGCATCCCGGACAGTCCTCCAGCAGTTCTCAGTCAACAAATGTCCGAATTATTTATTTATGATTCAGCCAGTGAGGAAAACCCCCAAGGGGCGCCCCCTCTAATTGGCTATTGATGTATTTCATTGTTATATCTTATATTATGAAGTTGTAAAGGGGCCTAGGGTGAATTAAGCCCCTAGTGACCCCCTCCTATGATGTATCATGTCATATCTTATGTTATGTTGTGACATTTCACTTTAGAGGGGCATCCTTGAGCAAAGTGCGTCCCCTCTTTGACTTAGTCACTTGATCCATGTATTAGTTGATGTGTTTTAATCTCCACCATTGATGATGTTATAATCTCAACCGTTGGATGATGAACTGAGTTAGGGTTTATGTCTCTCTCAAACTATTTAAGAGAGGTGACCCCCCATTGTAATGGATGAGCTTTGGCACCGGAATTGGAATAAAGAGATTTTGTATGGGACTACACTCTTGTCTACTTGCTTGATGAATGAATGAGTTGATGACTGGAAATGATTTTCTTCTGCACTAAGATATATTCAACGTAGATTTTGTATCTATCCTTGTACCCGTTTACTTGCAAGTTGAAGGAGGCGATTCTGAGAGAGGCACATTGGTGGGGGGACTTTCCCTATTTTGGATCTCGACAATTGGTTATCAGGGAGTTGAACTTCTTTATGATTTCTTCTTCTTGTACTTCTTTTAGCTTACATTTCCCGTTTATTTGTCATTTTGATTAATTTTCCTTGGTCTGGCATGTAAACAAGGGTGTTAGGGACACTGGCAGAAGCATCACTTCATCAAAAGCTTGTCCGAAAATCTTATTTGATTTCAAGAAAGGCATTCTTCATCATTCAGGAGGTCATCAGCAATAATTCAAGTATGTTTCTCAGGTAAGTTCTCCAAATTTTGATTTTCATGCATTGCCCATCAATAATTTTCATTGAGAAACCCTCGTTTAGCATTAGGAAAAATCACCGGACCAATTTGCAATGGGAATCTGCAAATTCAACGATCTGGGTTTTGTACGGCATACTAAAAAACCCCCTCTCCCTCAAAAAACGTTTAGATTGGGCTCCTCTGCCCCTCTTCAGGCATTGGTCTCTGTCTGGGACAAAATGCCCCCCTTCAACAAGTCAACCATTTTCCCACTGTTTTTTATCCGGTTTCTTTTGGGTATTTTTCATTATCAAATCTTTCATCCCAGCTAGTGTGCAGGAAGCCATAATTGTCAGTATCATCTTTGTCCTGGGGATTTCTCAATCATCCGCTTAAATCCCCCCAGGGTTCAAATTTGATCATTTGAACCAACACACTAAAATCCTAGATCTGACTTAAATCTTTGTAAGCCATCTATTTTAAACACCCGAGTGACAATTCCAATCTCAAATAACCACTCCACTTGGGTATCCTTAATTTGTGGCTTTTGCTTAATCTAGGAAATCAGACACTCACCTTACGAATTATCCGTTAAGAGTCTGATCTGGTGATTTGTCTTGGATCTTTCCTTTTAGGTTTGATTCGGGTCTCCCCCTTTGTCACTTGGGCTTCTCTAGTGGCATAAAGCGAAGGAATCCTTAACCGGTGTGACAACCATCCATCTTTTGGGGATTAGGGTTTCCGTAGGTCATAGCTTTCCTGTCCCCTCTGCCATCCTGTATAGGATTCATCTATCGGGGAAACTATAAGATATGTGATAACAGGTTCACGAACAAGGGCTTTACCACGTACTGGACTTGGAAAGAGATTCTTGGGTTTTCTTTTCTAACCAAGAAAACATTGCTCAAAAAAAACTTAAAACCAACAAGACTCGGTCCTTGTTATGCTCTAGATCTCCGCGGCTTTGACCAATCAGTTGATCATATCCATAAAGGGATTGAGTGACTAGTCCAATTAGCTTTCACACTTTCAATTAACCTCCCAACAACGAGAAATCCAGCATTGCGTTTTGCTTCGTGTGGGAAAATTGTACAGAGGAAGCAAGAACAATTGAAAAGTGACCGCGTGGCCTCGTCAAGCTACATCCTTGTTGGTGTACTGTTGGACATCCCTCCGTGACTCCATTCAACCCACACTTCCTCGTGTGCTACCACACTTAGTGAGTCTAGACATATTCCCTGTACCTTTGTGGTATATTGGGAATCCCCTTCCCTCATAATCTATTCATTAATTCATAAACTTAAAATTGACCAAGAACAAATTGCAATACTTTCAACACTCCAACAACACTCCATTTCAGCACTGGTCTTTGCTTTGATCACATAAGAAGTTTTCTTTAATTTATAAATGTGTTGATTGATTATATCGATTCATGTTGTTGTCTTAATTATTATTGCAATCTCTTGTGTCATTTTACAAAAACTCCTAAATAACTTACTCAATCACAAACCACCATCTATAGTTTAATTAGCCTTAGTAACTTATAGGGTCTACCCCCCTTGGCTTCGTTAAGAGTTTTCCTAAACGGAGGTGTCGAGTATTTGGTGACAGCACTTTGCTCAAGCTTGCCCCCAAGGTCGCACCCAGTGGCTTGAAGATTTCTTCCACGTGAGCCGAAGTGCGAATTAGGCGGCAACACACACTAAAGATCAATATCACACAATCAACCTAGATAAAATGTGAAGATCGATACCTGTATATGCATGCTTACGAAGGAGAAGAGATTAACAACTGCTAAGCCTCTTCGCCTTCCAATGTAGTGGAAACACCCGCCTATAGCCTCATACAAAAACATGGAAAATAAAAGCTAAATCTAGCATCGTTTACACTCATTGAAGCTCAACAAGATAATTCCACACATCAAAGAATGCTCTAATACGAATCCAAACACTCGAGCTGATATTTTTATTAAGCTTACAATGAGAAAAATCTCCCAACTTTCCACCCCTTTACAATGAAGGAAGCTGACCTCTTTTATAGGCCCAAAATGACTTTCATAAAATAAAATAATAAAATAATAGACAAAAAGTAGGATCATAGATCCACTTTTCTCTCTAATCGAATACCTCAAAGTTTTTGCTTTATAAAAAGTAACTCCTCTAACTTGTACTTTGGCTTCTCGTTGCTTGCCCATGAAAAAACATATGCCAAAAACAATAGTCGACTTCTCTTGAAAAATAACTCTGAGCACACAATTGGCACTTAAGAAAAATGATACGTGGGTAGACAATCGCTGGCCCAACTCCATGCAGCAATTAAGATATCTCAACAAGGAGTTGTTTCTCCCAAAGAAGCCATTAGCTGCCAACGAAAAGCGTGGACTGCTCCACGACTCAGTTTCCAACAGAGAAGTCGGGATGCCAATTGTGAGGGGTGATATGCTGGTCAAATGCTGCTTCATGAATGAGTGTAGGGATGCCACGATGAAGTTGTGCCTATCCACAGAGAATTCGATCTCTACCCGTAATCTACCAGTCACTTGGTTTGTTGCTTTTTGCTGCGTGTTTTGTTGAAAGCCGACTGTTGGCACTAAATTGAGAACGACAATAAAAAAAATCAAGGTTGCGACCAATTGCTAGATGGAATGACGCATAGGTCAATTGATGATCACGTTCATGGTTTAAAAACTCAACATTAATAGACACTAGATATGAAAGCTATCACCGATGTAATCAATCGCCAAGGAAATGACATGGCGATCAATGGACAACCACTAATTACTAGTGAAAAGCTCCAACAATTCCATGTGGCCACAGTGATACCCCGAAACGACTAGCTGTCCGTAAATTACTCATACAACATTGTTGCCGCCTTTCACACACCTGGGGGTTAAGCGCAACAGAAATCTTCAAGCTGCTAGGTGTGTCTTTGGGGGCAAGTCTCAAGTCAAGTACTGTCACTTGATCTTGACTCCTCCGTTTAGGCCAAACTCCTAACGAAGCCAAGGGGGGTGGTCCCTAAGAAAGAGTTGTCTAAGGCTCTTGAGTTTTAGTCGTTAATGATGAAGTAAGTTGTTTAGGAGTTATGGAGTAAAATTACTGAGACAAGATTGTTTGCAAATTTAAGTAAATATTCAACAACATAACATCAACACATAAGCAATTTGAAATAAATGTGGATCAGATCAGTGCTGTTATCACATATATAGTAGCTGGGCTACCATGTTCTATTTTTCAGATTCCAGTACACTTTTTCAGCCAGTTCCCTTACATACGAGATGCTGAGATGAGCATCTATGATGGATCACTATTTGATGATGGACCATAGTACTTTCCCATGCCATGACTGAGTTTCAGGACACTCAGATTTGAGGACTGATGTAGTCATTTAGCCATTTGCAGAGCAATCGGTAGTACCCAGAGTTGCAGTAGTAGTTTCTCATTGGACAGATGTTGGTTCAGATTTATTATTTACATGTATATGACTAAGCAAATATTATCTTGTGTTATGGTTATTATTGCTTTCATACTCATTCTTGTGACATGTCTTAGCATCTAGTGTCATGATCTGGCGATCATATAAATATGTGGACTTGGTTGTATTGATATTATGTATGTATGTCTCTACTTAGACCTAGAAGTTCTTGACCCATACTCATTGGTTTTACCCTCCTTAGGGAGAATAGAGATGATCATTCCCACCATACTTTGGTTTGCTAGTGTTGGTTTCATCGTTCACCATCTCCCCCCATCCATTACCTTCCAGTTATGTTTCTAACTCGACCTACTACTTGACTTGTGGCATGGAAGACCTTTCCCCACTATAGCCTCTTGTTGGATAAGCTTCCCTGTTTATTTGTGTCTCGGCTCTGAGTTGCCTAGGTTGTGTTGGCTAAACCTGAAACAAATAGCGCAGCCATCAATACAATGTATATGGAAATGAAATGAATATCTTGTGAAAAGCCCATTCATGAAAATAAGTGTTTTTGAACATACATGAATGCAAAGCAAGCCTAATGAAATTGGCTTTGAAGTTTAAATGAGAAATGTGAAATGTAAAACCCATGTAACAAGTGTTTTTAAACATGCATGGAGCATAAAGCCTGAATAAATAAAAATCCATGTAACAAATGCATGGATCAAGGCTATGGAAACTCGAAGGCCTAAAACCAATGGTTCTTAAAAAGTTATATCTAAAAATTGCTGGCCTCACTTGTATTTGATTCGGATTGTGAGCATTTGTCAAGGTGAATAAGCACCTCTGAACGTAACTTACCCATTTGTGAGACACTGCCATCCCCTATGTTATTGCTTGTCCGGTATATGCTAGAGTGAGTATTCCTTTTTCATATCCAAAGTGTCACAATGTCAAGTTGGTAGTCACCCTTTAGCCTAACCTTTTGATTTTTAGCTTTCACCCTTCACTAGCAAATTGATTACAACTATGAAGTGAGTATGGTCTGAGTTATAATTAATTAACAAAACTCTATATATTTGGTTGGTAGATCGCTAGTGAAATGATTACTACTTGTTATAATTGTTATTTGAATGATGTGTAGAGCATGTCTTAGCCTCTGACACTTGCAGCAGATTGATGTTATCCTAGGTCATATTATTGATTGTTTGATCATTTACAGACTATTATTTTCTTTGTCTAGGCATATTAGATATTGCACCTGATTCTGTAGAAATCTGTAGGGTGTATAAGTATGCACCTTAGATGGATTTGGGCTTCTTGAGTCCAATGAGACAACATATTTTCAGTTCCGGGCAGTTACAGTGATGATTTATCTCAATATACCATTCTGGTGCAGTTTTGCCATGCTGAGTGGTCTGCTAGAGCAGAAAGGTGATTTGATTGGTTTACCTAGGGTGTTGTATGAGGAGGGGGTGATTCAACCATTTGTTTTTACCATTTTACATGGATCTATCTTTTTTACCATTGATTTGAAAAGACACCCTTGCTTATGATTGGTGGATGGCTTGCAAAATCAACAAACCTAGATCTAAGGGTGGAGGAGAGCTAGAGTTTAGATCTATGTTTTGGACCCTTGATTTGGAAGTGGGTTTGAGATCTTTTCAACTATAAAAGAGAGGCCCCTCCTCTCATTTTATCACCATTCTTTGGAGCATGGTTATGCTGCCAAAATACTCTCTTCTCCCTTTCTTTTCTGTTCTTCTCTCTCAAGATTCCTTTGGCTATTGTAATGTTGTTGCCCTATTGGGAT
>LPNX010551103.1:463023-500663 GCA_001517045.1 Pseudotsuga menziesii | reverse complement strand
CCTCTAATATTCAATTTTCTGATATTTTAAAACCTAGATTTTTTCTGTAAAATTTCTGTATTTTTATACTAACATTTTCTAACTTCCTTTTGAGTTTCCTGTCATTTTCTAGCAAACTTTGCTTGCTGGTTTTTAGCAGGTTTTACAGTTTACAAGGGGAGGTTATGCTCAAATCACATCTAAAACACCTCAACTTGCAACCGGTTTCAAAAGGGTTCAACCTCTTATCTTCTTACTCTATTTTCTAGCTATTTGTAAGCCTCGGGAGAGTCTCCTCGTGGGTATTCTCTAAAAGCTTTCAAAGTAATTTGTAATCATATTGTAATTAGGTAGGAAGTAGATCTAGGAAGTAGATAAGTAGTTGTGCTTTCATTTTCAAGTAGATCTAATATTTTTCCAGCCTTTTTTTACCCACCTTCTCTTTAGGGAGATTGATGTGTGGTTAGTATATTTTGTTTAGATTAGTTTACTTTCAAGCATTTCTTTTTCAAACAAAGCATTTAGTTAGATCTTTACTTTTTGTCACCTAGTTTACTGTTTTGAAGAAATATACAACCTAACATCCGTCCGTGTATCCTCTGCCCTCTGTTATCTCCCTTTAGGGAACTCGGATCAAGGGTATGAAAAACAGAGGGGTTTGGGGGCTTTAGCTTAATAGGCATCCATCTTGCTATTTTTCCAGTTGATTAAAAACAGTGACCTCGGAAGCTAAGCTAGTTGGAGTAGAAGACCGTGGGGGGTCTCTAGTCGTTCTACGTCCTCCTTGTTGAGCACCGGGGCATTGGGGTTTGCCCTGGGAGCTACAGGTGGACTTGTTTCCACTGTTTTGAGCGCACCAGCATTCCCTCTTTGACTTGAGAAATACTAAATTGGGTTAGTCACACCACCGGATCTAAAACTTAATCAAAGACTTCAACTTTAATAAAATTTATTAAAATTGAACCAAGAGACATTGCAAAACATCTTACCCACATTTCAGTTTCTGTATTTGCTTCAAAGTCCTTGCTTTTCAAGGCTTTCATTTTACAAGTACATCTTGCAAGCATCTCAATTTCATTTCAGTACCTTGCACTTTCAAGTATAATATCTTTAAAGTACTGTGGCACGCTTGAGTAAAACATTGTTTAATCTTGTAACTTGAAAGCAATTTGTCATTAGATCTTTGAGATAATAACTTGTTCATCCGGTGTATATCTTGTTTCTTTTCAGGTATCATTGTATATTTGTTGAACCATTCTTTAGCACTTGTTCATGTTGTATAATTCATTTACATTGTTCATATTGTTAATATTGTAAATCTTTCTTAGCTTAGACAACTGTGGATAATCATTCTTAATTCTTTTGTAAGTTTGTAACTTGTAATCTTTTGACTCCATTTAATCTAGGCACTGATCTTGTAATTTTGTAACCTTAATAAAATAAAATCCCTTTAACTAAATTGTTAATAAACCTTCCTGTAGGGACTACCCCCCTTGGCTTTGTTGGGATTTGGCCTAAACAGAGGAGTTGGTAGACTGTGGTGACAATGGTCCCCAGCTCTAACTTGCCCCCAAGGACACACAAAGCGGGTTGGAGACTTCCCCGTGTCATAAAGTGTGTATTAGGCGGCAACAGGTCTTAACTCCGAGGATATATGCAAGTGACAGTGAAGACGATGGAATCAACGATCTTCATTCCCTTCCGAATCAGGCGTTATCAAATATAATATATCATTTTACACAACCGATGAGAGAAGTTCTAAGTCGCCAACGAGTAGACAAAACCCCTGTCCAACATTGAAATCGCAGAAACATTTCAAAAGCTTTGGAAATGGAGACTAGGAAATGATAGCAACATTGATATGAACAACGATGCATTTTAGGCTTTGGTGATACAAATACTTTGCAAGGTCAATGATCATATGCTTGCCGAGGAGTACAGGCAGTTATGGGAGTTTATTTTAAAATCTGACGAATCTGTAAAAACTAGAGGAAGCAAGCAAGCAAATTTGAGGTTGCTTTAAGAGAATTCCATGTCAGTGAAGATACAATTGTATCCTCATAATTGCAATCGTCCTCGATCATTGCCAGAATCTGCGATTTCAATTCATCAAGTATCTGATCATTCAAAATTATAAAGACGTTGCAAGAATTGATCCAAAGGTCGAAGGTAAATCGCATAGAGAAGAGAAAACCAACAATCATGTTTCAAACATTTCCTCATGAATGTCATATTAAGATGAATTATTATTAAAAAAATTTGAAAAGAAAGCTATCATATTAGGGTCAAGATACTTGACATAAGTGGATCATTTGATTCGATATTTCAATAAGATGTCACCGTGTGTCGTTGGGAAGAAATGTGAATCCTTTCATAATTGCAAGTCATTCACCGTCGAGAACCATCGCAATTATTAGATTGGCAATCACAACCCAAATCTTAAAAATCTGCCAACACATTTGAGTTGTGAAATTAATGAAGTAACTATTTATGTATTAAGAAAATTATTCAGTAAACATGGACATCAAATAATAGGTAAAGTAATTCATAAGTTTCAAAGGGAATATATATATATATATATATACCACAGAGAAGATATTTTGTGAATTGGGTTTATCAAATGAAGACAAAAGTGACTATATATGTACATATGTTAGAAGGGTGAAGTAAAGAAGTTACATCAAGGTCAAAATGAATTATTATTAAGGGAAAATATAAACCAACATTATAAGAGTATTATCAAGGCAAGTGTTGCCGCTTAATTCGCACCTCGAGTCACGTGGAAGAAATCTTCAAGCCATTGGGTGCGACCTTGGGGGCAAGATCAAGCCAAGTGTTGTCATTTGATACTCAAGTCCTCTTTCTAGGCCAACCCCTAGCGAAGCTAAGGGAGGTGGACACTATGAAAGATAATCTAAGGCAATTTCTAACTTTATGAAAGCATGAAACAACATATTTTTTAGGAGTTTTTTAGAGTGTGTTATCCACTACTTAGGGGATTTCCAGTGAGCCACCAAGGATCAGAACAAGTAAATTGTTCCTACTCAGCGCTCAGAATTCCCAAGGATTCATTAGGACCAAATGTTGGTCCCTTTGTAATTTTTACATGTTCATACTCTGCGGGGATTTTGTAATAAATGACTTAGCATGATGAAAATTATGTAAAAGGTTTGGCTTGCCTAGGACTTAGTTATCAATACTTTACTCTAGGGTGTTTTTTCCTTGGGAATTACATGTTTTTTAATGACTTATAATTTTTGAGTTTTTCACCCACTCCTCCAAAGATAGAGTAAATGTCTTGGTAAAAACACCTTAGGAGGTTATTAAAATCTAGATGTCAATGTATATCACCATGCCAATCATTGTTTTTGAGTCATATGAACACGTATTAAGTCCCCCATAGGTTTTTTTTAATTTCTGGAAAAATTAATTTTTTCTGTTTTTAGGCTTATTTTTTATAAGCTAGGTAACAAGACACTTCCAAATAGGGCCCATGTCCTGTATTCCACGTGTCGGACACGACACTTGCCCTAATACGTGTCCGACACCAAAATTTTCATGTCCTGAAATCTCGACACTTTTCAGCATGTGTCGACACTTGCCATGAACGTGTCCTGATTTTTGGATATGTGTTCTGTCAAAAAGGGTATAGAGGAGGAGGAGGAGGATAGAGGAAAGAGCTATGACAGTAATGCTAATTTTGACATGGAGGAGCAGGAGGACGATTGACAGTGGCCAATACCATTGTTGAGCTATAATATTCTTCCCTGTGGCTATTTAGTATTTTCATTTTGTATCTAGTAGTACTGTAGATACTAGACTTATTACTAAGTAGTATCTACTCTATTTTGTATTTGCCGGTGACATTTTGATTTTTGTTGTTTAATCAGAAATATCAAATATGCAGTGTATGGTTCAATTTTCATGATTCATTGAAAATTTTACTATTGATTCAACATTGTCAAATTTCAATTGAATGATATTATGATTGATGTACATTGTATATACTTCTAGTTTTTAAAAAAGTAAATCTTTATGTATATATATATATATATATATATATATATATATATATAAATTTTTAATATATAACATATATATATATATATAAATTTTTAATATATAACATATATATATATATATAAATTTTTAATATATATATATATATAATGTGTCCCCCGTGTCCTATTTCTGGGGTTGTCGTGTCTCGTGTCGAATACTCGTATTTTCGTGTCCTCGTGTCATGTGACTTAGTTTATAAGTTAATTAAAAAAATTAAAAAATGCATAAAAGTCTGGTCTAGACTCTGATTGGAGCATGGGGGTGCTCATTTTCTAACTCATAGCATAAATTTTACTCCTAGACCCACTTTCCTAAGTTTTTAAGTGATTCATTTTTCACTTAATTAACTTTTAGTCAAAAAACCAAAAAAATGAGGAAATAAAAGAATTCGACAATCTCCAAAAAGTAAAAAAACATGCCGAAAATGAAATTTCTGAGTTGGCAAAGCTATTTGAAAATATTCCTGACCTTCCCAAAACATGTTGGAGCATTCCTCTCATGCGTAAGAGGCAACATGACATTGCCAATTGAAGGGGGCGCACTTCCTCGAGGAGAGGGTGCATTTCCCAGGAAATTTATGGAAATAGCAAATGTAACGTGGAATGGGCTGGGTTTGGTTTTGGAATGAGTCATGTTTGTTTTAAATTGTTTCCATTTTACAAGCTCATGCCAAGTTGGTGAATGCACCACCCTCTTCTTCTCTAATTTTCTATATAAGCAAGGCTCTTGCTCTTCAATTTACATGAAGCAAGTAACCTCTGCTACTATAATGATCATTATTTTTTCTGATTTTGAATAAAAGTCAAGGCTTTGGAGGTCTGAATGGTGTAAGATTTTGTTGATGTGAATGTTGCAATTAATTAAGGTGATATTTGGCTAAGCTATTGTTCATTTCTTACAAGTTTTGCAGATATGATTTCTAGCTTAAAAATCCTATATGGTTTATTGAGTAAACATTTAAAGTATTAATTTGTTTACTTGTGTTTGGTTATCTGAGATTAAGAAGCAACATTTTGTAGTTGGTAATACATGTGTTCTTCTCATTTCATTTGATTGAATGCACTAGATTGGATCTCACTTATTCAAAGTTTGTGTGTAGCTTGCAGATTATCTCAGGTGAAGGAGAAGTGGGAGCTTGGTTGCATCCCTTCTTTCCTTCATTCTTTATCTTGAAGATCTAACATTTCTTGCATTT
Organism: Pseudotsuga menziesii; assembly: GCA_001517045.1. NCBI lineage: Eukaryota > Viridiplantae > Streptophyta > Pinopsida > Pinales > Pinaceae > Pseudotsuga > Pseudotsuga menziesii. The sequence continues at coordinate 495,427 of LPNX010551103.1, read as the reverse complement.
CAGGCACTTCTATGTCTTCACAAAGATTCTAGCCAAGCTTGAGGGCTATTTCTTCATCCTTAAAAAATTAAATCCTTTTTCTTGTTACCTTTAAAAGCAAGGTTAGATTTTTTCTTAGCTTGATTATTTAACTAGATCTAAAAACATTTCTTTTAAACCTATTATCATAAGCTTAGATCTAGTGAATCTCTTAGTATTTGAAGTGGTTTAAATTCCTTCAACTCTCGCAAATACTAAGGTGTAAAATTTTGATTGTATTTCTATGCTAATCCACTTATTTATAAAAGATTAGCTTGCTGTTTTTTGTATTTTGTTGACAGGTCAAGAGGAAATGTTAGCGAAATTTTCAAGTTTTCAGCCTCCCAAAGCATTTCCAAATCCCCCCTCTTCAATCCCTTTCTTCCGGCAATTTATTGTAAGCCTTTTGGCCAAAGTATAAGGTCAAAAGGCAACCCTTTATTTAATTATCAACAGTGTAACAATTTAATAAAAGAGCAAGTGGGATTACGGCTCCCACACTCCTCTTCCCCTATTTGGGGGAAGACTGTGTTTGTCCTTGAAGTGGGTTGGATTTTCTTGTTCGTTTAGATTAGATTTGATTACTTCAACTTTTAAATCAATCAAGTTTATTTCAAGATTTACAAACTTTATTCAAAGGAATCAAATACTAACCCGACATTTATTTGCCGTTGTAATTAGTCTCATAATTTTTTGTTCACATGAGCACACAATCCGTCCTCAAGGGCTGTATCTCAACTTTACTTTGCTTTCATAAATTGGAAAGAACATTTGCCTATTTCGTGTATGCTCTACTCCTCGTAGCTCAGTCTGAATCTTGGGGATATTAAAAGCGGAATTGTGCACTTATTAATTTTCTCACATCTAATTAAATAACTCATTTTAATAAAAGTAACCACCCAAAACATTACGAAAAATACGGCGGAAACGATTTTGGAGAAGTAGTGGGCAAATTTTTCAGGGAAAGCGGGAACAACTAGAAAGTGACCATGGGGTCCCGTTAGGCTACACCCTTGTGGTGTAGTGTTGAACACCGCCCCACGACTCCATCTATCCCACATTTTCCCGTGCGGAGCCACTCTTCCCAAATTCCGGACATATTCCCAGTACCACTTAGTATATCGGGAATCCCCTTCCTTTAATTACTCATCATTCTAATAATTAAAATTGACCAAGTACACGAGCAAAATATTTTCCTTGTTTTTAACAGCATTCATTGTGTTGACTCCATATTGGCACTGGTTCAATTCTTGTACTCTCTATTTTGCTTATAGTCATATTGTGATTATTGATATATCTTGCAATGCTGTTGAATTTAATTTTATAATTTTGCATAGTGTTGTGTCAACAATTTATTCATTTCTAACTCCTTAAACAACCCAATCAATTGAAACAATTAAAACTTAAGAGATTTAGAAACTCTTTTGGTAGGGACTACCCCCGTTGGCTTCATTAGGAGTTAAGCCTAAATGGAGGAGTCGGAATCAAGTGACAGTATCTGACTCGAGACTTGCCCCCAAGGACGCACCAAGTAGCTTGAAGATTTCTGCTGCGTTAACCCAGATGTGTAAGAGGCGGCAACAGAGTGTAATGAAATCAAATGTTACCTACCAACTACTGCAAATAAATTACTCTTAGCAACCTTTAGAGAAATAAACACATCATTCAAGACACATTGCAAAATTAACTTATGCAAAGAAGAGTGAAATAGACCAGTGCCAAATGAAGAAAGTGCTTTGCATATGTTAATTTCGCAATGTGTCTTGAATGATGTGTTTATTTCTCTAAAAGTTGCTAAGAGTAATTTATTTGCAGTAGTTGGTAGTGTTGGACACAATGGCCACACTGAGAGGGGGGATGAATTAGTGTGTGAGCAATTTAAAACTTTCTACGTTATTTTGGTCAATCAGAGTATATCAAGCATTAATCACATAATCATATTCATTAGTTAAATCAACTATGAGTCATAAGCACAATCATCACATCAAGAGAGACACAGGAATATATGTAATTTTGATCTTTATTTATGGTAATGGAAGACTACAATCTTCTCGATTACAATAAACACCAACTGATGAAAAGAGCACCAACTCCTTTAACAGGACCCATCCTGGTTTTCTTAGCTCCAACTAAGAAAGGTTTGAGGAGTCCAATCCTCAAGTGCAAGATTCCACTTGTAAGCTTGATGCCAATCTCTGATTGTCATCAATCCACTGCTCAACCACTACTTTTCATCAACCTCTGCTCATTACTCTTCATTGCTGGAACGTTGCCAAGTCATCAAGGTCTGCTGGTCTTCTGCTCATCAACATCATAGTTACTACTGCTCTTACTGATCATTAGGTATGCATCATGAAAACATCTTTCATAAGGTACAAGGCATCATCATGGTTTACAAGGTATCATCAATCATCATGAAGTGTAAGTAGGCATCATCATCAAGTATACATGGAGTACAATATCTTCATCATCAAAGCATGCAGTATCATCATAGAGTATGCATCAACCTCATAGAATATGTATCATCATACAACTTCACACTTCACTGTACATACAAATGTACTACTGTATACTGTACTTACTTTTGCATCACTACTATATGCCATTGTATTCTTTACCACTGTGCACATCACTGTATACACATTTCATTGTACATTCACTCATGCATCAACATCATCATGTAGATATGCATCATCATCAAGTGTGCATAATTCTATAGGGTTTGCATCATCATCATAGTATGCATTGTGTAGGAGTGCATCATGGAGTTGTTATCACCAACCTTGTAGTTTCCTATGTGAGATGGATCCGGGATGGACGATAGAGGGACAAGCAACTAAGGAGGTAGAACCAAGATTGCCTCGACTCCCAAATGGATGGTTGTCACGCCAATCGAGGCAGTCTTCACTTTATGTTCTCTTGTCCCAAGACAACAATGGGGGAGACCCAGATCTACTCCCGACAGGAGAGATCAGACCTAGACAATAGATCAGATCAAATGGACTTGAGGTACATAAGGTGTAACGTGATGGAAACCTTAGATCTATGGATGACGTCACTAGGTAAACCAAGGCTTTGGATCAGGGTTTAGGAGATATGAGATTTGATCCAAGTTGGGACATAGGTGACCTATGAGGTAAATACTAGATCTGGGGTTAAGGTACTAGAAGAAGGTGAAGATATCCACTGCCTTGGGAAACGTAACCAATATAGGGAGGGCAAGAACAGGACTGGGGCTATCTAGTACCGATGGATAGACTCGAAGGAAGATATAACAATGTCAGAGCACCCGAGCCACCAGGAAAAGGTCAAACTACAAGAAAAAGAGGCAAAAGAGGGGGTAGCGCTAGGGTTGGAGAACAATGCCTGTCAGATCTAAGGCAATGGAGTCACTTTCTGCCCAGCATTGGAGGACACCCACCTGGGATTTAACCCAATCTACAAACCCAAAAAGGTATTTTGCCAAGAAAATCAAATTGCAGGAAAAATTGGCAACATGGGGGATAACGCTAGGGTTTGGAGGCCAGTTTTTTAGATTTAGGGCAACTTGGTCACGTCTAGCTCAACGTTGAGGAAGATTCTCTTAGGGCATGACCCGATCTATGAAACCCAGAAAAGGTTTGTCCCGAGATCAAGCAATTCGATCTTTAATGCTTTTGTTTTTTTATTATTAGGGTTTTTTAGGTAAAAATGAAGATACAGATGCCAATAGATTGAGATCTGGAAGAAAAGAACTAACCTATAGATCTTACCTGGAAAACCTTGTAGATGCCTTGATAATGATGATCACTGCTATCTTGATCAATTTGAGAAGACTTGAGTGAGTTCTATGTCCAACGTCTTGCTCCAAGAAGCCAATGCGCCCTCTCTCCTACACAACAATCGTCAACCATATCAGATTCGCTGCATCATGAGAAAAAAAAAATGCTACAGGAAAATAACAAGATGAAATCATAGATCACAATGATGCTAATGAAAACCCCCTAATACAAGTGAAGCCAATCCAAGCGAGTTGAGGAGCCCCTGTAAAAATGCCCAAGCTGAAGTCGCCCTCCTGTAGACAAGACAATGGTTCCCGAAAAATATATACATCTCACAACAAGTTCCCGAAGGCTAGGAAACAAAAGAATTTCCAATCACCATCTAAGAACACCAGATGCAAAGGAGATCCAAAAAACATCCACAAGAAAAGTTTTTCTATTATCCAGATCCAAGAGCCAAAGACCCCTTACAAACAAGAAGCTCTCTCCTTTAAATAGGAATGAGAGAACCAAAATCCCAACCACGTTTCAAATGGGTGGCTAAGATCAAAAGATACAAATGTCCTAATCAACGGTTGAGATGAGCTCAACATACAATACATGGATCAATACCATAATATAATATAAACGTGGACTAAATCACCCTAGGAGAGGGGATCCCACTCAACAAAAAATAAATGAAGCACATGGTGGGTCCACGGAGTGTTAACTAACTCCCTTTGGGTGTTCCCATGGCACAATAAAAATAATATAATATTTTAATTGTGAAATTGTGTCTCCTTGAGGAAATCGTGAACCTCCAAAAGTTCTAGAAAATAATATAATATGCCCGAAAAATAGATGTGGGCCCATCCAAGTGCTGCAACTGCTGGAGAAGAAGTGGAAGACATCACCCTCATCATCAGAACTCATCCCATGCCATTTCCTTGCCTCGATAGCCCAAATCAAATTCTTCAGTAGCCATTTTAATTATTTTTTATCTGCCTTGAGAAACGTGATATGCCAAAAACTGTCTCCTAAAGTGCCTGCGTTATCCAACTGAGCCCATCAGGTTCTCTGGGAGAGGGGTAATATGGTCAAACAAGCGGCTGGACCCCCCATGCCTCATACAACGCCCTAGGAGATCCAAGAAAAATATCTCCTTACTCAGACAAGCCATCCAATAAAGTAAAACTGCACCATAAGGGTAAACTGAGCCTAATCATCTCTGCAAGTGCCCAGAACTAAAAACAAGTTGTCTCACTAGACTCAGAGAGTCCAAATCCATTTAAGGTATATACTCACACCCCCTCTAGGTCTCTGCATGATCATCTACAATATCTAGATAGACAAAATAATAACCTGTAAATGACCATATAACCAGCAATATAACTCAGGCTAGCATCCATCTGCTACAAGTGTTCATAAGTCAAGACATGCTCTACAAATCATTCAAAATAACACATATAACAAGTAGTAATCATTTCACTGACGATCTATCAACCAAATATAAAAGATTTCATTTATTAACTATAACTCAGACCAGACTTTCAAGACCATACTCACTTCATAGTTGTAATCAATTTGCTAGTGAAGGGTGAGGGCTAAAATTCACAAGGCTAGGCCAAAAGGTGACTACCGACTTGACATTGTAACACTTCGGATATGGAAAGGGGATACTCACTCTAGCATATGACAGACAAGCAACAACAAAGGGGATGTCAGTGTCTCACAAATGGGTGAGTTACTTCAGAGGTGCTTATTCACCTTGACAAATGCTCACAATCCAATTCAATACAAGTAAGGCCAGCAATCCTTAGATATAACTTTAGAAACCATTGCTTTTTTGGGCCTTTGATTTTCCATAGCCTTGGTCCATGTTTTTATTACACGGATTTTTATTATTTAGGCTTTATGCATTCATGTATGTTGAAAAACACTACTTTTCATGAATGTATTAAGATATTCTTTTCATTGTACTTCAAAGCCAATTTCATTAGGCATTCACGTATGTCTAAAAACACTACTTTTCATGAATGGGCTTTTTCATAAGATATTCATTTCATTTCCAAATACATTGTATTGATGGCAGCGCTACTTGTTTCAGGTTAGCCAACACAACCTAGGCAACTCAGAGCCGAGACACAAATAACAGGGAGGCTTTTCCAACAAAGGCTTTAGAGGGGAAAGGTCCTCCATGCCATAAGTCAAGTAGTAGGTTGGGTTGAGAACATAACTAGAAGGTAATGGATGGGTGGAGACAATGAATAATGAAACCAACACTAGCAAGCCAAAGTATGGTGAGAATGAATACCTCTTTTCTCCCTAAGGAGCGTAAAACCAATGAGTATAGATCAAAAACTTCCACGTCTGAGTAGGGACATCAATACATAATATCAATACATCCAAGTCCACATATTTTTATGACCGCCAGATCATGACACTAAGTGCTAATACATGTCACAAGAATGAGTATAAGAGCAATTGATAACCATAATATAAGATAATATAAGCTGAGTCATAAACATGTAAATAATCCATCTGAACCAACATCAGTCCAATGAGAAAACATTGATACAACTCTGGGCACCAATAACTGCACTGTAAATAGCTAAAATGACTACATCAGTCTCCAAATCTGAGTGTCCTGAGACTCAGTCATGGCATGGGAGAGTACTATAGTCCATCAATCAAATCATGATCCATCATCGATGCTCATCTCAGCATCTCATATGTAGGGGAGTTGGCTGAAAAATGTACTGAAATCTGAAAAATAGAGTATGGTAGCTCGACTACTATATATGTGATAACAAGAGTATGTGTTTCAACAAAGAATACAACAAGTATAGAAGTCCATCATCACATCAAAGCATCATCATTGCATGGTCTGTCACACATCAATACTGTATTCGCTGTACTGTAAACTGTGTATCATTACTACTTACACATATTACTGTACATGCCCTTGTACACATAAACAAATATAAACATACCTTGTATAAAGCTTCATAGCCATCAACAGGTCTTATCAACTTACACTCTGTTGTGCATTCCTGTCATCATTCATATTAGTCCAAGTCCCAGTCAAAACCAGGCTGAGAGAGATCTTCTCATCAAACTGTGGAAAACCCTTAACACCAGATGTCTGTCCACTTCGAATTGTTTAGGCATGTTGTAGGTGTCCAAAGAAGTTACAGGCTCATTAACTAGGTCACTTGTTCATTTTGATCATCCCTCAAACATCCTCATGGCATACTTCATAATGTGGAGAGTTAAGTGGATGGAAGATGACCCAACAAACTCTGACTTCAGTCTGCTGTACCATCAAAATTGGGTCTGTGACTGCCTTAAAAATCTCGGGACTGTCATAAAAGATGTGGTTTGTAGACTCCACAACCGAAAGAGAGGTCTGTTGCCTTCATCCACAATTCGGGACTGGTGTACAAATGTCCATTTTGGGACTGTTTATATAGCAACAAAAAGATTAACCCCAAAAGAATGAGTTGTAAACCTCAGATCCTCCTTAACCATTGCTGCAAGATTCGAGTTTGTTGAAGTGCAAAACAAAAGATAAAAAAAGGGTGTTTAGCTGCCTCGGTCAAGCAAACTCCATAGAAAACACAAAAAAACTTCAAGATGCTGCTGCTGTAAATTCGTTGACTGCTCCTCTTCTCTGCAATTCGGGATTGTGGAAACCCTCCAACAGTCACCTCCGAAATTGCCTCAGTTCAACATCAACTACGAGCTGACTTGTCTTCTATTCATTGGTTGCATTGAAATGGAGTGTGAGGATGTGTTTATATACACATTCAAGTTGTCCACGTCCTTGAAATTAGGGCAGACTTCTTAATTATTTATTTCAATTAAAAAGGAGTGGTCAACGTTGACTTCTTCCTTGGATTAGGAGACAAGATTGTGATATATTGTTTATTATTATTTTATATTTTTAATTTGTCACACAAACCCCTCTTCAAGGTTCAAACCCTACCATTTAAAATTGCATGTAATTCTTTGGCATCATTTCTTTGCCACGTCATTAAAGTACATAGGGTGTCAAAGTGCCATCATATTCAATGATCACCACTTCTTAGGGTTTGTAAGTTATTAAGTGTCGTGTCCCGACTCCCCACACACAACACCTTCAACCCTCCTTCAAGGGTACAAGGATCATCATCAAGTGCAAATGAGTGTGTCCAAGTGTCCAAGCGCCATCATATGTGTGTTGATGCCTTCATCATTCCATCTAAACACATCAAGTGTAAGCAATGGGATTCATGACCTTTGCAAGGGCATCAAGGTCTTCATCAAGGGTTCCAAGTCTTCATCAAGTCATCAATGATCACATCATCACCTTTAAGGGGACAAGGACCATTAAACCATCAACTGTGGGTCCAACGGCTTCTTCAACCACCTCAACCACACAAGGGGACCTCCAAGGGTCAAGATCCATCATGACATTACCTGTGGGGTTTCCAGACCTTCTCCTAGGGCACCATGACACCATCAGAGCATGAATGTAAGATTCCACTCACTGTTGTTGTACCCTTCAACACTTGAACTGGATTATTTGTACTAAAATGGTTTAGTTTAAGGTATATACCCTTATAGTTTCATATCGTTTGCATGCAATTCATATCAACTCCCAAGCAAATTTGATAATACTATAGCAATTGCCAAAATAATTGGAAACAATCCACCAGCTGACATATATTTACTGAATTATAAATTGAGAAAAATATTAGATACATGCCTGGAAATATGTGAAGGCAGCTCTCTGATGTAAGGCATTCCAAACCCAAGATGACTGTCGTTTTGTAACAGAAGTTCTTGCTGCTCTAGAAGTCTGATAATAATCCCTAGTGAATAACTTTGTCTTCCCACGCTTGCATACCACTGGATTATCAACTCTAGAATGGAGGATGACGGCCTAGTAAGGAGAATACGCCCACTTCCAACAGTTGCATCCAAGAAGCATGAGGTTCATGTTGATCACGATTTCACCCAGAAGATCCCTACGTTATTCAAAGACTTGTGACCCCTATTGTCCAGATCTCAACACAAGAAGTAATATGTTGATCTCTCCAATTAACAAATGACTGTCCTAGGTGTTTAACACCTTCCAAAAAATGTATGCACCTTCTCAAGTGACCTCTCACACTTAGCAGAGACGTGTTGCTTGCATAGATTAATGCTGCTCTTATTTAATGATCCCTGTTTCATGTGTATATCTAGCTGCCCTAGCAGTGAAAGATCCAAGGATTCGCTACCTCAAATATCAGTCTTGGTCCTTCAAATAATAAATGGTTGTGGTGAGGTTGAATAGCTTATTCATAGAGAAAATGTGACAATATAGAGGTCGCTGCCTTTATGCATGATGGGCTTCCTTAGATAATCACGTTTTTCATACTGTTCATACAACCTCCCAAAAAGAATGCGTTGTTCTTCTCTTCCATGAATTGTTGAAGCTCACGCCCTTAGCAGAGACCACGCAGTTGATATGAATAGATTAGCTTATCATTGAAGAATGCGCCCAATTGTGTTGTAAGCTAATCTTTGCTCTAAATCCTCACGAACTTGATCTCTGTTTATTTCTCTAACAATCTTTGTTGTGTTTGAAGTACGGTGATAGATCTAGATGATCTATCCTCTCAAATTGACTAGGGTGGATAGATTTTGCCACCGAACCTAATGTTGGCTAAGGAATTCACCCTCAACCATAATTAGCTCTCAAAGCTCTCCAAACCAAATCTCAATGATGAATAATAACAATCTTCCTTTTTTTGGTTTGACTTATCTTCTTATATAGCTTTTAGGGTTTGCATGTAACTTTTGCATACATGCAATTCTAATTGCTCGTTGACTTATGCAAGATGAAATAAGGCCTCCATGCTTGTTGATATCTGCTCCAATGGCCTTCTACAATCTACTGATGATCTCATAATGTTGTATTAATGTATTCTTAGCTCCATGTATCATTACTCCTCATTCAATCCCCTATTTATCAGTAATGGAACATTACAGTCCTCCCTCGCCCAAGATTGCTTGTCCTCAAGCAATTGACAATTATCAACTGTAAAAAGCATTTGGACACCAATACCAAGGTCCTATATGAACCACTGGATCACCTCATGCCTCCTTACCACCCAATCATGAATTGATCCCTCGATACCTGGATCCCAAACAACCCTTTGACTGATCCCCTCACTATGAAAATTGGAGTACATAGGCATCCAGGTGAAGTCAGCAAATCTGCTGTAATACTCGATCTCAAATACTGGCAAAGGAATTATGCTCCGATCACTACTAACAAATTTGGGTTGCTCTTGAACTCTAATCATCTCCTCAAGAGATAGCTCTATCATCCGTGTTTCCCTATACTCGGAGGAAATCACCTGAATGTGCATGAACTCTGATAACCGGTGAATCTCTGCATATATATATACTCTATGTCTTGCATCCTCATTAAATCTCTTACGCAATCTAATAACATTATCCCCCGTGACTACTTAGAGAGGGTCGGAGGCAGCATCAATGTTGCTGAATGAGTGGGTCCCGACTCCCAACCTACCCTGTTGACCAAACGTAATATCCACCAAGTATCTTCATGCACACCTACCTCGCTCCTGTTTGTCAAAGGTAAAGTCCCGCAAGTTCCCAACTAGCTTGCATGATGTGGAGCACCCTCTACCCAAGGTGCCAACTTGCTTGGTGCTAACACAAAAATCCTTCTGAATGCCCCTAATGAGCTAAGCAATCATAAGTTGCACAAACTCCTCAGAAGACTGCTCCGTCATGCCTCCAAACCTAAGCACCCTTGAAAAAAAATCCTGGAAGCGGAGGTTGGTCCTCTCCTCCATAACAACTCCACTGATGTCAACTGAGCCTGTAAACCTGGGTGTCTCCATCTCCATCATATACATGTCCACCCAATCTCTGTATGCATACACTTCCTTGTTGGTTGGTCCACAAGGAATGTGCTCAACTACCTCCTCCATGGTTAAACCACTATCCCACAGAGGCAACTCATGATCCCATACCTGATCCAAATCCTTTGTGTCAGATCTCTCCTCAGTCACCTGCAATTTTGAATGCTCATGTAGAATCATCGCTGAAGGCTCTCCCCTCAAACCATGAGTGCCACTCATGCCCCCATGGGTCACAACTGTCATGCATCCTGTGTAGGTTGCGATATCCTCTTGGGCACTCACTCGACTGGTGTCATCTGAACTAGAATCCCACACATCTGTACTATACCCATTTCGAAAAATAAGGGATGCGTCCTTGTCACTATCAGCTGGTCCTTGGAATATGTCTCCCATCAACGCATTTGCATCTACAACCTGAACCATTAATGGGTCCTCCACAAGATGTGGCTCATAACCTCCATACTGCCCAACATGTATAGAATCAATCCTCTCTGTGTCATGCCTCTCCACTCGTTCCTTTGAATCCAACTGAGGTTCCTCTTCTGCCTTCTCTTCTACCTTATGCTCATCCAGAAGACTCAAGGGTGCAATCTCTAATTCCTCATGGTCCAAGCTGTCATCTGGCAAGAGAGAGCATCTGAACATGATCTCATCTTCTTTAGGACTCCTACATGATAATGGATCTTTGCTTTCTTCATGATCAATTGTAGGTTGATCTATGATTGTTGATTTATTACACTCTAAACCACAATCAGCATAGAGACTTTTGGATGCCTTTTTGGTAAACATACCAAGCCTTCCCTTCTTGCTTCGTAGTAATGAATCTTCAAACTGTTGCAAATTATGCTCTAAGCTCTGTTGTGTCTTAACAAGGTTCCTCATTAACTCCTCCCAAGTAGACTTCTTTTCCTCTATCAGCGAGGCAGCAAGGAAGGTGGGTAACAACCTGCCATCTATAGTTCTTGCCATTGATGCAACCCCTGTAAGATCCCTTACCAATCTGATTGGAACAGATATGTAATGGAGCTTTGTGATCACAATAAAGGCATTCTCTTGGAAGTTGTAGCAGACTTCAAGATGCTTTGTTTCTTGGCAATAATACACTTCCACAAAAATGAAACGAACTCTCCACAACTAATGTGTGAAATTGCTTATAACATCATGTTCATGCCAATTTCCCCACAGCTGGCTAAGAACAAGCTCTGATACCACTGTAAGATTCCACTTACTGTTTTTGTACCCCTCAACAGTTGAACTGGTTTGTTTGTACTAAAATGGTTTAGTTTAAGGTATATACCCTTATAGTTTCATACCGTTTGCATGCAATTCATATCAACTCCCAAGCAAATCTGATAATCCTATAGCAATCACCAAAATAATTGGAAATAATCCACCAGCTGACATACATTTCCTGAATTATAAATTGAGAAAAATATTAGATACATGCCTGGAAATATGTCAAGGAAGATCTCTGATGTAAGGCATTCCAAACTCAAGATGACTGTCGTTTTGTAACAAAAGTTCTGGTTGCTCTAGAAGTCTAATAATAATCCCCAGTGAATAACTTTGTCATCCCATGCTTGCATACCACTTGATTATCAACTCTAGAATGGAGGATGACAGCCTAGCAAGGAGAATACGCCCACTTCCAGCAGTTGCATCCAAGAAGCATGAGGTTATTGTAGATCACGATTTCACCCAGAAGATCCCTACGTTATTCAAAGAATTGTGACCCCTATTGTCCAGATTTCAACACAAGAAGTAATCTGGTGATCTCTCCAATTAATGAATGACTGCCCTAGGTGTTTAACACCTTCCAACAAATGTATGCACCTTCTCAAGTGACCTCTCACACTTAGCAGAGACATGTTGCTTGAATAGATTAATACTGCCCTTATTAATGATCCCTGTTTCATGTGTATATCTAGCTGCCCTAGCAACAAAAGATTTAAGGATTCGCTACCTCAAATATCAGTCTTGGTCCTTCAAATAATAAATGGTTGTGGTGAGGTTGAATAGCCTATTCATAGAGAAAATATGTGACAGTATAGAGGTCGTTGCCTTTATGCATGATGGGTTGCCCTAGATAATCACGTTTTTCATACTGTTCATACAACCTCCCAAAAAGAATGCGTTGTTCTTCTCTTCCACGAACTGTTGAAGCTCATGCCCTTATCAGAGACCATGTAGCTGATATGAATAGATTAGCTTATCATTGAAGAATGCACCCAATTGTGCTGTAAGCTAATATTTGCCCTAAATTCTCACAAACTTGATCTCTGTTTATTTCTCTAACAATCTTTGTTGTCTTTGAAGTACGATGATAGATCTGGATGATCTATCCTCTCAAATTGACTAGGGTGGATAGATTTCGCCACCGAACCCAATGTTGGCTAACGAATTCACCCTCAACCCTAATTAGCTCTCAAAGCTCTCCAAACCAAATCTCAATGATGAATAATAACAATCTTCCTTTTTTTGGTTCGACTTATCTTCTTATATAGATTTTAGGGTTTTCATGTAACTTTTAGGGTTTGCATGACTTTTAGGGTTTGCATGTAACTTTTGCATGCATGCAATTCTAATTGCTCGTTGACTTATGCAAGATGAAATAAGGCCTGCATGCTTGTTGGTATTTGCTCCAATGGCATTCTACAATCTACTGAAGATCTCATAATGTTGTATTAATGTATCCTTAGCTCCATGTATCATTACTCCTCATTCAATCCCTTATTTATCAGTAATGGAACATTACAATGAATGACAACAGAATGGATCATTAATGCTTCTCCAACCCCTCCAGGGCTTCTCCATCGCCCACAAGGGATTCAACACCATATCCAGGGTCTTCAGCATTGTCAACAAGCTGGTGGCTCCAAGATCCAACCTTATGGGTACAGGGACCTTGTCAACTGGGTACAAGGTGCTTCAAAGCACGAACCATCTCTGTGTGGGCTCCAAGGTACAGGACGTGAGGGTACTGAGATCATCCATACCTGTGCACTGCAAGAGGGACTTGGTGGCATCAATAACTGCCTGTGGGGCAACTACAAGTCCATGTTGGCATCAATGACAATTTCATCAACAGGGAGGCAACATTTTATTTCATTACACTCTAAAAAACTCTTAGAAAATCTATTGTTTCATGCTTTCATAAAGTTAGAAACTGCCTTAGATTATCTTTCATAGGGTCCACCCCCCTTGGCTCTATTAGGAGTTGGCTTAGACGGAGGAGCTGAGTATCAGGTGGCGACATTTGGCTCAAGCTTGCCCCCAAGGTCGCACCCAGTGGCTTGAAGATTTCTGCCACGTGACCCGAGGTGCGAATTAGGCGACAAAATTTTGGCGTCGTTGCCGGGGACAAATCTTTCTATTCCCCGAATACGACCTTTGAGTTTTCATTCTTGTTTTAGCTTTGTTTGATGAATGTTGTAATTCAATAAACTTACTCGGATCATCTGGTGACTCCACTACCCTTAATTTACCAAGGCGTTCTACAAGAAGAAACTCTGAAGGCTTTCTTCAGTTCATTCCTGAACCTGAATAGGTTTACCATAGGAGGAAAAGCAAGCTAGCTTCTTGTAAGATCCTTGACAATCTCTCATCTGAGTCAATCTTAGACATTCACCTTTTATTTGTTGATAACTCTCAATCAAATAATTCACATAATACCATGGGTACTCTTTTTAAACCTCTTGATTACTCTGTCATAATTGGGCAACCTCATAACATCCCAGATAAAGCCATTGAGAAGGTTCCATCTTTTTATGGAAATGATGCTATAACTGCTAAGTCTCATTTGCTGGAATTTACACAATGCTACAATAAATGGTGTCACAATGTGAACCATGAAGATGTCAAAATGAGGTTGTTCACCTTATCTCTTGAAGTTGATGCCTTTGAATGGTTCACCTCCCTTGACGACAATGGTATCAAGACATTCAAAGCGTTTGAAACTACTTTCGATTAGAGATGGGGGGATAAGAAGGAGAAAAGGCACCTATTGGCCGCCTTAACAAATAGAAAAGAGGAGAATGAACCATAGAAGAGTTCAATAAAAAAAATCAGCGATATGGTGGGCAGACTCCATGCTGATATAAAACCATCTAATACCTCAATTCTTATATATTACACTGAAGCATTCGAAGGAGAAATGAGGTATCAACTTAGAGACAAAGAGCCAGGCAACCTGAAGAAAGCCATGGAAATAGCTGAAAAGATAGACAGAAACATGCAATATGCAGGAAAGTCTAATATTCCAGGCTTTGTCAAAGGCACCACATCATCTTCCAAACCTCGTGATACCAAAGGAAAAACAATAGAACCTAAGGTAAAAGATGAGGGCAAAGAATCAGTGAAAGAAGTAGATGACATGATGAAACAAATGATGATAAATTGCACCTCCTAGATGAATGCAATGCAGAATAGAATAAACAACATGGAAAAAGCACAAGTTTCTCAAAACCATAGAAATTTCCATCCTAGACAAACTTAAGAATGAAAAAAAAGTATCCTCCGTATCAACAGATACCTCCAAATCAACTTGAAACAAACAACATGGTGACTGATGAGGTTCCTCCCTATTGTCGGCCTTGTAATGAATTTCATGAAGAATCCACTTGTCCAAAATTTTGCTACATTGTGGAATAGGAACAAATGGAAATGAATAACTTTGTGGGTAATCCTAGAAGTAATGACTACATAAACAATGTAGGACATATTCATCATATTTCAAGAGAAAAATGGAAGCAAGCAAGGGATTACAGTCAGGAAAAGGATAATGCAAGCAGCAACAAAGATTTTTGGTGAGACGCCTACACCTGAACAAATTTTGGAGAGGTGCAAAGGGGTTGTTTATCAAAGGAAGAAAAATATGGTCCCAACCAAATCAAGTCAGTATATGCCGAAGGTAAAAACTCCTCCCCCTCTAGATCTAAACATTGATTTGGGTAATTGGTTGTCAAGTGCTAAAATTTTTGTCCCAGTAATTGAGATCCTTAAAATTCCTAGTCAGAGAGATATATTCATGAAAACCTTAGAAGAACCTAAGGAAGAGATATTTGAAAAGACCGAGGAACTATCTACTGAGAAACTTAAGACAATTATTGAGAAACCTAAAGAGAAACCGGTCAGTTCAAAGGAGAATGGGAGGGACAAACCCATAGAAAATTTGTCCAAAAAACAGATTAACTTCAATGAAGATGTCCCTATTATTTTGCATAGTAGGGATCCCAATAAAGAAGACCATCCTACCTTCTACATATCATTAATTGCAAATAATAAATTGTTGCACAATTGCATGCTTGATTCAGGTGCATCTTCGAACATCATGGCTAGGAAAGTCATGGAACAAATGGGTTTAACAATCTCAAGGCCATATCAGAATGTATGTGCCATGGACTGCAGAGAAATCGATGTCATGGCTACAATTCTGAATTTCCCAGTCAAACTCGCTGCATACCTTGGCATAAGTGTAACAATGGACATAGTGGTCATAGATGTGCCTGACATATGGGAAATGTTGTTATTAAGAAAATGGGTTGCGTCTCTTGGAGGATCTATTCAAATGGACTGGACTTACGCCATGATTCCTGCGTCTGAAGATGCACATGTTAAGTTATATAGAGAAAATGAAAGAAGTATCATGTGGAAGATCCAGATGACCCAGATAATGAATATATTTGTGAACAGACAATCTTGGAAACCATGCCATCTATGCTAACTATCTTATACCCATCAGAGAAAAAGCTAATGATGAGGAGTTTGATAAGCTGTGGAGAATGAGTTTTGATGGAGCTTATTCCAAGGCTGGAAAAGGAGTAGGCATTGTCATAACTTCACTGTCAGATAAAAAATTCAATTTTGCATAAATACTTGAGTTTGATGCATCTAATAATGTAGCAGAGTATGAAGCACTACCGCTAGGACGTGAAATTGCTAAAGATATGGGAATTCATGTGCTCAGTGTTAAAGGTGATTCTGATCTTATTATTTCCCAAGTCAAAGGTACATTTGCATGTAAACATGAAAGACTTAAGAAATATAGGATTTTTGTGTGGGACACTTTGAATTATTTTCGAGCATTGAACATTGTGCGAGCCCATGTTCTGAAAAATATGAAGCAGATAAACTCACTGTGGTAGCTTCTGTAAATTTCCTTAAAACTCAATTTTGATATATATATTATTGTTAACCACAAATGAGTTTCTTCATAAATAATGCAGCGAAAAATAAATACTGAGAAAACATATAATAGCAATCACAACAATAGAGACAACAATATTTTTGGGTATGGAAATCCCCAGAAAAACCCAAGATGGGAAAACCGGTACAGCAGTCTGAGAAGATATTTGATTAGCAAGATATAGAACAAGACAATCCAGAAATCGATTTTAGCCAACCTGCGTCACCCTCACGCCTCTACGTCAACCATAGAAACACTGACGTCACCTGTACGGTTTCCTGCGTCGACCACGCACAGTCTGTTGACGTCACACTGGCTGCTCTGCGTCACGGCTTGCATCGGCCACGTACAGACTGTCGATGTCACACTAGCTGCTCTACGTACAACCTACCTGCATCAGATGTATGGCCTCTTGCAATTTTCCTTTGCAACTCTATCGATCTCAGGGAAAGTTCTTCTATCTCACTCTCTCAAAATTCTTCTGCAAATTTTTCTCTCTCCGGCTGAAAAGCTATGAGAAAAAAATATCCCTCTGGCAATGTGTGTGCCAAAGCAACTATGTGTGTGTATCCTCTCCACCAAATCAATCTCCTTTTAACTCAATGGCCAAGCGAAAACCCTCTCACTATGGATCAATGGATGAGATCCTCCAGTGAGATTAATGGCCAAGATTAGATTAGCCATCACTTAAAATATATTTCACTTGAACTTTATAAAAGTGCCTCCATTAAATCAAATTAAAATTAGATCACATAATGCACTTTTGCTAAGTCTAAACTTTGGATAAAGGAAATGATCAATCTGGCTTCTTGTTTTATGTCTTCTATCAAACAAGGACACATGCAAATGATAGAAGACCTTCCTTGTTGCCACTTTTTAACACTCCCTCTCAACGAGGAAGAGATTTGGTAGCAACCCCAACTTATTTCTAAACTTCACAAAATTGTCTGCAAAGTGCCTTGGTGAAAATGTTCGCCACCTGCTCATCTGTTTGAATGTACTATAACCGAATGGTTCCTTTTTGTACACAGTCTCTCAGGAAGTGATATCGGATGTCTATGTTTGCTCCGGTCATGGAACATTGTATTTTTAGATAGCCTGATGCCACTTTGATTGTCACAGTGAACCACTGTAGCCTCTAGCTCACACTCAAATAACCCTGAAAGCAACTTTCTCAGCCACATTCCCTCACATGCAACCAAATTGGCTGTCATGTACTCGGCCTCTACCGAGCTCAATGCAGCTGACTTCTGCTTCGTGTTGAACCAAGAGATAACTCCTAACCCAATGCTGAAGCAAAACCTGAAGTGATCTTCCGTTCTTCTACACATCCTTCCTAGTCAGCATCTGTGAAGCCTGCTAACTGTACACTCCCACTGTGCTCATAAACCAACCCTTAGTCCACTGTACCTATGATGTAGCGAAGCACATGCTTCGTAGTTGTCCAATGCACTCTCCGAGGGTCTACCATGAATTGACTCAAAAGAGTTGACTGCAAAGCTAATATTTGGCCATGTCTTGACCAGATACATGAGCGATCTGATAAGCTGGCGATACAATGTAGGATAAAACTCCTCTGACCCCGATGCATCAATCTTCCTCCAATTGGAAACTAGAGGTATGGACATGGGATTGCAATCCTCCATCCTGAATCTCTTCAAGATCTCTACTGCATACTTCCCCTGACCAATGAAAAAGCACCCATCTCTCTACCAAACTTCATAGCCTAGGAAGCAATGCATCAACCCAAGGTCTTTCATCTCAAACTCAACTGCAAGGTTGGACTTGTAGTCGTCAATCAACCTCTCATCTCCTGTGAGAAAGAGATCATCTACATACAAAACCAGTGTGAGAGGTACCTCACCTGACAAGAAGTACAGGTTGTGGTTAGCCTCACTCTGCTGGAATCCCATCCCCTGTAGATAGCTATCAATCCTTGAGTACCATGCCTGAGGTACTTGCTTGAGCCCATAAAGAGCTCTCTACAACCTGCATACATGCGACTCTTTGTTCTCCACCTCGAACCCCTCGGGCTGCTCAATGAATACCTCCTCCTCTATAACTCAAATTAAGGAAGGTAGTCTTTACGTCCATCTGATGAACGTGCCAACCCATCTCTACTGCTAATGAGATAATAGTCTGAATAGAAAAATATCTGGCATCAAGGGCGAAGGTCTCCTCATAGTCAATACCTTCCTTTTGTGAATACCACTTTGCCATGAAACATGCCTTCTATTTATCCACGCTTCCGTCTGCTGCATGCTTTACCTTGTAGATCCATCTGGATCCAACAACCCATTTTCCTTCTGGCCTCGACACAACCTCCCACACTTGGTTTTTCATGATGGAGTCATACTCCTCAACCATAGCCTCCTGCCACACATCATGTTGTGCAACCTCCTCGAAACTAGAAAGCTCAGAGTTAATCAACTCCATCATCAATGCCATATAGCTAAGTCTCTCTAGTGGTTTGCTCCACCTCATGGAGCCCCGTAGACGAGTCACTTGCCTGGAATCCTGAATTCTGGACCTAAACCATTTAGGTTGTGGGCTAGTGTCTACCTGTTGCAGCTGTTGGCTATCCTCCTTCTGCTGCAGGTCATCCTCCAAGTCAATGACCCAGGGATCCTGTCCACTTAACTCCCTCTGAATACTAGAACCTGTTTCCTGTGTCTATACCTGTACCTGTAGCTCCTCCAACTTGATCCCCAAGTCCTGTGTTGGCTGCTCCTGTGCTGGTAAGTCCATACATTGTCATAAGGCTCTGTCCTCATCAAACTGGACATCCCTGCTCACAATGATCCTCTTGCGAGTCGAAATATATACCCTGTATGCCTTAAAAGTCTCGTTGTAACCAACAAGTAACCCCTTCTCTCTAGAAGGATCCAACTTCTTCCTACTGTTAGCATGAACATGACAATAACAGACACTACCAAATATCCGTAGATGACTCACATCTGGTCTAGTGCCAGTGAAGACCTCCTTGGGTGTCTTTATCCCCAAAGTTGTGTGGGGACACCAGTTCTAAATGTAAACCGCGGTCTTGTATGCCTCGACCCATAGGAATAGTGGAAATCCCTGATCAAATAACATGGCCTTGGCTGCACCTACCAATGTCCTGTTCTTCCTCTCTGCCACTCCATTCTGTTGCGGGGTATAAGGAACTGTTTGCTCCTTCTTGATCCCCTCCGATGGACAAAACTCCAAGCACTCGTTGGAGATGTACTCACACCCGTTGTCCATCCTCAATGCCTAAATCTTCCTCCCGTTCTAGTTTTCCACGAGAAACTTGAACTCTCAAAACCGCTCGAAGACCTCTGACTTGGCCTTCAAGAAATAGATCCAGGTTTTCCTAGAATAGTCATCAATGAACGTAACACAATAACTGTAGCCACCTATGATACCAAACATGTCCATATAGGGCAGCGTGTCCCATGTCCACGTGTCCGACACGGACACGCTGACAAAGTGTGTCCGACAAGTCTCTCCAACGTGTCCCGATTTCGGATACGCGTGTCCCGCGCCTGTGAGGACGTGTCCTAAAAACATGACCCTTTTTGCAGAAGGGATGCCCGGGACCACTTTAAAACCGAATTTTGACTTATTTTTTGTCATTTGCAATTGTGGGGAGAGCTCTAAGAAGTGTTTTTTGTGCAAGTGAAGAAGATTTGAAGGCTTTGTAAATGTGTAATACTAATTAGTAATGTTAAATGTGCATTGATTTTGATNCTATATGTCTATATTTTTAAAATATATAAATTTAAATATATATATATATATATATATATATATATATATAACATGTCCTAAGTGTCCTGATTCCGGGGGCCATCGTGTCCGTGTCGGACACTCGAATCCCCGTGTCCTTCGTGTCCCGTGTCCTCGTGTCAGGTGACTTAGTTTACGACACATAAGCTGATTGTCCAATAAGAGATATCACCTCAGCAGTAGAGAAGAGAGATCCAATGCAACCCTACAAAAACAACTGTATTGAACTTTCCATATGCCTAACATATTAATAACAAGCCAAAAACCCTAGCATGCAGAAGAGAGCGCATAAGAGGCTTAGTAAACACATTGAGAGCACCACATAGTGCATTCACAAGGAGAAGCTAACTAGAAATCCTTCCATCCAAACATTAGGACCCTTCCTTTCCTCTATTAGTTTCACTGAATGTTCGTTGTCTTGAACTGAAAGTGAATTGACTTGAAGTGAATGTTAACTTGCTTGAACTGAAAGTTAATTGACTTGAACTGAATGTTAACAGACTTGAATTGAATGTTAATTGAATGAGAACTGAACTCAATCTTTAATTGACAACTGATCACTTACTTAACATGGTAACTTAAGTGTCATCAATGCTTCGCTCTTAGTGCCATCCATGCACAATTTCTATTTTTTACTTTTGCATGGATCTCTTTAGTTAACTGATGCATGTTTTTTGATGAACATTAAGCTCTTCTTTACTTAACTGATTACATTCATTAATAGTTCAACTGATGCTTTGATTGAGACATTCATATTTTACTGAAGCTTTATAACTTGTGTTCACTTAGACATTTGCATGGGCAATTCAAAGTCTCTTTCTCTATGCTTTATCTCATTACCAATAAATAATTAATGTATGGTCCATATGTGTATTATTTATCCATCTTATCATATCATACTCAGAAGAATTATTCCATACATACTGATGATCATATATATTACCCTGGGCCATATAGTCATATGCTAAAGTAATTCACTCTAGGGGTAAGCCCTAAAGGAGACATATAGCACTCAGTGACGATAACTAGCAATATATCACATAGTATAACCACCTGAACAAATGGAGGTCCATAGCCTTGATACAACACAAGATCATCTCCACAATTGGAGATCCATTCTCATAGGGTACCTTCTATGAGAATACTTGACTTGATATTACTCACAATTCTAGTATTGATATTACTCACAAAACTCGAATTGATATTACTCACAAGCTTTACAATACATCACCACCTCAATCATATGAGGATACATAGGACTTGATATGACTCACAAGTCCGGAGAATGACTCCTAGTGATGTACAATCAAAGAGCTGTCTTAAGGGCTGTATGCAAACTGTTTGACACAAGGATTGAACCAGATGTACATAACCTGCATTTAAGTTTTCTAATCAGATCAGATTTATCACATTGCGGAGGTCTGAAATCTCGCATTTGGGCTGTACCATAATTAATCATTTCCAGAAAACCACTGTTTCAAGAAAATTTGGACATCAAATAATCTTTGGTTTAAAAATCTTGGTGCCTTGTTGTAAAGTGGAGTTAATATCTCTAACACCAGGTTGAGGATATTACAAAGGTCGAGTGCCAAAAGAGGAAGATTTGTATCTGCAAAATTCCTACATACAATGTA
This sequence comes from Pseudotsuga menziesii, assembly GCA_001517045.1. NCBI lineage: Eukaryota > Viridiplantae > Streptophyta > Pinopsida > Pinales > Pinaceae > Pseudotsuga > Pseudotsuga menziesii. The sequence goes on along the minus strand of LPNX010551103.1, from coordinate 473,157 downwards.
CATCCATCCCAATTTACCAATACGTTGATAGAATGATTTCATAATTTTGCTGGTGGAAGTGATTGACTTGTGCAGAATATGAATGTTGGTCTATAAGATAATTAATTTTCCAAGACTCTAATTTCCACTTTTGAAATTAGGGCCTAGAATGTGCAGAATACAGTTGGGTGCAGTATCCTAAATTCTAATGAAGAAGAAACAATGCCATGTATAAAAATGAAATAATTATATAGATATGTCTATTGGAGAACAATTCAGTGCAAAGTTTTCAGGGAGCTAACAAATGGAAATATTTGCAAAAAAAAAAATATTTGCGAAAGCAAATAAAATTGATATTGAATCTACAATGTGCAACATAAAGAGATATGTCAAGACTGTGGAAGAAACAAATAAAAATGTAAAAGTTACAGATCATCATGCAACAGTGGAATGCATTCTTCTGGTAATCCATCCTATAAAAGGCAGGGAATACATTTCTTCTTTCATTTTCATTTTCCTAACTATTTTCTTGAATCTGGGTAACCTTTGTGTTTAACTGATTCACTGACATTTAAGATCGCATTTCTACAGCCTATTAAATTGCAAATATGATAATGTCCATCAAAATTTCTTAGAATCACACACCTCCTTCTTGGACCATCATCCTCGATATGGATATGAGTAGCAATATCAACGTCGAGCTGCCATAAAAACCCACTTATAAATCAGAAAACAAAAGTATAAAACAATAAGGGAACTTTTCCATTTAAATCTGGTACAAAATTCATGTGCCTTTGTAAATTGTGACTTTTAACAACGCACATGTTACACATTTTCTTGGTTCCTTTTCCTTTTAAACACTTTCGTTATATCTACAAACCTTAAATTTCAAGCAGAAACATTAGTCCTATTGCGTCTTATGCCTGGTAATCTTCAGAAACTTCAAAAAGTTATCTAATGATAATCTATGCTAAGTTTGGCAAGGCAACAAGCTAGCCAAAGTATAACATGGAGATATTGTTGAAATGTGAAAAGCATAAAAGCTAAATATAGCATGAGACGTCAAAAGTAGTGTTAAAACTTAAAACACACTAGATATATACGATATTTCACCAAATTTATCCAATCTTATACTTCCTGGGTTTTGTGACATATGCCTAGATCACAAAGTGCTTTTACATTGGGTTCAGTTACTATATTCTAGTAAGAAACTACAAATCATTTATCATTTTCAAATCTTCATATCAGTTCAACTTGAAATGTAGTAATATCGTTGTTGGTCACCCAGGTGCACTGAGAGGGGGGGAAGGGGGAGTGAATCAGTGTACAATGCTTTTAACTTTTATCCAGAGCAATTTAACATAGTTAGTTCATCAATATAACATCATCACATCATCATCATATAGAAATCACAGCAAGATGGTACACAAAATTTTTACGTGGAAACCCAAGTCTTGGGAGAAAAACCACGAAAGCCTTTTATAGTAAGATTTGATACGGCAACAACTGGAATTACAATTCTTATACAACTTTACCAGCTACAACTGGAAGGGGCTCCAACCTCTACGGCTTCGAGCTGCTATGACAAATCAACTCACAGCTACAACTGTAAGCCCTAGCACTACCCTACAACCCTAGAAGAGATCTGGACTTGTGGAGCTGTCAAGACTGATCAATTTCACTGCTCTTATCCTCTGCTCATCATCACTGCTCGTATCCTCTATTCGTCATCACTGCTCATAACCACTGCTTATTCCCATTGCTTGTAATCCTGTAACTGTATAAGTATTTCATGAAAGTTACATCTCTGTCAAATCAAATGCTCTCTCACAATCAAGGCATATCACTGTCATATGTCATTGTCATTATAGCATCCACAACACTGTATAGTCACTAATCACTTGCACACCATATCCCCTTGTAACATCATAGGTGTAGGAATCATCATATCACTGTGTAATGACTGAGTGTAGGCATCAACACATCACTGTGTATATCACTTTGTAGGCATTCATACATACCGCCACATCCCTATGTAAATCACTGACATACAATCTCATTACTGTGTAAGTCATCACTGTAAATCACTGACAAACCATCTCACTACTGTGTAAGTTATCACTATGTAAACTAAGCATACATAACATTACTTTGCAAACTGAACTTACATGTCATCACTGTGTAAACTGCTGACTGGTCACTTCAAGTTTCATTGTACAAACCTGAGATAGAGGACAGTCAGCCTAAAGAGAGATGAGTCCCATCTTGCCTTCATCTTGCCTGAGATATGAACCTTCTTTAAACCAAAAGGAACTTGCTTGGAACACTCCAACCAACCAACTGGATCATTCATTGGTTTTGAGATATGTAGAAAAGTTTAAGCAAAAAAAAGACTGCTAAAGAAAACCTTCATTTGTCATCTGTTGCTGCTCACTTCTTTCATCATCTAATGTTGTTCTTTCGTCATCTGTTGCTGCTAAGTTTTAAAGTTAGTGAGCTGCGAGACCCATTCTCAAGAGGATGGTACCCTAGTCAGTTGACTAGGGCAGAAGAGTAAGACCCTAGAAGGTACCCTAAAGCCCCCAATAGTCTCCTAGGGTTCTTGGTCTGGGACCAAGCAGGTTGATGCCATGGCAAAGCCCCTAGCATGTGGCTAGGGCCCCTATGTGCCTCTAGGGTATTTTGGTCTAGGACCAGGGACGCAATGTCCAAGAAAGTTATGTAGGTAGTTGATCAACTTTCAGTGTGAGACTAAAACTTAGCTTAGTACTGAGAACTATTCTCCGAGAGAATGGAGGACCCGGTTAGGATCCATGGTTGATCAACATGATTCAGTGTGAGATTGAAACTCAGCCTAGGGCTGAAAGCCATTCGTCAAGAATGGAAGATAATGATGTTTGATGTCCTCTCTCCTATTCAGTTAGTGCTAGGTTGCTTCTCAAGGGACTGGCCACCTAACCCTTAGGAGCAGTATTAAGGACAAAAGGATCGTACCATCCGATTGGATCTTCCCTTTATACAGTGACGACAAAATATATAAAACTATGTACCTTGAGAGAGAGAAAAGTCTATTGGTCTTGTTGGTCCTAAAGGGGTCGTTTGTCCACCTTTTATGGTTCACCTTATCCGGTGGGTATGTAGGTTGTTGTGACCCTCTTGGTTGACACTTGGTCCTTCACCTTACTTGTTCCTCGCACTCTTACTTATGTATACCTTTGAGTATGATGACTCCTACTTTATGGATTTCTATCCTAAGTGCATTTACCTTATGTTTTTATTATAGGACTATTGGACCAATTATTGTTATGGTTACTTTATGTTTTATTAAAGGACCTTTGACCCACTTAAGGTTTTTAGACTACTTACTTTATGTTGAACCTTTTTACTTTTGACCTTATTATAAATTCATTAAAGTTTAACTTATGAATTTACTAAGGACCATTGGGTACTTTACTTTATGATTATGCTTTTATCTCATTGGACCATTTTATGTTTTATTTTGGACCTTTGTTATCCTAACTTTTATTTTTTATTTTTTAGACCACTTATTATGTTCGATCGTTGTAAATGTTTTACATAATACCTTATAAAAGGCATTGGTTCTCATCTAAGAATTACCGGATCCGATTTCCCATTTTATCTAGTGTGAGTGGATTTCTCGCAGTCAACACTTCACGACTATTGTTCTTCCCTCCACGTGATGTCTGCTTGAGCTTTCTCCCTATGATTGTCTTCTGCTCCTGTTATCACAAATCTTGTAGTTGCCCTATGAGATGATCCTATTTAGGACGGCAGAGGAAAGGAAACCAAAGTCATGACCTATGATATCCAAGACTTGCGAAAGAACTCGGATGTCACACCAATCAAGGATACCAACACTTTGGACCAGTGAGAACGCAAGCCCAGGGGGCGTCCCTATGACTAAGAAACCCTAAAACAAGGAGAATGAATGAATAACTGAGGGAAACTTGGTGGAATATCTTAGTAGGATGGTTAATTAGAGTTTTAAATGAAAACCAAGAGATTCGCAGCATCTAGGTGAAAAGCCCCAATTTTTCCCTAGGGTTTATGCAGAAAAATTGGGATCTAGGGCAAAATGGTGAAATTAAGTAAAATTGGATACTCGGATGGATTGTTGGATGCAAGATTAGATGAATGGAATTGAAACTAATAAAACCCAGTTTGCGGTTTTTGGAAATACCCACTTTCCTCAAGGGGGGCGTTTTTCCCTAGTAGCCAAATAGTGCTTTGGATGGACAAATGGAATCCAATTAAGTCGAAAATTTAGATCTAGGGGTTTGATGTTAATTCCAAAGTGGGTTTTAAATTTTAGAGCTCACTGCAAGCTAGAACTTATGGATCTACAAAATGAGGGTTTTAATATGGTAAAATGACAAGCAATGCATGTACAGAAAATAAAAGAAGAGAAACTTACCTGAGAAACATACTTGAAACTTGTAGATGGACTGAAAAATGATGAAGAATGTCACTTTCCCGTCAAAATAAACTTTCTCGAGTAAGATCTTGTTGTTGTTGTGCCACAGTCAATCACCCTAGCGCCTCCTTCAACCTGCCAGATCAGAGAAAATCAACCGATCAAACAAATGGACAAGATGTGTAGAATACGAAACAGAAAAGTGTGTTAACACCATTTTTGGGCTAAAAATAGGTAAGGGATTTGGCCAATAATGGTGAAATAAGGTTTGTAAATTTTCATATCATATGACCTTAAAGATTGTTGATGAGGATCTGCAGGTGTTTTGAAGGGACATTTCTAGGTTAAGAATGCCAAATACTTAAAGAAATTCTGATTTTTTACATTCAAATGCATGTAAAAAATGGACGGGCGGCCTAGATGCGTAGCACAGGAGATCAAAGCCCAGAAATCATTTCTGCCTAAGGAAAATCAAGGGTGGAAGAGTGGAAAGGGCCAAAATTTGGTATTTCCACCTTTCGCTTTTCGTTGAAGGCAGAAGCGGAAGAGACAAAATGCATTGTTGAAAAATGGTGAATCTCGACTTCCATTCTCCACAATCAAGATTCGACAGTTCAGAGCACGCCCTCCAGAGATCAATGGCTCGGAAAAGGACAAAGGGCGGAGATCGGAAGGCGGAAAACTTAGGGATTTGATCATGAAAAGTTGAGGTTTTGTGTTCCACGATTCGCCAGATCGACAGCTCAGAGCGCTTTCACTAAAGATCGATGGTGTGGAAAGAAAACGGCGGAAGAGGAAAGGTAAAAAAACAAGCTTTGAGGAAATTGAAAGTTCGTTTTCCACATTCCGTTTTCCGCTAAAGGCGGAAGCGTAGAAGGAAAAATCGTTGTCACGAAAGTTGGAAGATCCGCCTTCTGTTTTCTGCTAAAGGCAAAAGCGAAAAGGAGGACGCGGAAAGCCGGGAGCAGAAGATACAAAGGTTTGGTATTAAAGAGTTAGAACTTCTGGCTTTAGCTTTTCACAGTCCGAGATCCGACGGTGCATAAAGCTCCCTCCCATGATCAATGGTGCGGAAAGAGCAAAGGGAGGAAAGCGGAAACATAAAGTTTTCGGGTATAAAAGGTTGAACTTCTGCTTTCATCAAGATCGACGGTGGCTTCCGCCCAAGATCAACGGTTCGAAAAGGAGGAGAAAGGAGGAAATCAGAAATGTAAGAATTTGGTCGTAGAATGCAGAGATCCCACTTTCCAATTTCCGCCCTCTGCAGCTTGATCTCAGATCAACAGCTGAAAATGAATCCTGCAGAGATCGACAATGCAGAAGAAGGGAACATGTGCATGAGTTAACTAGACTTCCCAGTATGCGGAACTTGGTATACCCCGCAGCTTTAAACGACTCAGATCAACGAATGATGAAGATCTACGGTGCAAATTCATTCCGCCAATCTAACTTGCACGAAGAAAATAACTTTCCAGATTTGCAGAATGGCTTAAAGATCAACATATTTCAACTGTTGAGATTTAAAGAAGATCATATCTACGGTCGTGGTAAATTCCCCTGATCCAACTAACACAGATAAATCAACCTTTTAGATCTACGAAATCTTAAAGTGCCACATCATTGAATGGTCAGAATTTAAGCACGTAAAGATTAGCGATCTAGAAGCTTTTTCGCTAGTGAAGATGCAGGCATGAAGGAAACCATTGCAAAACGTCAAAGGAGGTTCTGAGCTATCGTTTTCACCAAGCAGGCGTGGTTTCTAGGTGTTGAAGTCTCCATTTTGGTCCAGCATGCGCATCCCAACATGCTTTCCTGTTTTGTAAATGATCTGCCAGATCATAAGTTGTTAAGATTGATCCCCGATTTTGTAACTAATTTTAGGTTTCTGAGGTTGGTCTCGGGAGCCTATTAACACTATAAATATACCCTCAATAGAGAAAGACGAGGTTGGAACCCATGAGGTTCAGGGCTATGTAAATTGAGATCTTCCCTTAATAAAATGACAGCTGAATGCGAGCCTGTTGCTGCAAATATTCTTGTGTATGTCGTAGTTACAGTCTGTTATTTCTTTTCTTATGTGCATGTCTTCCAGTTAAACTTACCATTATGTTTTCTTCCATATCTGGAACTAGTGTGTAACAGCTCAGAATTCATAAAGGTTTATGCTCTGGCTATTGTTGCAGATATCCACAAACCCCTTCAACCAAAGTTGATGCAGAATTCATCTCTTGATGCTCTATGTTAATGGACTGTCATCCTTCCTTCTTTGTCACCAGACAAACTGCTATTTGACTGTAACCGAATGCTACCTTGCCTCTGTAGAATCTCCCCTGCAAACTGTTCTGTAATTCATGAATGTGTTGACTCCCTAGCCCAATGTATGCTTGCTTTGCTTCAACCGCCCACACATCTGAATTTTATTTTGTTTGTGTATCTGCCCCTGATAAAAATCTATGAGAGATCCCTCTCTAGAAAGGAAGAGGCTAGCTTCCTTTCCTAAAGTGGTTCTGTTGTTACCTTGGGGTTCACCCTCCACAACCTAGGGTCCAATGCTTAGTGCTAACAAATTGGCACGGTTGACAGGGAACGAAAGTGCAAATCAACCCTGGAAAAAACGTCAAAGATTCCAAGAAGAAAGGGTTTCTGTGGGCAAACAAAGACTGCTGCATTTGAAAAAGGTTGTATAATTTGCCCTGGCAACCCCACTGAAAGCTTCTAGAAGGTGACTCCACTGGGGAGACCAGCAGCTAGAAAGATCGATACGGGGAGGAAGGTTCAAATCTTCCCTAAGCATGAACGACGAATTTTTAGATCTGACTGTTGATGGTGAACAATGGTCAAACATCAAGAAGGTCGTGCCTCTTTCACCTGGCAACTCCATCTTTGAAGAATCCAGTCTGAAAAATGTTCTATGGTAGCTCCACTGTAAAAGGAGCTGCAAAGTTTGAGGAGTTGATTCAATCTCTCCATCATCAAGATGAGTTCTCGGGCTACAAGGTATGCTCCTATGAATCTTGGTGCCATTCCTAGTTATCCCAATCGAATACCTAAGATAGATTGGCTAACATATCTTCCAAGATTCAAAGATAAAAAGAATGATGATGCTAGCATTCATTTGTTTAGATTTCATAAGCATATACATCAGCTGGGAGTTGAATTGCATGAGGATTCTTTAATGAAAATGTTCATGGCTAGTTTAGAAGAAAATGCAAGGTCATGGTATGAGGCAGTGTTTTTAAACTCGACCGAGTCAGCTCGGACTCGGCCCGAGTCGACCGAGTCGAACCCTCACTGAGCCAAACCGGCCTTTAAACCGGCTCGGGTGGCCGGTTCGGTACCGAACCGGTCAGCTCGGCTGAGTCAAAGGGTAAATCGGCGATTTTTCTCGGATCTCAAATTTTTTTTAAAAATTAAAAATTAAAAATTCCTAACTTAACTCCTGTCTCCTACCCCTAACCTAACTCCTAACCTAACCTTTACACTATTTACCTGCAGTGCATGCCGTCAATTTTCAACTCTATCACGTGGAGTCTGGAAGGAGGATCAATTGTAATTTGCTCACGGTTGGCGGGAGTCGGGACCTCGGGTTGAAGGCTGAACTCGCTGAAGCTCTAGCCTCTGCTCACTACTCTGCTACTGGCTGATCATCCATTGTTCTCTCAGCTCTGGAGCTTGGGTTGACCGTTGAAGCTCGCTGCTCACTCACAGACCACGGTGGAAGTGGAACTTGGATTCTGTCATCTGGAACTTGGAACTTGAAGCTCGGCCCCTACAACTTACAAGACAACCGAGGTAATTGACAACTGAGGTGATTGACAGTGATAAATGTGACCATAATCATGGATATGCTTCCTGAGTCTGAAGTTTGAAGTTTTGAACCACATGGCCACCTCTTGCTAGCATAGACTTAAAATCCTAAAAATACAAGTTTTTTTTGCAAGTTTCAGACCCCGAAAGGGTCACAGCCTAACTTTTCCAGCCTTTACCCTTAAGCATGTCCTCTTCAAGCCTTAGCGAGCCTGTTGGGGATGGTTTGCAAGCCTTTAAGGCCTTAACCACCTGCTCCTCCTACCACAGACTTGACAGTCCGATACACAGACCTGCTATGACAGCTGCAAATACTTTAAATGACCCTTGTTTATGATAGGTCAGCACAGTAGTTGTTTATGGCACCAACCACCACAAAAAAAATCAAAATTTTCCTCATTTACTTTTCTGGTTTTTTGTTGAAATCTGACAGTTAAACTCTACTAAATCATTTTCCAAGTTTCAATTAACAAGTCTAGGGTTTCATAAGAGTTTTGCAGATCATTCTCAGGCTTGTTTTTAGAAAGCTCAAATTCTAGATATTATGAATTAAATTTGTCCTAAAAACAGATTTAAGTTAGACCCAAGTAATACTTGAATGATTGATCATCTTTCTTGGATAAATCATCCTTAAAATTTCAGTAAAACTATGTTTAATTCCTGCATTTTCAAATCAGATTTACAGCAAACTAAAGTGCTGAAATAAATAATCCTAACTTTATATAATGCTGATTTAATGCTTGTACTGTTTGAAAACATTAAACTAGCCTGTACTTGCACTGAAAAGGATCTTTTACAGTACTGATGAATGGTACAATTGGATGATTTGGAATGTTGATATCTATCTCTCTATTGGTTACTGTTGAACAAGCAGGTTACTTAATCTTGACAATCACTGTTGAATGGATTGCATGATATATTGGCTATAATTATTGATTGAATGCAAGTTACATACTCTTTATATTTCGTGGTTGAATGTTAATTACCCAAATGCCTGCTTCTTGCATTGGTTTACTAAAGTTTGGTGTCCTAGAGTGCTGATTACATTACTTATTATCAAATATTGTTGTCTTCGTTATATACAAGGGGTTTGCTTATAAGCTAAAACTGATCTTTCATGTTGTTATTGTTATATGCTTTATCATTAGAATTGATGCACGACAGAGGTCTGATATATGTTTATTTTTTTGGACAGAGGTCTGATATATGTTTATTTTTTTGGACTGGTATGATTAGAATTAACGTATTTATTTTTTTGGACAGAGAACTGTCCATTAACATTTGCATCTCATAATGGCTCCTAAATCAAAAGATGCAGCATGGGCCCATGCTGAAGTGGTTGAAGGGAAAATATATTGCAAATATTGCGAAAAATTGATTAAAGGAGGAGGCATTCATAGGCTCAAACAACACTTGGCTGGCATTAGAGGTAATGTTGCCCCATGTGAAAATGATTCAGAGGTGATTAGAGAGATAAGGTTGGAGTTGCTACAACAATTTGAACAGTATGAAGTGGAGAAGACTAACCAAAGAGAGAGAGAGGCAGAAATAGGGAAGAAGAGGCATCTTGCAAAAATGATTGGCAGATCTGCCCCTTATTCTGAATATGAAGGCTCCTCATCCATACCTTCTCCTTCTCCCAATTTCAAGGATACCTACCAGTATGTTCCTCCTCCCTCAAAAACAAATGTCTCCAAAAAAGGGAGTATCCATAGTTTTTTCTCACCTCAAAACACCCCTTCCAATGCTGTTGCTTCTCTGCCAATTCAGCCCACCATAGATGCCCATTGGAAAAAGCAATACAGAATCACTGCTCATGAGTACATAGCTAGATGGTGGTATGATGCAGATATCCCCTTCAATGCTGCCCGCTCACCATATTTCCAACCTATGTGGGATTCTGTTGTTGCTTC
>LPNX010551103.1:367040-456207 GCA_001517045.1 Pseudotsuga menziesii | reverse complement strand
TATATATATTGTTATATACAAAAATAACAATAACAAATAAATAAACATAAAACAATTAAAAATATACATAAGTGCGAACTCGTGGTGGACTGCACCATATGTCGCGGTTTCAAACTCGTCCAGGATCGTGGTTACATTCCGTTGTCCAGAGTTGGGACTCCACCGTCTAGAATCATGCTGGGTCAAGGGTTCAACGTAGAAGCCCAATACATTACCTACAGGCTACAGGCTATGAGTGAGGGTTTGAACTTCACATTGTGCGGAGTGCCTGTCAAAGACCCAGCAGACATGAGTGGAGATAGATCATGGTCAAAGACTCAAAGCGCGATAGTGGACTTGCGGAAGAAAACACAACGAAAAAAAACCCTGAAAAATGTGAAATGTTTGTTATGAGGTTCAACAAACCTAAACGAACCGGATATTTTTTTGAGGTTCGACGAACTTCAAACCTGATGGTTGAAGTTCACCAAACCTTGTGACATAGGATATGACATGATACAACATAGGAGGGGGTCACTAGGGGCTTAATTCACCCTAGGCCCCTTTACAACTTCATAACATAAGATATAATAATGAAATACATCAATAGCCAATTACAGGGGGCGCCCCTTGGGGGAATTTTCTCACTGGCTGAGCCATAATACAATAATCGGGACATTTGCTGACTGAAAAACTGCTGGAGGACTGTCCGGGATGTTGAGAAATAGCATCTACCAAAATTCCAAGCCTTTTCCTTGACCCGGAAAGCCAAATCGACTTTTTCAACGATTTTGTAGTTCATTTTTGCTAGTACAAGCTCTAGAAACTAATAAATCCATCATAACTCTCTCCAGGATGCAAACTGGGGCAAACTGACTGCTCTACATGATCTGGAGACATAGAAGAATGGTATAAGTGACTACTCATACCCCTTGGAACACTGCTCTGCTTTAGGAGAACCAATCATACTGTCATTTGGAATAAAAAATGATCATTTGGCCAATAATTCAATGATAATAATCATTTTTATGGAGAATCGAGGCAAAACTCTCAAAACTGAAACTGCAATATTGATCCTGTGCATGTCTAAAACAAAACAAAAAGACCATGTTGTATTTTTGAGTCACTGCCTTGGGAAATGTGTTTGACTTGGTCAACTGGGTTGACCATGTCAAAGTACCCAAAACCAAAGTGAGATAACATGCCAATATGATCCTGCAACTATCCAAGGTAAGAAATGCTCCAATAATGTATATCAAAACCCAACTTGAATCAATTATTCATAATCATGGTGACCAACAATAATAATAAAATATACCTTTGCTTCTGAAAAATCTTAGAGTCCTCTGGAAATCTAATTGTACATGCCATACTTACAAAGTGTAAAAGATGTGCTATAGATGGGTGAGGGTGGAAAAATAAGGCTAAGGCAAGGGAAATGACTCTTGATTAGCTTTAACTCAGTGATCTATCCGAATGATAACCAATATACTCTACCAAGATGACATATGTATGACAGATAGCAATAGGGGATGGAGGTGTCTCACAGATGGGTGAAGTACTTGGGTGTGTTTCCCTCAGACTCTAGCAAGTTTTCCTTTTGCTACTTCATTGCAATATGGGTCAACCTTCAAAGGCAAGTGCCCTAGAAGCCTTTTGGGCTCCAGTATTGACAAAGACCCAGTCTTTCTAGACTAGTCTCACCCTGTCGCCCTATAGGGACCATTAAGATGAACACTATACAGAGAGTGAGTGCTCATCCTTTGACCATTAACCTCTCAATATTTTTCACACTTTACATAAGATGGTAGCCATCCTACAAGAGCAGGTGCCCTAGAAAGCCTTCTGGGCTTCCAGTAAATGACTAAGGCCTAGACCCGCTTCCAGTGAGCAGTCCATAGCCCCGACGGGTTTGCCTCTCCCTGGTGCCCCTGTGGAGGGAAAATTGAGCCTTACATTATACAAGGAATGAGTGCTCAACCTCCTGGCCACTGACTACCTTTGTCACTATTTTATATTTTTGCATCCTTTAGATATAGCGTTTATGCGTTCCGATGCTTTAGTGGTTAGCAACACTGTTATGGTGGAGCACTTATTTGGAGGACTCAAGGAGAACAACCCTGTGAACCCAACCACACTGGACAAGACACATACTTCATAGCCAGAGACACATAGCAACATGGAGTCTATCATACATAGGGGTCAAAATGGGGAAAATATTTTCAATCTCACAAGTTTCCATCAGTCTAAGTCATTGGATAAAAGCAAAGATGAATGAACTAAATGGACGGGCACAGGTGACATGGAACCAACCTAGCACTAAGGTTTAAATTTTGTTTGAGCATGGAATGGGCAACAGTCTTCACATTGAATTCTTCGATAAATCATAACACAAGCTGGAGCATAACATATAAGCATAGGTCAACATAATCATCCTAACATGATAAGCATAGGTTTTTAAGATACATCATAGAGCAAAACTAAGCCGAGGAAATATACGTGATCTCACCATGTATACATGTCCCCAACTAATAAGCCCCTATGTGACTGTGTGTACCAACTCCTGATCTGCTGCTATGCTCTAATGAACTAGATCATCACCAAAATCATCTCAATGGACTCCTGAATCTCAGTCCTGGCAAGGAAAATATCAAGAACAAGGCTCTGAAGTGAAATGAATTTGTAAAGATCCATGCTGATACCCCATGTAAAAGTAGCCCAGAATAGAAAAAGAGACAAGTCTGCATGCTGCATAAATGGAAGCCTAGATGAAAATGTATATGTGATAATAGCTTCGTGTAGCTCTTTTCCTGGGTCTTATCACTCCGAGTGTTTACTGCTTCACGTTGTGACCATCTTCGCGGTTCACCCAACCTACACTCACGCGACCCGTGATCTTCTCTATCCGAGTGATCTCTACCTTGTTGTCACACTCAGTCTATACCTGCGTGGACTCACTAGCATTCGCATGACCTTCTATCTGCTCCACACCCCCCTCCGCCGTCGTATGTGTGTTTCTCCCTATGCATGACTGCTTTGCTTTGACTCACTGCTTGACCCGCGCGTCGTTGGGATAGCCCTCAAACTGGGCTTGCTCTTTGTGATAACTGTGGGCGCCGGCGTGCCTGATCTATCCATCATGGTTACTGCTGCGTGAGTCTCCATCCCCCACCGTGAATGAGTCTGGGGTTGTATTATGTGGTTGTATTCTGTGGTTACTTCAGTGTGACTATCTTCAACGTGTTTCAATTACTTAGCATGAAGTCACATGTTTGATAACACCAGCATGATTTTCCCTGGTATCTATCCTAGTGCGGTTTTATTTATACCAACGTGACTTCTTTCCTACCCTACCTTCACCTGAATGTATCAGCAGTATGACTGCGTGTCAGTATGATTGAACTGCTACTTTGATTGAAGAACTTGAGATCTGTTTCCTTCTACTTGAACTTTCTCTCTCAAGGTACGTATATTGTTTACCTAGTTTGATTTGTCCCTTCGGTGACAAGATCAAACTCAAAACTATCTGTGTAATGTCCTCTTCTCATTAAGCACCAAAACACCCGCTAACCTACTAAATTCCCATAGGTTCGAGCGGGTACTGCATAAGAGGGAATTGACTGAGGACATTTGATACTTAGTACAGATCGAGACATTCATTCAGTATTAAAGTCAGTGGTCGGATAAAAGAAGCCTTATTTCTTTAGGCTTAAAAGTCAACATCAAATTAGAATTGCATGCATGCAAACGTGAAGCATAAACCCTAAAAATGACATGCAAACCCTAAAAGCGCATGATGATCTATTTAAGAAGGGTTATTGGACTAAAGGAGCCATCTATTATTATTATTGTTGATTTGGAGTATTTGAGCACCAGCACGGTGTGCAGCAGCAACATTTGGGGTTGAAGACGGTGTCTTCAGCTAACGAGGGTTCGGCAATGAAATATCTGCCCTAGTCTCCTTCAGGGTAGGCCATTCAGTCCACCATCAACTTTCATCCTTATTCATTCATATACAGCGATTTGGCATCCACCAAAAGATTGTTTGCAGGAACACGTGTGCAACTGGGGATTTAGCTGGAAAACCCCAAAGTATTTGCTAAGTCTCTGAATCTCAGTTTATCTTCCGTACACTGGCATCATCTTCATCAGGAGGGTCACTCTATTACATTGGGTGATCATTAGCTTCCAGTTTGCTCGTCCGGAGCAGTTATCAGCAGTTTCGTGTGGTTGGGGGCGTGAGCAGCTCAATAGGGGAACCAATTCGCTAGCCTGCTTAGAGGGGTCAGAATCTCTGCATGCTCCAGTCATTCTCTCTGGCACGGGAAGATCTACATCCCAGCAAAATCTCAGCTCCATTAGTCAACTCCTCCACCAAAAACATCACCTTTAGCTGAGGATCTTATCTCTGGAGTATCATCAACTTGATTATCAATGGTAAGTGTTGACCTTGTTTTTGTAAATCTTTGCCCTAGTTTAGCTATAATTTAGGGCCATTTTCTCGGCACCTTGCATGCAAGTTTTATTTCAGTATTCTTGCACATTTTGAGAGTACAAATAAGCCCTAGAATAGTGAAATAGTAGAATATCAGTATTTGGGATATTACAATCTGAGTATAAGGGGGATCCAAATAATGGTTATGATTCTTTAATGTTGTATCTCCTGCACATTACTTATTTATTTATTTATTTTTCTGTACATGGCATTTGGTGAAACATCTCAATGACCAACTTTAATGCAGTGACCAGCAGAGCGTTAAAAGTTAACCCAGTGACCAGCAGAGCGTTAAGTTGAAAGAGATGAAAAATATGTTGTTTGGTTCTATTATAGTTTCCATTTAATTAAGCAGTACAATTGTTTATATGTTCTTGTATTAAATTTTATTACTTGTGATAAAAATGCATCTAACCTTTAAATTTCAACACTAAGTATACCCGAGAATCAGAGATCAAAAGCAGGTCAAATGTACTTCTCTGCTGCTGCTGTGAATTCACTCTTTCACCACCAAAATTTATCCCTCAGCTCAGCGAAAAATCACAGCTCACTTTTCTACATTTTGATGGTGGATGAACTTGTATTTATAAGGTTTCAAACGTTGGACGAAAGTTTTACTTTAATCTAGGCCGACTTCTTCAAGAAGGAAGTTTTATTTTATGATATTTTATTAATTCATAAATTAATTGTTCATTAATGAGCTGACCTCTCAACAAGTATTTTCAAATTACATTTTAATTTTTGAATTTAATCATTAAACTTCAAAAATTCAAATCTCTTCAACCATGAGGAGTTAGGAGACGCTCCACATATCAACGAAAAGGGCTTGACGAGGACTATCTCCCTATGAGGGGCTTATTTGCAATTACTTGGTCCAATATTTTTAAATTCTTCAATTTGTACAGGACGTCAAGACTCCACACATAAGGGTGCCAAAGACCACATCATAAACCAACAAGGACACTAAATCAAGACAAAGGGTTCACAACAAGGGTCAAGGAATTCAAGCTTCATCAAGTGAGTCATTTTAAATGACCACAAAATGGGTCATTTCTTCTTGTCAAGGGCATGGGCTTCATCAATAGGCTAAGACATCAAGTAAGGGCACAAGACAATTGTGTGAGGGTTTCAAAGACCAAACTACCTCATGACCAATCAAGAAACCTCAACCAAGCACTCAAGGGACCACAACAAACACAGGGAGGCACATAGACGATCAATTAGACTTCAGAGGGGACCAAGACACATCTTAGGGAGGCTCTACCAAGTCAATGGGTAACTAGGGCTTTTGCCATTGGCCTAAGGCCTCCAAGGGCTTCAATCTTGGGCTTGGACAACCACAAAAGGACTCCTTTGACTAAACAAACAACACACACCAACCCTTGACTCTCAGAGTCTCCACAGAGGGGTACTAAGACCAATACAACCACAGCCTCCACCAGGGACTGTTGACATCAATGACAACTTAAACAACAGTTTCAGTCTCTGTCACATGGGTCAGCAGACATGGAAGAAGATTGAAATGAGAAGAATTTTAAGTTTGTTGACATTTTCTTGTCAAAATATGGTCAAACATTAATTCTTCAAAATTAAAAAATTGTTGTATTACTTGCTCTGCATTCGCTTGTTCCCTTGTTCAATATTTGGCCCTTATTAGATCACTATAATAAAAAATACATATAAGTGACCCTTATTATAATGCTGGAATCCAAAATGATACATGCGGCCCTTATCAGAATGTCAAAATCCAAAATCCATACTTGCGAATCTTGACACAATAAACAACAATCATTCAATTCATTTTCGACACTTTTCTTATGATTTTGACCTCCACATTGTCGGTAGCTTGTAGAAGCTCCCTGTCTGTTTAGGAGCTTCCAGGAGCTTGTAGAAACTCCTTGTCTGTTTAGGAGCTTTTGGAAGCTCCTAAACAGACAGGAAACTTCTACAAGCTCCCAATAAAAAGGGAGCGGCAAAAGCAAGTTCCCAAAAAGCTCCCGAAAAGCTCCCAAGCTCCCAACAAAAAGAGGACGTTTCGTACCATCTCCCAAGCTCCCAGGAGTGGGGAAACGTCGGGTATGGGTTGCGAAAATACCGGGAACGGTACCTGTGCAACTATGATCAAAACCTTCATTTATGTCGTGCTGCACGCTGGTTTTACACATTGATCACAATGCCATGAAGCTGCTCCAGGTATGCCATAGATTGTCCCTTAGAAGTCTGTAGGAAATGTATTAGATCTGAGATCCTCTCTGTTTCACTCCCCAACTGTACAAGTTCTGTCACCACATGCTGCAATTAAAGGTTTGATCACTAGATATTCGAACTAAGACAGCCCTGAGACGCTCTCAACCCCAAACACATGATTTCAGCTGCAGTATACATTGCCATTATGGTGGTAAACCAGGCTTAAAAAATCTCCAAGAATCTGTTGATAAAGGATCAGATATACATGCATTTTCAAGATGTGGCTTCCTTTGTGCATATGGAGAAGCTTCAAATGACCAGGTGGAGAAACTGTCGAAGCAACCTTTTGATGGCTGTTAGGTGGAAAATACCAGGGTTGAGAGTGATGCCCAGATTTGTCTGACCCAAAAATTTACCAAGAGGTACCTTGAAATCCCCTTTGTTCCCTCTTCATTGCTGCTGGCTTGAAGATGGCCTCAAAATTTACCCCCTGGATACCCATGCAAATAGGGAGGTAACAGGCTG
Organism: Pseudotsuga menziesii; assembly: GCA_001517045.1. Lineage (NCBI taxonomy): Eukaryota > Viridiplantae > Streptophyta > Pinopsida > Pinales > Pinaceae > Pseudotsuga > Pseudotsuga menziesii. Next base: position 449,021 of record LPNX010551103.1, on the reverse strand, counting down.
GAAACTCATTGGAACGATTGGTTTCTTTTCTCCTTAAATTGTTGTGAATTTTGGGGCTACTAGAAGTGAATTATTGCTATATTATCATTGTGATTGTTCTGCTGCTGTTTTACACATTAGTTTACAGCAGTCCTAAAGGTTGAAAATTCTAGGGTCAAGATCCAAGGCACCTTCTCAAAAGAAGGTAAATTTCAGATTTGTATTAATTGCCTGGTGCAAATGAAATTTCGACATGCACTAGGTCCAAAGGGAGAGGAAATTAGTCAGTGATACGGATATATTTTCTCAATGTACATTTTATCCTTGTGAGATTGTTAGCAAAATCTTGTAAGAACATTATTGACTGATACCACCTCAGTGCAACATAGTAGTAGCAGAAAATATGATAAAAAAAGGTGTGCTTGATTATGTAGATAAACTAAAAAAGAACAATACCAACTTATATTCTTGCAAGCATACCTTTTTCTTTGGAGGTTTTGTCCCAAAAGCTTCTCCCATGGCCAACCGCTCACTACTTTCCTAAATCAATGAGACATGATAGATCAGATCTTAAACAAAAGATTAAATGTCACTCATAAAAACAGGTGATTAAGCATGTAAGAAAAAGTAGACTTTATGACTGGATTGATTGGTAACATACAGGGTGATACTTCAACAAATTGTTAATGATGGTTAAGCGGATTCTTTCTAGTAACTCAGGATCCTCAACTTTGCGATCATTGTCCCTGAAACAATATTACATTGGAAATTTGTTAATATATTCAAGTATCTTTAATTGTTCAAGATATTCTAGCAAAAAAATATATATTATTTTATGGAAAATAACATGCTAATGAGCATGAGCTTGGCTTGAAGTGTCACCTTCCAAACCTGCAGTTTAAATGTTACAGTCCCTTAACAAAGGCAACCTAGGGACACTTGGGTAGATTTTTAAATGTCACCACTGCAACACTTCCTCTCGCTTTACAGCCAGTTCTTTTCCAGCACAAGGGACAAAACCCTAGAAAAGATTGTTTTCTTTTGGAATAAAATGGATGATGGACTTTACCAAGAAAAGGGACAGCAACAGCCTCTCGGTATGCAGAAATAACAGCTGCAATATCAATATATTGAACAATGATAACAGCAAGAAGTAAGGAGGACTACACCTCAGCCTTATCTCTTCTTATTGGAGCAAAATTGCCCTTCTTCAAATATTACATCAGCAGTTTGTAAGAGTAATTCCAGCCATCAATTTAACCCATGATGAGTAGAAAATAAAGAAAAGAACAAAACTCAACTTTAACTTGTCCTTCTTCCAATCCTCCAAAAGATATTCAACTAAGTGCTTGGAGGGAAATTCCCTATCTTCCAGCCATGCCTCTTACAAATGGCAATTCCCCACTATTTATAAGCTTCTATCCCTTGCAAACCCCCTTAAACTAGGGTTTAGTAGTTTAGGGTTAAAAATCAGAAAATGATATTTTAATCCCCCAACTTTTCTTCCTTCCTAGGGTGCACCTCCCTGGGGACGTTTTTATGTGCTTATGGCTCTTCAAACCCTAACACACTTCCATGTGACTGTGAGGGATCTATAACCTTAACGCACCTCTTTTTGAGTGGTAATTATGTCAAAATTTGACAAGCCTTTAGCTTAAAGGTCTAATTTTGACTTGGGACCCTTTTCTCCTTTCGAATGGGTCCACTGCCGCTTGCATTCTTTCCACTACATGAAATCCTTTTAAAGTACGTAATTATTCTTCATTTGGGCTTGGACCATGACACCAATGCCACATGGCATCTCCTCAAGCAAAGGGATCTCCTTAAAATATGTAGAAAATGCCTTCAACAAAGTTCTCTTACCCAAAATACCTCAACGATGAAACATTCCTCCAAATATGTGAAATACACCTCAAATAATGTGGAATGCAAGAAACCTTCTAAAACTCCCAGGATGCCTTCTTGAAGAGTGTGTTCTTCATCAGAAGGGTAACTTTATGATCAAGCAACAAGAAATCATTGTTTTCACCCCCTTCGATTGGAACACTCCTTGTTAAGTAATGCCCATTTCATCATACAAATGCATTTTAGTGCCATATGACACCCTTTTAATTAGGGCATTCCTCCTTTAGCTTCTTTCCTTATCATAGGTGATGGTTTTTGCCTCATTAGGTAGCATGTTTTCTCTTATGGACCTTGTTTGATCCTCACCTTGCCATAAATCATGCCTTAAATATCTCCAGTGTTCCACAGGAACGTGTCCCGAAGGGTCGGGGACGCGTTTCGACGTTTCTCGCATCGCGGGGGACGCCGAAACTCCATGCAAAATGTTTTGAGACGTCTCGCTTTCAGTGAAACTTGGCAAGACGAAGAGCGAAATGTTTTGGTGGGAGGCAAAAATTGACGAAACTTGGGGGGACTTCCTAACGTCCCGCCTGAAACTCCGAAACTTCGTCGAGACTTGTGGGTGTCCCACCCGAAACTCCGAAACTTCGTCGAGACTTGTGGGCGTCCTGCCCGAAACTCGGAAACTTCCCCAGGATATTTTCGAATTTTCTTAACCTACATTTAAAAAAAATTAAAAATGAAACAAGAGTTTAACTAAATAAATCATTAAAGAAAACTTATATCAAAATTTAAAATTTAAAACATAAAAAAAACTAAATAATAAAAATTAAAAACTAAATCTAATTTCTAACCTTATCCTAAGCTATCAAGATCAACTCTTTAATATTTATTTCTGATTTCATTTGGCATTACAAACTTACAAAGCTGTGAAAGTTTATTCAACGACCATATTGAGAGGAGAGAGTGACAAATCTGAAATATCATTGATTCATTTTTTCAATCACTTAAAAGTCAAATCTGAAATATCAAATATCAAATGACAAAGACTCGGAACTTAGAAGTGACAAACATGAAATATGATGTTCATGTTAATCATAGATTCATATATTTATTATTAATATAATGATAATCTTGATGAATCGTGTAATGTGTTTGAACTTTGCATTTACATTGCATGATTGCAAAATGATGAATGTAGTATTAATATTTAGTAATTCACTAATTTGCATGGGATGGTTTGTTATTGTTGGGACTTATATTTTTCATAATTTTAATTTTTTTTAAATTTTTATGACTATCATGTCCTGTCGTCTCCCCATCCCCACTGAATTTGTCTATAATTTGGGGTGGCCTCCACACGTCCCGAATGTGCGTCTCACCGTTACCGCGTCCCATCGTCCCGGAACCTTGGGGGGGCATTGGATATCTCCCATGGTACGCCATTCATCTTCTAAGTCTCCCTTCAAGTTTAAATCATGCATCCATGTGATCCCAAGACTTTGGATACAATCCATGTGTAAAGCACACAATAAATTATGTTCGAGGAAAATAGAGCATGGTGTGTTGCCTCTAAGTTTCTCTCCACACTTGTAATTGTCACTAAACTCTAAGGATTCTCTAATGTGCTTGGTGAGTGAAGAAAGACCATGAAAATGCAAAAGAAGCCATGCAATTTTAGGTAGTAACACACAAGATTTAGCATCAACATAAAGATATGTACAACCTAAAAATTTTCTATCATTTACCTCATCATTACATGTAAGAATAAGATACTTACAAATCAAAATGATTGCCCATAGGTGAAGATATTGGTTCATGGTTTCAAAAAAGTGTAGCATTCATTAACTATTGTTTAGTTCTAAATCAAGAGATAATATTGAGCATGTTATCCCCTGACATGTATGGGGTGACTACCATTATTTCCTATGTCATCTTCCATCACATCCAGTAGTTCCATGGATGAGATCTATGGTTTTCCCATGGATATTTTGTAGAGACACCTTCAACGTGTTGAGTCCACCATGATATGTGTCGAATATCGATAGGACATGTTATCACAATTCTTGTAGCTGCCCCAAGCGTGTATCCTATCCAAGACGGTAGAGGGGCTGGATAGCCAAAGTTGTGACCTAGGAGAGTCATGATCCCCAGATGTGGATTAGTTGTCACACCGATCAGGACACTCTTCACTTTAAGCCAATCTAAGCAAGATGGAAAAGGGGGAGACCTTGGCCTATCCTTGTGGGAAAGACTGAATAGCAAGATACCTAGAGAGACTAAGGAAATGGAGAACTAAGTGTTATCACCAAACTTGTAGTTGCCTATGTGAGATGGATCCAGGATGGACAGTAGAGGGACAAGCAACTATGGAGGTGGAACCAAGATTGCCTCGACTCCCAAATGGATGGTTGTCACGCCAATTGAGGCAGTGTTCACTTTATGTTATCTTAGCCCAAGACAACAATGGGGGAGACCCGGATCTACTCCCGACAAGAGAGATCAAACCTAGACACCAGATTAGATCAAATGGACTTGAGGTACGTAAGGTGTAAGAAAAAGTAAACCCTAGATCTATGGATGACATCACAAGGTGAACTAGGGCTTGGATCAGGGGTTTATGAGATATGAAATTTGATCCAAGTTAGAAACACAAGTGACCTATAAGCCTATTACTAGATCGAGACCAAGGTACTAGCAAAAGATGAAGATATCAACTTCCTTGGGAAACGTGACCAATGCAGGGAGAGTAAGAATAGGATTGGGGCTATCTAGTACCATGGGATAGACTCGAAAGAAGGTATAACAGTATCAAAGTACCCGAGCCACAAGGAAAAGATCAAATCGCAAGAGAAGGAGGCAACTACAAGGAGACATTTGCACCTATAGCAAGATACACTTCCATCCGATCTATACTTGAATTGGCCGCAGTAATGAAATGGAAGGTACACCAGACTGTTGATGTATTTGTAACTTCGGAATGTATTCACTTGTATATCTTATGTATTGTACCCCGATGTTTATTATGTGAAGTATCTATAATGTAATTGAGTCATGTCATGCCCCGATGTTTCGATCGGGTAATTCAATAATGTAAACAAGTCATGTAAAGTCATTGAGGTTAACCCTCCATTGTAAGTCGGGGCAATAGTCCCCACAATTGTGTCAAGGTTAACCCTCCTTGTTGATCGAAGGGCAAAGTCCCCACAGTTGTGGGGCACTAGGGTTATTAGACTCTCCTAGAGATGTTGGCCCTAGTAAGTAATTGTTAAGTGGGGCCGACATGTTGAAGTGGACATCAAGGGAACAAAAGAATATAAATAGAGAGTGAGCCTCTCTATTTATCACACACACACACTCACTCACTGGGGCGCATGAGTGAGAGAGAGAACAAGCTGTGGAGATCATCTTTTCTGTTTTCGGGTTTTACTGCTGCTATTGGTGCTCATTCTATCTCTGAGGAAGTTGCGGGGTTTTCTCCTTTATGGTTTCCCCAAGGAAAATTCTTTGTGTCTCTTGTCTCTTGTGTTTAGTGTTGTGCATGTTATTCTCTCAGTTAAAGATCCTAAGATAATGCTAGCTTGTATGATAAAAATCTAACACAGTCGTCAAGAGAGCATTCTTCAATGGTGTAGTTAAAGAGGAAGTGTATGTGGAGCAGCCACTAGGATTTGAGACATAGGACAGACATACTCATGTGTGCAAGTTAAATAAATCCTTGTACGGATTGAAGCAAGCACCCAGGACATGGTACGGCAGGATGGACAGCTTCCTGATGAGCTTAGGCTTTACCAAGAGTAAAGCAGATTCCAACCTTTACTTCAAGTTTGAAGATAGAAGACCAGTGATACTTTTGCTATATGTAGATGACTTGTTTCTGATAAATGAGGATGAACTCATTGCAGATGCAAAGAGGAGGCTTGCCGCAGAGTTCGAGATGAAGGACCTAGGGATGATGCATTACTTTTTAGGCATGGAGGTGTGGCAGAGTGCGGATGGGATCTTCCTTGGTCAAGGAAAGTATGCAATGTGGACTTTGAAGGGGTTCGGAATGATGGACTGTAAGGCAATGGCCACACCAATGGCATCAAACTTGAAACTACTATGTGATGCTTCATTAGAGACAGTTGATGCCACAATGGATCAACAAATGATTGGTTTGTTGATGTACCTGACGAACACGAGGCCAGACATATACTTTGTTGTGAACACCTTGAGCCAGTTCCTGACGAATCTGAGACATGTTCACTTGATTCTTGCAAAAACATATATTGAGGCACCTAAAGAGTACAGTTGAGTATGGGCTCAAGTATGAAGCGAATCAAAAGATTAACCTACATGGTTATGTTGATTTGGATTGGACAGATAGTGCCACAGATAGGAAGAGCACTTCGGGATGCTGCTTCAGTCAAGGATCCGATATGATCTCTTGGTTTAGCAAGAAGCAGTCATGTGTGGTGCTAAGAACAACCAAAGTAGAGTATGTTGCAGCCTATTCGGCAAGTTGTGAGGTAGTATGGCTTCGGAAGCTACTGGCAAATTTGTTTGATCTCGAGTTAGAACCAACTTGTATCTTTTGCGACAACAAAGTTGCATGATGTTGTCATAGAACCCAGATTTCCATGACAATTCGAAGCATATTGAGATCAAGTATCACTATATATGGGATAAGGTGCAGAGAAGAGCAATGAAGCTCCAGTATGTGGCGACAGACGAGCAAATAGTTGATGTGTGACCAAGTCGTTAGCCAAAGTGAAGTTTGAATACCTCAAAGAGAGGCTTGGTGTCATCCAGATTGAGGTTCTTCTAAAGAGGGACTGATGAGATCGAAAGACGCAAATGCACTAGAGCTAGTTCTCGCATGGTGGAAGACGTAGGTGGTCCTTGGAATGTAATGCACCTAGGGTGCTCCTAGCTGTACTCCCATGCTAGAGACACTGAGAGGTCCACCGGTCACAAAGACACTTTGTGTGTGCCTAGGCTGATTCTCGCATGGTGGAAGACGCGAGTGGTCCTTGGGACATAATGCACCTGGGGTGCTCCGGGCTGTGCTCCCATGCTGGTAGACGCAGGATGACCGTTGAGAGACGTAATGCACCAGGGGTGCTCTTGGGTTGTACACACTCGGTGGGAGACACAAGTGGTTTGTTGGGCATGAGGTGTGCATCTGGGCTGCTCTCCGTGTGTGATGATGAGATGATCTGGATACGATGAGATGATGGTAGGAGACGCAGGTGATTGTTGGGGCAATGTAATGGGTGGTCCAGGGTTGTACCTACGAGATGGCTTGCTCGTGGATATGATGAAGACCTAGATGCAAACTAGGCCTACATCCAACATGAAAAAGGGTTGGCTCTGTAGAACTTCCTACGACGGATAGATTCGAGAGATGTCACTAATCAATGATCAACAAAATGAGGATTACGACAGCAACGACGATAATGATCCAACGATGATGACGTGTCCAGAGTGTTGATGACAGTGGCGAGAGAATACCTTCCTAGTTAAGAGGGAGTGTTGTTGAAAATGTAACTTCGGAAGATATTAGATTGTATATTATTATTGTATTTTATTGTACCTTAGTCGAAGATGTTTTTCCTCTGTTCGGGGATGTCATCATTCTATTTTGTCATGCTAGAATATCGAGGTAAAACCTCTATTGTAATCAGTGTTATCGGAACCGGACCAAAACCGGCAAAACCGGCCGGTCTGACCGGTTTACAGGGTTGGTCGGTCCGGTCAACAATTTTTTTTGAAAAAACAGGATTTTTTTCCGAACCGGCCGGTCTGGACTGGGGACTCAGGAAACTCAATTTTTTTTTTAAAAACCAGAAAATAAAACTTTGCTGATTTACTTTGGAGCCTCTTTGTTAATGTACTTTGGTTCAGAACCTCAGAGATGTATTGCACTAGGTGAATCTACAAAAGAAAGGCAGGGTGAATCTGTGACACATTAGTGTTGAGCTATTGCCTTTATAACTTTCCTCTTTCCTGAGTAATCCAAGTATGTGTGATTGAATGCAGCTATCTACGTGCTGTTACAATTTCCAGAAAACTTAGTTTTATGCAAACTAACACATAACAGTCTGCTGTTCTGTGTTTTCCATTTAATGCAATAACTGCATTTGTAAGTTTACAGTCCAGATTTATGAATCTAGATAGTCTACCATTTCAGAGATGTTTAGTCAGTTTTAGTTAGGGTTTTGTTCACTAAAAGTGCAAATCTATGTACCATGAAACAAATTTCAACAGGAAGCAGCTCTGAAGATGAAATTGTTTACAACATAAGCACATAAAACATTGCATTATGTTCTTCAATCTGCAATGTGTCATTTCATGAGCTGCAAATAAAGCTTCTAGTAAACAGAAACATTGAAGACCATGCACTTCAAGTCAATTAATTGAAGGCATAATGTGCAGTCCAATAAAAGGAGTTTATGCAGTTTCACTATTCGCATAGAGTTGAAATTTTATAGAAATCATACTAAGCATACTGTTTGCTTTTATAACAAGAGCCCAAGGATTGATTATCTAGTTGAGTCAGTTTCAAGGAATTTCATTAGAAAAATTCTCCATGTGTAATTTACTAATTATATAGGATAAAGGTGTTTGCATATGCGTGTTTTCTAGCTGTTAGTGTAACTATAGTGTGAACTTTGAAGGAGCCAGGGCACTTGAAGAGGGACTGCAAGAAGTGGAAGATGGACATCTCACAATAGTATCAAGCCAATGTTATGAATGAAAGTGGTGATGAAGGAGATGCTTTTTTCCTGTGGCAAAAAGGAGGTAGATACCCTAAGGTGAAGGGGACTAATGGTTTTACTAACCTCAGAGAATCATTGAGAACATGCAAAGTTGAAGTGGAAGATCAGTTAATGATGTACAATTGCAAGAATTGGGCATAGTGGGGACAATGCATAGTACCAAATTCCAATGCATGTATGAACTTTGAAGGCAAGTATAGGGCACACATGACATGAACATATAATGTGTCACAGATTCACCCTGCCTTTCTTTTGGAGCCTCGGCCCTCTTTGTTAATGTACTTTGGTTTAGAACCTCAGAGATGTATTGCACTAGGTGCTATTTTGGATATTTGCACCCATATTTGCTATATATATGAGAAACTTTGCATATTTTTGTATTAATGGTCTGGATTCATATGTATGCACATGAATATATATATGTTTTTTACAAAATATGAATATTTTATGTATTTTTTAGTCAGCCGGTTTTTTACCCGGTTTTTTGCCGGTTCTGGTCCGGTTCACATTTTGGGCTTCGCCGGTTCGATGACCGGTCCAGTTCCGATAACATTGGTTGTAATTCGGGGCAATAGTCCCTAGATGAAATAATGTAAAATGTATTTTTGAGTCTCCCAAGAGGGGTGCCAACCCTGTTAGGTTAGAAGGTCAACCCAATTAGGGTTTTAAGTCAATCACTTAAAGAGTATAAATAGGGAGGCGCCCTCCCTCATTTATACATCACTCACTTACTCAAGTTTGCATGAGCAAGAGAGAGAAGACAAGTTCGCTAGAGGAGAAAGAGAGAGAAAGATGCAGAAGACTTCCTATTTTTGGGTTTTCCATTTTGTGATATTGTATTAGTTACAAATCTATCTTTGAGGAAGTTGCGGGGTTTTCTCCTTTATGGTTTCCCCAAGGAAAATTATTGTGTATGTTACCGGTTGAAAGGGAAGTCCAAGCCACCGGTAATCATGTAAGGAGGAGGTGACCACTGTCACCTTAAACAACTTCTCCCAACTACTTTGGAAGCCTAAGCCTCCTAGGGGAGAGCCCTATTTTGACTCTATGAAGACACTAAACACCAATGTATCCTGTTGCCCGCCGATGTGCACACTGTCGGCCGAGAATCTTTCGAACGGCTGTCTCCCGGCAGAAGGGAGAGGTGCAGCCCTTGGGGGCAAGCAAAGAGTCAGGTGTTGTCACCTGATCCTAACTCCTCCGTTTAGGCAAACTCCTAACGAAGCCAAGGGGGGTAGTCCCTAGAAAAGTTGCTAAGGCTCTCGTTTTAAATATATTGTAGTGTGCGATGCGGATGGGTATTTTTTTAGGAGTTTTTAGATAAAGATTTACAATAAAAAGGCCCCAGACAATACTTGCAATATAATTAAAGATTCATCACCACTTGATAATCACAACTTCAAAGTAGAGCATTCATGATGCGAAAACAAAACTTTAGATAGATAATAAACAAATGTATGAACACGATACTCCAGATAGATAATAAACAATGATAAGACCAGTGCCAGATGGAGTGCTTGGAGAATGTTTTGCAAGTGCTTCTTGGTAAATTTTATTGTCAGTTTTTATGATGAGTTGGATTATTAAATGGGAGGGAGATCTCCAAGATATACCTTTCGGTACGGGAGATATGTCCAAAACCCTTAACTGATACGGCTACCCGCAAGGAATATGTATGCTGGTTTGGAGTCTCGGAGGCTATGTTCAACACTACACCGCAAGGATGTAGCCTAACTGGTACCTTGAGGTCACTGACCAGTTGTTCCTACTTCATTTGGGTAATTTGCCCCCGCAACGGCTTAAATCTAGGCGTTGGATTTTCGCCTGGGGGAACTTGGTAAATTTTATTTCTGTGACTTTGATTAGGATGTGAGGATTTAAATAATCTACACCGCTTCTGGGTATCCCAACCAGGTAGAGCATACACAACGTAGTAAATTGGTTTATTCCGATTTTATTACTGGTGAAATAGAGCCATTGTAACAACCCTTCGACAGAGAGCACTCTTGATCCGCCTTATGGTGAGATTCAAGAGATTTATGAAGCAAAGAAACAAAAATGCCTTAAAACAAAGTAAAAGATCTAAACAATGAAACTCTTCGATAGAGAGCACTCTTGATCCACCTTTCGATGAGATTAAAAAAAATTGGATTCTTTTTACTTTCAACAAATTATGTAAAGCAAAGAGTATGGAAGTAAAACTAAACTAAACAAAGTTTTTTTTTTCTTTTTATGAAAGCAAAAGCAAACTAAACTACTCTAAACAATTATTATGCATGCAAAACTAAAATAGAAAAAAGAAAGAAAAAGGGGCGATACAGGCTTCCCCCAACTGGGGGAAGGGGGTGTGGGGGCCTTTGTCCCACTTGCTTTTTAATAAACCTTTTACAATGCTTTGAAAGAAATAGTGCCCTTTGAGCCCTGAAAAAAGTGTCAAAAAAGGCCTTAAAGTGTCGAGATAGCAAGGGAATGAAGAAGGGGGAAGGAAGAATCGAATATGGATGCTCCGGGTGGCCTGAAACTCAAAATTTCGGCAACATATCCTTCTCTTTTTTCATATACCTGCTAAAACCAGCAATCTTTCAATACCAAATCAGTGGTTTAGATGCAAAAATAAACTAATAATCTACACCTTCAACACTGGAAAAAATTTGCAAAGTTTTACCTCAAAATGCTAAAGCAAATGGAAGCTAGATCTAATCCTTAAGATGTAAAATTCCAGCCCTTTCTTAGATCTTAAATGAAGCAAGTAAAATGAAGAATGATAAATCTTTAATGATCAAATTTTAACTTGCAAACAAAAAACAAAACAAAATTAAAGGAAAAGAGATTTAGGTTGAGGCTTTTTGTCCTTTTTTCGTTGAGAAGGAAGAGGAAGAGCTCAAGCTTCAAGCTTCGGACAAGATTGAGGAGGAGGGTGCCTGCATGGTAAACAAGTTAGATCCAAAGTGAAGTGGCGAAGAAGACAAGATGCAACCGAGCTCCAATCTTACTCCGCCTTCGGTGATCTGCAAAACTACACAAGAAACCTTCATGCAAAGATCAGAGCTAGTATGGAAATTACATAAAACCAAAAGCATACAAGTATTACCGACTACAAAGTATAACTCTTGAACCTTAAATGATTACACATAAATAAGCAAATTGAGATTCAAATGCATATTCTATGGATTGGAATACAAACTTCTAAGCTAGATATTCATAATTGCATGAGCCACAAACACAGCTAAATACATATCACCTCGGTTACAAAACAACATTCACCATGGAAGAGTGTTGCACCGGCAGATTGTCCTCCAAAGACTCAACTTTATTCCATTCAAAAGATAAACAATTACAACTCATATGAGCAGAGGTCCCTTGGTTTCGTCCAAAATGAGGAAGAAGGGCTTTGTCCAAAATGAGGAAGAAGGGCCTCTATTTATACAAAAACCAAGCCCCAAGGGGGAATTAATGAATTGAAGATCAACCCGGAGTGTGACTGGGTTGAAGAGGAGCCGAACTGAGCTAAACCAGAGTTGAAGCGAAGAGGAACCAACCTTCTTCACCCAGCAAATGCCAACACATCACCAACCCTCACCAACTAAACCACACATGCGACCCTTCCTTCTTCACGCGAATGGTACGGCAATGACATGAAGGGTTGAATTAATGAAAGGTTCAATCCACTTGGGCTGAAATCAAAGTATGGAAATAAAATAAAAATTATAATATATGGGGAGGGGTCCACCCTCAACCCACTCGCACCCACCAAACAAGCTAGTGTGAGCTCCAAGCTTGGATTGGCGTTACCATTATAACTTGAAACCATTCACTTGCATTAATTTGTAGCTTCATTTCTTTATCCAAGGTTTATCACATGAAGGGGTCCACCCTCCATACACATTAGCGCAACCTTCACCTAGCGTGAGTCTCTCATGTGGCTGATGTCATCCCTTTATTAAACAAAACATAAACTCCACTTTATATCCAAAGTTTATTCATCCTCGTGTGGAAGAGGAGTCGCACTTCAATATGGCCCACATGCCATGTCACCTTCACACCCTTTTTTAATTTAATTTTGACTTTTTAATTATTTGACTTTTGTGCACTTTCTCCAAATTTAGCATTTAAATGCTATTTTGATGCTCTGTTAGCCGAATGATGCCTTCCAGGATGTTTCAAATGGCCAAAACATAGTGAAAGTGACCCCTGGGGTAAAGATGTTGCTCCAGGCTTGAAAATGAGCCCAACCACGCCAAAAACGGACTCCGGATCACACCTTTTTTACATTTTGAATTTTTCCATTTAAACCATTAAAAATGGCTTAAAAATGGAGAGAGAAATTTAAAAAATAAAAATAAAAAATCTCGGAATCAAATAAAACTCTAGGGGGACCTAGTACATGTTCATACGACTCAATTCGAATGCCTAACATGTTGAAAAACACTGACACGAAGGCTCTAATAACCTCCTAAGGCCGAAACACCAAGACGACTATCCCAGCTTTGGAGGTGTAGTTGTTTGTTCAACAACCAATAATAACCAAGGGAAAAAACACTCTGGCCTAGTCGGCTTGATGCACAAGTCCGGGAAGCCGAGCCTTTTATAAAAAATTAAATGCTAGGACATTTTTTACAATTTCCCCAAGGAGGTATGAATATGTATTTACAAAAAATAAAAAGCTTAGCCAAAACTGGCTAAATCTGGAGCACACTGAACTTTTGAACTCTGGAGATGAGCATTCATTATGCTCAATAACTGGTGGCTCAATAGGAAGTTCAACTATTGTACAAAATAGTTGGTAACATGTCCTCTTTCGAGGTTGTCAGTGATCAGTGCCTAATGGAGTCTAGAGAATGAGTAAAGGAGTTGTATGGTTATTATCGCAGCAGTAAGTATCAGTATAGTAGCAGTATGTATTCAGTCAGTATAGCAGCGTTAGTATTACAACAATAATAGCATAAGTAAGCATTCACTAATGCGTATGTAACAAGGCATTAACCAAATAATCTCATCCACTTCGAATCAAGTAAATGACAGTATGTGTAATTAGTATGCTTATGAAATATACCAGTATGGTTATCGCTTTTACTTTGACAATGAAATCATTATAACCTTTTTAGACAAATGCGATTATTACAGCATGAATGGAAAATCATGAGAATTTATCACCATCAGATAATCATATGAAGCATAAGTACATCAGTAGGTATCAGTCATCACCTATAGCATTTGTAGTAGTATTAGAAAGTTTCACAAGATTACATATTGCATACAAACATGTTCATTTAACCAATTTTGCATTAACTATCCAACAACGAAGCCTGAAGTAAATGTGTATAGGTCATTAATTGCAGACTGCGTGTGTGGTTAGATGACTGAGATGAAGGCTAGGGAATCCACGTGGGTTGTTTGGACTTTGAAGTATTTGGGGCAGGCTGCCACTGAAAGGGAAGCCTATGTAACCGTGGAGAGGAGGACTGGACTGTGGGCTGCCCTAAAGGCCTACCTAGAAGTGAAAAGAGTGTTAAGGAAGAGGACTACTCTAGTCCCGAAAGGGAACCAGAAGGGAGGGCAGTGAAGATTTAGTTTAGGATGGTAGCTAGGAAGAGGGAGTTGTGAGGTAAGGAGGTAGCAGCAATTTGCTATAGCAGCTCAGGAAGGTTAAGGGACTATTGTAGCAGCAGGTGGAGGCTACCGAGGAGGAAACTGGCAGCTCTAAGCTGACCCGATGAGGAAAAAGGGGGAAGAGGAAGGCAACCGAGGTAGGGAAAGGGATGGAAAAGCAACAGCAAGGGCTTATAAGGGGGTAGCGAAGTCTGCCTTAGGGAGAAAAGGTAAGGGTTGAGGTGTTAGAGAGTTAGGGCGAGGGTCAAGAAAGGAGGCTAGGAAGGTTAGCGAGGGTTTATAGGGTAGTTTTTAGGACTGTTTTATGGAGCAGCGAGGATAGTTGTAGGTTGCTAGGGTAGCGCTGATGTGGAAATAACTAGCCCTAACCTAGAAACTAACCTAATGACTAACCTAAAACATAAAAACTAATCTAAGAACTAGAAACTAACCTAAAGGACTAGCCCTAGACTAGGTTTATGCAAGAAAAGGTGTGACAACCAAGAGAAATCTACCCTAGCACAAGCCCTACCCAACCTAGGGCTTCTAGGGAGGATGGCTAACCTAGTGAGTGAGAGTTCCTAGGGTAAACAACTATCCTAGAAAAACTAAGGAGAAACCCTAGAGCACCCTCACAAGGAGACGTGCTTTAGCTTGCTAAGGTGACAAGAAGAATAGTAATGGCCTATCCTAGGAAAAAGTGCAGCACTAGGGCTACCACTTAGACTTGAATGTGCCTCATCAACCACCATTCAAACAAAGAGATGAGAATCCTGACCTCTTCGTGCTTGAGTTTAGCCAACAAATCAAAACATCACCAAGCAAAAAACTTCACCAAAGAATTACCAAAAAAAGCTTGCATTAACCCAGAAAAACCTCATCAAGAGGGCCACATCTCTCCAAAGAGCCCTAGCAAGGGTAAAACAAATGCATAGTGTATTATCGCATAAGTTCTTGTCTTTAAAATGAAAGTGAGGAGATCTATTTATATGATCTCACACTCACTTTTTACAAAATATCTAGATATACATGCCTTAAAACAAGTCAACTTGAAATTATAAAATGTCAACTAAAAATTAAAAGAAAATAATAATAAAATATAGCCTAACGTAGAGTCAAGGTAGGCTAAGTTCTAACTGGGGTATTTGTACCCCTAGGTGTCAAAATACGCTCAAATAAGTGAATCACTACGAACAAAAGATGGAGTGAGTTGGAGGGAGGGCGTTATACCCCATCTAACGCCTAAAATGTTGTAAAGTCCCTCAATGCCCTCCTCAAAGCATCAAAAAGGCTGGCATGGAGGATGTCTTCCTCTGAGGAGATAAGGCTAGGGAGAGCAGGCGCCAGCAATCTGAGAAGCCAAGAGGGTGTCATAACTGGTTGGGAATGGAGACGAGAGTCTCACTGCTAAAGCAAAGGCCACTTAAGCATGTAAACAAGAGATGGGGCCATATGACCCAGTGGTGAACCCTCAGGGGCCCTGGACACCAACCCTAAGGTTAAAAACCCCAATAAAGGGCAATCAGCAGTGCCATTAAGCCATAGTACCCCTAAAGGAGGACCAAAGGGCCTAGCCATGACCACCATTGCTAGATAACACCCCTCTTGGTCGAAAAATTTTGCCCTCTCTCCCTCGGGTACCCCTGAAGGTGCATTGGGTACACGTGCAGCGTAACAACATCTATTGTGTTTTGTTGTGCTTGTTATTCTTTCAGCTAAAGATCCTAATTAAATTGAATTAAAGTGCAAACTCTAACAATATGAAGAAAGCTCCCAGACCAAAACTCCTTGTATCTATAGAGTCAAAGAAAACGAGGACCAAGTCAAAGAAAAGAAAATCAAGCAAAGAAGAAAGAAGCAAGTCTTAACTTGCAAATGAGACATCAAATAAAATAAAGGCCAAGTTCTCCCAAAGAAAGAAGTACAAGAACAAAAGAGTCCAAGAAATTAAAGAAGACAAGTCCTAGAAGGAGATAGAAAATGAAAAGTAAAGGGGGGAGAGTCTGATTGTCAAAGTTAATGGGGTAGTACTTCATTACACATCACCCAATTGTGGGACACTTCCCTATTTTTTTCCCTATTAGTGAAGATCATAGAGCTTTCCCTTGTCCTACATATTGAGTCAACTAGTCTCTTTGACAAAAACTCCACTTTTCCAAACTTGGTTTATTCCATCTATTATCCACCCCTACAAAGAAAATTGTCCTTGCAAACACTTAGATATTGTCATGGTACTGGTTAGTTTGTAAATCTTTTTTCTCATAAACCTGTTTGAAGATATTTGTGGTGTTGGTATATTATCATGTATGACATGACCAGCTATATGATGACTCAACTTGATGATCACTTGTATCTATATATACTTGTTCATGTGGACACCCTTTGTGTTGGTCCACCAGGGACACTTATGATCATAGTACACTCCATTTCAGTGCTACAGAGGTTTCATTAGGTCTTCTTCAGAGTTACCAAGTATTTGGTGCCAGTTTCCAATATTGTATTGATTGGTAGCTGCAGCCGATGATAGTTGAGTACAGAATATATGGACAGAGGTGAAGGAAGGTTGATCTGTCGATGATTATTTGCAGGGTTAACCCACGAATTGGTTGCTTGTTTCAGAGATTTTAAACCACGGAACTGGCCAAGTTTGGCTCTAATACCAAATCTAGTAAACTGTTCTTGTTTATTACTGATAGACATAAATATTTCTGCAAATATATAAGAATACATTGAATAATATTTGATTGATCAAAAGTGACTAGATGATTACAATGACCCTTGTGATGATGGCATACTTGTATGCATTGACTGGTGAGGTGACGGGGTAAGTGCCCTTTGACCTTTCATCAGCTTAATTATATTATTATTATTATTATTAACATAAGTACACAAATTCTTTCATTTGGCTTTTATCACCACGGTTGAAGAGAAGTGTTGAAACTACAAAAACTCAATAAGGGCCCCAATAAAAAGAAGAGGGGACACTCATATAATTCTAATATCAACAGTTAAAAGATTTCTCAACAAAGAGTGCCAAAAATCAGTCGGTGGCAGCTGTGAAACTAGCAAAACTTTGAATATCAAGACAAAAGAAATTATTGTTCTAGTAGCAAACACCAGCTGTAAACTAGCTGAGGGAAACAACTGTCTGAAATTCTAGAGCAAAAGGGAGCAAAGTCATTTAATATTAAAGAGTAGATAAAGAATAAAATAAAATGTTGAAGTATAATTAGAAAATAACACAAAGAATGGCAAGAAATGGCGGCTTACATTATTTAACAAATAAAGATGTTAAAAAAACCCATCATTTGAAACTAGAAACAGAAAACGCTCATCTAATACCACTTGAACCTATTAAAATATAGTCGAACAAATCTGGAAATAGCATGGACTCAAGTATGTTTCGCCTGATTCACCTTAGTTATATTAAATAGATCTTTAGAGTCTAAAGCCATAAAAGTAAAGATATAAGAGTAGAAAATGCTATCGTTTAAATCCAAAAGCAAGTAAGATTTGAATGTTTAAGGTTATTTCTATGATTGAAGGCTTGAACTAAACTTGGGTGATTTTAGCCTAGTTAATTTAGAGTCTAGACTAACTACTAATGGACTAACATCAGTTACTGTTGAGGCTGACCTACATTTCTAGTGCTTGCACTCACAAAAAGGTTGCTTTGTATAAATCATTACATTCCCATGGCATATTAACTTCATTACAAACACACCAAAATAATAGGTGGTGGTCAAACTTACAATCGTGTTATGAAAAACTTGGTACGAGTATTTGATGCCTCCGTGAAAACACTAGCCTTTGCAACATCCAGGCCAAGATCTTTGAGTGCCTTCATCTGCATTGGAAGTTTTATTAACCCAAAAGAAAAGAAAATCCCCATTGAAATATATATTGAATATTCACAATTTCAATGCATATAAATTTCAGAATTCTGTTAGGGGTGTATATGTTGCAAAACTCCAAACTGAATGTGTTCAACAATACCATTACAAAAGAAAGGAAGAACGCCTTGCTAGAACATATAAATATAAATATAGCATGTCATGGTTCATCAATGTAAACAACAAACAGGTACCTTGGGCAGTGCATTGGTGGTTGAAATGGGGCATCAATATGCAAATGACCAAAGTCAGTGAGTTCTTTGGCTGAGTTTGACAACTCCCCACACTGAAGTGGGACCACAAAAATGTGGAAATGGGGTTCACAGCTACCTGCAGATCAATGAAAGTATTTACCCTTCCCCCAAAAAAGGTAAATGTCATGAACAAATATCATGGTCAAATGAATTAAAAAGTGGTTTTTGCAGTGTTTTATAAAATACGCCACTTTTAATGACTGAGTGAAATCTTCAGCAACTCCTCTAACCCTCTCTCCAAATATATTAGGCATTACTATTGATACATGATGGACACCTAGGTTACTAACGTCTCAACAACTAACTTATCAACTAAATTATGCAACATGCACGTTTAATCCATAGACAAATGTCTTAGCTTGGTATAAGGGAATACTTTGGGAATTTTGGAGGCCAATGTTCTCGAGGAGATTATAGTGGTTACTCAGTAACAAGACAGTTGGAGTTGTTCTGAATGTCTATTTATCAATCTCAAACACAAACTCTATGAAGAATGTTGGGCCTACCTCGAGCTGCAAGTCATTCCAATTATTTATGTGCGTGATTAGAAGGCAGAGACTAGCTGGACACATTCTTAGCAGACACTTTATTGGATGTAGTAAAACCCAGACCTTGTTCAAGGCACCTACAGGGAAACTTACCGTTGTTATGCCAATACATATATCCATTCTCAACACCAAATACAAGTATCCCAGCTCATTAATCTATACGTTAAATCGTTCACTGCAAGTTTTGAGTTTAAAGGCTATTCATATCAGTAGAAAGACCTCTATTATTTGCTTGTTACAGCTGTTAAATTAGCATTGTTATAGTGGGTATACAGCAATAATCTTCAAAGTGTTTGACGAAAGTCCCAAGCCAGACTTCATGAACAATCAACACTAAAATTAGTTCAAAACTTGCATGAACTATTATTGGTGAACAGAAGGAAAGATTGAAAGAAGAAGGACGCCTAGACCATGGTTTCCAACATTTCTTGAGGAGCAGCCCACAAAAACACAAGAGTTTCCCACAAAAGCACAGGAGCAGTAGGGTAAGGATGAGGTTACCACCTGCTTCAAGGAATATCTGGTGTTGGAAGATAAGGCAAATGCAATCATACCTTTCCAAGAGTATTATAACGCCAAGTCTATCACCAAGTACAAAAGACGGCCCATGAATCTAGACGAGGATTATCTTAAAACCTTAGAGCAGAAATGGAAGAAAGATGAGCATGAAGAACAGGAGAAGCAGGCATCTATTCATACTGAGGATTTGTGCATAAAAAAGACCAAATAGCAGCAGGTGAGGACGATGACATTAGTATAATGGATAAGTATACATATGATACAACTCCCAAATGAGCAGAAGTTGAAGATGTAGCAACTTAAGATGAGTATAGAGATGTGGAGGAACCAACTCCTTTCCCTATGTATGATGTTAATGATGACAAGGATTCCACACTTCAACCTATTTATGACGTAACCAAAGATGATAAGCTGGGTGTGGGTGCACCTATGCATGATAAGGACTTAGCGAGGGATGAGTTACCTTTTGAGGATAATTTCATTTCTCGGGAGGAATACAATGCAAGGACTAAAGTGCTTGAAGAGAGCTTGTATGAGGGAAATGATCCACATGAGATGACATTGCATGATTTGGAGATCCAACTATTGGTCATAGAGGATCAGATTGTGCAGGTGTTGAAGAGAGTAGATGGTGCTCACAAGTTTATTGAAGATCTTATGTGGAAGACCCAATTAGAGGAGAGGCACAAGGGAGTTGCAGGAGAGGTCACTAGTACCCAACTACGCATCATGAAAGAAGCTTTGTAACAAGAGAAGTCTGACTATTTGCAGTTGTTCATGGATAGGTACCTTGCTCTTAAGTTCATTGATGATAATGCAAGGAAGGTTGAGGAGCTTAGTCACCAGCTGAGCATGGCACAATCTTCATCATTGACAGCAACTGAGACTTCACCAACGTTGATAGCAGTGACACATGAGCACATGATTGGCACTCATGATTTGAGGGAGGAGCATCTGGTGATGTTTTCGCGTGGGGAGCATTTAGAGTTGCAGGTGACTCAGGAGAGAGGGTTAGCCATGAAGGGCATAGGAGAGAACATTCCCGATGGACCATCCAAAGGGGGAATTTATGCATCCAAAAATTGGGTAGACAGGTATATGACAGATATGGAGACACTGGGATACAGGTTCTGCTTACATCAGGAGATTATTAGAGGTAGTAGCACATACAGGATACAGTTGTATGTTGCAGTATACAGGAGGATCCAAAGGTTACAGTTGTATGTCGCAGAATAAAGGAGGATCCAGGGGTGTGCAGCAGTATACAAGGGTACATAGGGGCACACGATGAGGTCCACTGGAGTTTTAGAGTATTTCCTCCAGAGAGACCACTTGACAGAGTTCATGAGCATACACTTGAGTTTGGTTTACCCAAGATCGATGAGTGGATGGGTGAGCTTCAAAGAGCAATAGTTTAAAAGGTTCATATGAGACAGTTGGATGAGGCGGGTGACATCTTGGCCACAACGGAGTTCTTTCAATTGGACCATGGGATTGGTGCACAGAGTGCACAAGATAGGTTAGATTGGTTTGTAGGGAGTACAACCGACAGAGTAGGAGGTGACATCGTCTCCCATAGAGGTTGCACATGTGTCGACGCTGAGTCCTCACTTAGGGGCAGGTTCATGAGGGCTATGCATGATTCATGGCAACGCATTCTCAGTACTTGGATGAGTAGGAGACACTGTAGGTGGCAAAGATATACCCTAGGGAGGTACTTAGACCCCATGGGTTGCTTGAGCACATTGATAGTATTTGGGTTAGCATAAGTCTAGATGCAGTTTGGCGAGAGCTTATTAGATTAACAGGATCGAAGTCAATTCTCAGTATTCGGTTTCTACCATAGGATTGCATTGAGACCTTAATGACTATCAGCATGGTACGACAGCAATTCGTAGGAGTTGGGTTTTGTGAACCCACTATTTGGTGGTGGGATTTGAGCATTCATCTACACGATAGATTGTTTCTGATAGTAGAGATGATAGATAGTGTTGTGAGAGTGATCAATTCATTATATTTCTGGGATGGCAGTGGAGGAGAGGTTGAGACTTCTTTATGGCAAGGAAGACTTTCTTTTCAGGTATCCATGATCCAGTCTAATAGGGGAGATGGTACAAATGAAATGGACAGTCTTCATTTTCTAGAGTGCACTTTTGAGATGCTTAGGCTTGGGTACGTAGAGGATTCATATTTTGAGGTGTTTGTGCAGCTCATGATTGCTTGGCTCTTCAGGATCAGACAGATGGAGTATTTTTTTAGTACTTGGCAGACCAACACGACAAGTAGCGAGTATTTTACACCTTAGAGGACAATGCATGACCCTAGTGACTTTACCTTTTGGGAAAAAATGGGAGAGCATGTGGTTAGATTACATCATAGGTTTATCGAGGATGTAGACGCGGCATGACAGTTGGATGGTTTTGATCAGAGTGGCGCAGCATCAGTATAGTGGACTCTTTTTGAGATTAGCTTGGGACCCTGGGATTTTAGCGTTTGTCACAGAGCTTCAAGGTGTTTTATTCATTAGCAACGTCGAGGTGGATTCCTATGTCTCACAAGACTACTTCACCCCTCTTCAAGTGGTTTGGGACCCTGGTATCACTTTCTGTTCAGTTTGGTACACTCGATGGATCGATAGGATGAGGTGGCATTGCTTGAGGACAAGCAATCTTTGGAAAGGGAGGACTATCACGTCCCATTTCGCTTCATGTTGCTTACAGGGATGATCGGGAAACCTATTAGACTCCCATGGGCTATTGTGTCCACATATGGGAGTTACAATGGAACCACTTAGCTTAGAAAGTGAGTTGTGCATGCAAAAGTGGTTTAGTGGTTTTGGGTCACCCATGGTATTTTACCGTGGTATTGAACCCAAATGAAGAATAAAAAGAGCATCTCACTCATGGAGGACATGCTTATTGATTTTGTACATTGTCTATTGAGACCGTCTGGGGGATAGTCCAGAGTTTTCGTTTGGGGTTGGCAAACTCCATCCACCCATTAGGGTTTAGTTTCAGTGTTGAGATATCCACCATAGCTAGACACGGAGGAGGATCCATCCAATATTCTTACGTGAGCTTCATCTTTGGGATTGGCATCATTTTGAGCATAGAGTTAGTAGTAGAAGAGTTGTGGCATATTCCCAGTGTTTGGTTGACTTATTGTGTGTTTTCAACTACCACAGCAGTCGTAGAGCTTGTAATGCTAGTCCATTGGTAATAATAAAAAATGCTCATATTGTCCCTTCATTTCCGGTATGTTTGCAAAATATTTGATGAAATGTCTTTGTAGAATGAATCTATGAATTGTTTGCAAAGTGTTTGTATTGGGAATATCACACAAAAAGACCCCCCTCTATCACATCTGGTAGGGTGCACTACGGAGAATATGGGGCGTAACAAGCCCTATATGGCATGGACAAACTTGGATCATTTGCGTGGAGGCTTGTAAATGACTTATGTTAGCTAGGGATGAGAGACGAAACATGTAGGTTGACTAGACCCAGAGGAGCACATGGCTTAAGAGGACCATTGGAGCTTTGAAGGCTTGTAGAGGAGGAGCATTAGACATGTGTCATGGGGCATTCATACCTTGGAGCCTTGTTTGTTTGACACCATCACCTTGCAACTTGACATGTATCCCTTTCGGAGTGTATCACTTCACATGTATCTCCAGAAGAAAAACTTTAGTTCCGAGCTAGTCCTTTACATTGAGATGAGCTACTATCAAAGATGTGTTGATTTTTCCTAAGTAGCATCGAGAGCCATTCTCTTGGAGAATGGAGACATCTGGTCAAGGACCAGGATGTGGAATCAGTCCATCACTGAGGGAACTCAGCCTCGAGCTGAGTAGCCATTCTTTGAATGGAGACATCTGGTCAAGGACCAGGATGTGGAACCAGTCCAACACTGGGGAAACTCAGCCTTGAGCTGAGTAGCCATTCTTTGAATGGAAACATCTGGTCAAGAACCAAGATGTGGAACCAATCCAGCACTGGGGGAACTCATCCTTAAGTTGAGTAGCCATTCTTTGAATGGAAGCATCTGGTTAAGGACCAAGATGTGGAACCAATCCAGCACTGGGGGAACTCATTCTTGAGCTGAGTAGCCATTCTTTGAATGGAGACATCTGATCAAGGACTAGGGTGTGGAACCAGTCCAGGACTAGGGGACTCGGCCTAGGGTTGTGAGCCATTCTCAAGGAGAATGGCGGTGTGGTCAGTTACCAGGACATCACTATAAGTCCTAGACTGGATCTGGGCATGTGAGGCACTCCTATCCTTGATCTATGGGCTTTGTGATCTTCTCCAGGGATTAGCTACCCCTGGTTAAGACACCTAGTACCCTATCTCGGTGTCACAAGGAGTTTGAGATAAAAGCATTAGTAATTCTCCCTATTTATGATGATGTACTTTGAGTGGGCATGAAGGACCCCTATGACCACTTCTATTAACCACAAGGCACTTGAAGAAGACTAAAAGGTAAAAGTCAAAAATACATAAGGACCCTTAGACCACTAAGGAGTCAAAGTGAAAATACAAAAAGACCTTTAGTACAACTGAAGGTAGAAGTCAAAAAGGTAAAAGGATAAAATCTAATATTATATTCCTATCTACAAGGACCACTTCAAGTAAGTGAAAGGATATAAAAGAAGTTCACTTACCATTCATTTCTATACACTTCAAATTTATGATCAGTTGCTCCTTTGAAAAACCTTCATTGTTTTTGGTTTGTGGATGAATACTTCTTGTCTCTTATGCCCTAGCATGGTGGCCTGCTAGCTAGGGCATCATCTCTTCATCCCTCACGAGTTAGGGCTCTTCTCCCTATTCCTCAGCCTTCAGGTGAGCAGCAAAACTAAGCTAAGGTATACCCCTAGTCACACTTCACACCACACAGCCAGCGGGAACAGAAGGAAAGCACGACTAGGGCATCTCATGGGAAGCCCTAAAACCTACAGAAATCTCAGATAGAGAGGTTCTCCTCACGAGCAGCACCTCGGTCACATTGGGCATCCTGTTTCCATCTACGGGCAGCTCGTTTCCATCTACGGGCAGCTTGTTTCCATTCTCGGGCAGCTCCAAATTCTCACGGGTTGTTACAGTAAAGAAATCTGGGTAGCAGCAGCTAGGGTCTAGTCTGATCCGGGCAGCACAGATTAAAGTTCAGGCAGGCAAAACAGTCTCGGGCAGCCCTAAAAGTATTTCAGGTAGCCTGTCTATCTCTTGGGCAGGCTAACCCTAACCACATGCAGCTTCATCTCTCTCTGAGGCAGCCTGTCCCTCATCCTAGGCTAACTGCTCCTCCTCAAGGGGAGCTACAGGACACTTCGGACAGCAGCCAAGTGAACCCAGAACAGTCTGGGCTAATACTCAGGCAGCTGCATATAGTTCCGAGTAGCAAAAACAAGACACGGGAAGATCTAATCTGAACTTGGGCAGCCACAGGAAGCTTCAGGCACAGTCTGGGCAAGGTAAAACAAACTTGGGCAGCTAACTGTTCATCGTGGGCAGCTACCTGTACATCTCGGGCAGCTGCAAATTCATCTCGGGCAGCTTCCGAGCAGCACCAGTTTGATCTTGGGCAGTTTGGGCAGTAGGCAACATTAAAAGACTTCTGGGTAGCAGAAAGAAGCATTTGAGCAGAATCGCTAATCTGCTATTTTTGTGGAAATTGTTCTTGTAACATTTTTGGTCAAATTGAGCTACGGTTTGAAATTGTACAAACCTATTAGGGTTTGATGAACTATTGAAGAACATTTCATCTTAGAATTCTGAGATTGCAAACTCAGTCATCTCATTTAAGGGATGAATAACTAATGCTTTTGGGGTTTTTGTCCTTAAAGGTTTCCCCAGTGAAAACATCTTGTGTTCATGTGTGTTGACGTTTTGATTTATCTACTGCACTTGTCTTATTGTTATCTTACAGTCTGCAAAAATAAAAGAATACATGCTAATGCTAAAATTCAACAAGATGATGATCATCGGTTCGTACCTATAGAGGCAGCTAGACTATCGTGAGAAGCAACAGAACCACCCATTTCACTATTGAGTCATGTTCATGACATCCTGAGTGACACTTGTTCAGGCCTTGGTTCACTTTAGCAGAGTAGCAAAACAGCCAGCTATTGATGATTCTTCCTTGCCATGCAGTGTCAAAGTGATTGCAGATTCAGAAGCAGATGACTAAGCAGGTATATGACATGAGGTATAACTTTATTGGGTATCTTATGTGTATTGTTAAGATGTGACTGGGTTGAGTAGCATTGACATAAGAGATCATATTCTTTTGGTTATTTTGATAAGACTGATGCTTGGAGTGGTTAAATAGTTTTTGTGTTAAGTCCTTAGTATATGCTCATTAGTAGGATTGACCTCTGTGTACAACTTATATCATTTCCCATTAGTTTTGGCACCACTATGTAATGTCATCTTCTAGTTAATCACCCAAAGACACATGTTAACCTATTTAATTCCCATAGGTTCGAGCAGGTATTAATAAAAAGGGAACTGACTAAGGACTATTGGTACCGGGAGCTAAAAAGAACATCACTTCAGTGTAATTATGTCATCAATAGATTAACAAAGGTCATCAAAGTAGTTATCAACAGGCATGCAAGGCATGTAGGCCTTAATTCACCTTGCATGCGATACTGAGCAATTAGGTTGCATGCATGCAAAGTTAAGTCATGCAAACCTCAACATTATAAAAGAAAGGTGAGTCGAACCAAAAAGGCATCCATTATTCTTATTCAGTTTTGAGATTGGTTTCGACAACTCAGCAGCAGCAGCAACGAGTTGGGGTTGAGGACATGAGTCCCTAGCCAACAAGTGTTTTCGGCAGTGAGACCTATCTGCCCTAATCACTCTTCAGAGATAGACCATCCAGGTCTATCACAACAATTCACAGCTTTTCATCATCATTGAGAGCAACAGCATATCTAGGTATAAAGATCAGAGATCCAGCAACACGAGGACATGTTCACTGGGAAACAATTTGTTATACAGATGGAAGTCTTCTTTTCTCTTGCATGTCTCTCCCATTCTCTTCAGAGGGGCCATATTACCATACCTTGTGATTTTTGAGACACGTATTGCCCAACCAGAGCAGATATAAGCAAAGACGTGTTGGAGAGAGGGTGCCCCCTATTCTGAAGAATCAATTCATCAGTGACCTAAACAGCCTCAGAAGTTCTGCATGTTTACTCCATTCTGTATAGAAGACCAATATTATATTATCTAGGAAGTTTTGGCATATCGTTCCGATTATTGAAGGAGTTACAAAAGATCATCTCTAAAGGAGGGCATATTTCTTTTGCATGGGTGAATTGTCTCGAGAAGGCATCACATTTTTTAGCTTATTGGATGCATGGCATGTCTCTTGTGCACTGATCAACCGTCCCAGCTATGATTATTGTAATGTCATTACAATATAATTGAAGTCTGTTTCATGCTTTATTTGAATCTTTATCATATTTGGGGTTTGTGCACTACTCTACCATTGCATGCAAAAACAATTTGTATGTTATCCCTGTCTGAAAATCATAAACACATAAACAATCACCATAACCCAGCAGTATAGAAGCAAAAAATATCAGTTTGGGATATTACACACTATCACTTGTCCTTCCATTCATCTATAACTTCATCTACAAATTAATTTCCCTCATATGCAAATTAATTTCCCTTGGCTTGGACATGACTTGTGAACCTAAATACTTCCCCCCACTGTGACCTCTACGTCTGGATTAGCCCCCATGTTTTCTTGTGTCTTGGTTCTAAAGTGTGTGACTATGCTTTTAGACTTGTCGATCTCTTTCTTGTCTGTTACCCCGAATGTCTGAGTGCAGTTAGAATTGTATATGTCACCGAAAGTGTCTTCTGTAGGTCTCGAAGCAAGTATTCCTTATCTATGAAATGAAAAGCATTGGCACTTAAATTCTATATCAAAAAGAATGCAAAGTCATCAAAGAAGAAATTCAAAGAAAGGAAAATGCAAATATCAAATGCATTATGAAAAGAAATGCAAGGCTATATCAAATGCATTGGCTCACTTAAGCATAGTGGAAAAAATCGGCATCGGCAAAAAATCAGCGAGGATCCAGAAAACATCTTCTCAACAACATCGGCGAAAAAATCAGCAAAAATCGGCAAACCACGGCAAGCATTAAAAAATGCAAATTTTGTACTTTAGCAGGGTCAAAATTTGCTTACCGATTTTTTTTCCTATTTGCCAATTTACCTGATTTTTCCCTATCTTTCCCGATTTTTGCCGATTTTTTCCCAATTTTTCCCGATGTCCGATTTTTTGAAAAATCGGCAGCCAAAAAATATTGCGATTTTTCGGGACATCGCCGAAAAATTGGAGATTTTATCCACTATGCACTTAAGCGCTATATCTAAAAGAATGTAATAGCCAAATGAAAGTCAAAACTTGCAATGAAAAGCAAGTCAAATCTTATGAAATTTTGCAATGAAAAGCAAGTAGGATACTTGTTAGAGTTTATAGGAGAAACCAAGCACTTTATCCATTTGTGAGACACCTCCTTCCCCTAGTGTTTGCTTGTCCAACATATGTCATTTTGGTTTCTCTAGTTTCCTGGTTCTCTAAAGGTGCATAACGTCTATCCAAAAGTCAAACTCTCACTTAACCAAGCCTTGATTGATTCCATGTCACCTAAGATAGTGAGGAGTGCTCTCTGTTGTACACTTGGAATTAATATGAACTTGAGTATATGCTTTGAACTTCACTTTGGCTATGCAACTACATTAAGTTAAAGTCTTGCTTATGTGTTTTATGCTTTGATCACCATTGTTAAATGTTGATAATGCCTTTAGTCTGCTCTCAATACACTTAAGAAAAGGTTACTAATACCCCCTAGATGCAGAGATCTTTAGTTTTTTGCTCATTCATGTTTTTTTATTAGTTTTGACCTGGTCAACTCTTTGACTTGGTCAACAAACAGGGACCATACCCGGTTTCCACTACAGGCATTCAGATATTTATTTTAGTGCCTTTGGAGGTTAACCAGATCATTCCATGCTTCAGTTTATAAAATTTGCTCATTACTCTAATTTTTATAATCATCGGGCAAATTTTTAATTATAAAAGGTGGAAATTATTCACAGAATCTATTACAGGTTGATCCATGGTGTATTGGTAGTGTATTGATTACTAGGGTCTCCCCCTAATCCATTCTTAGGCTCGAAGTGAAAAAATCATGTTCGGTGTGACAACCAATCCATCCTTGGGGAGCAGGATCCATGATTGTCACCTTTTTACCTACCTTTCCCTCTCTACCCTCCTGGATAGGATATTTATTTGGGGTGGCTACAAGTTGTGTGATAACATTTTTGGCGCTATTGTCGGGGAGGCAGAGACTTGCCTCGGGCCTTTGAGAGTGTGTCTTTTGCATTCACATCAATCATATCGCATCTGGCATTAATTCTGGTGGTTAATTACTATAGCTTCATTTTTCATAACCATCAAGTATTACTCATCTCTTTCTCCCCACATCATAAAGATATATCTTTCATTGAATACACATTCTTGTTCACCTGGCGACTCCACTAGTGATCGACCCTAGTCATATATAGAACCCATGGAGTGCGTCAATTTGCATTTGAGCTCCTGAATTTTCCAATTTACCATTCATGGCTAATTGTAATCAGCCGAGGGTATTTACTATTTGGCCAATATAAGGTTTTTGACTTCTCGGATATTGTTGGGTATCCTCCTGAAATCCTTTGTCAAACCCGTCAAGGGTTGCCTATGTTTGAAAGAAATTATGAGATATATGTTGATAGGCACCTTGAACTCTTTCGGGAGTTTATTAAGGAACTATCTATAACCCATGAGGATGTATGCATGAAATTATTGGCTCCATCACTTCAAGGAAATGCCCAGTGTTGGTTTTTGAATTTAACGACAAATAGCATTTTCGGTTATGACAAGTTTGAGCAGAAATTCCTGAAAGAGTGGGGAAACAGATTCTATGAAGACGAAATCCAAGATCAAAGCCCTCCCCATTTTGAAGTAATAAACAGTATAAATAGTCTAGATCAGAAAGGAACCAATTTAGAAAAATACCAAGAGGACCCCTTTTGCCCAACTCCTCTTGATGAAGTTGAGCTTTCTAGCAGTAATGATGAAGATGAAACCTGTAGTCTACATTTTGAAGATTCCTCAGATCAAACCCCTCAATTGGACTTCCTTTGAATCATTCCTCCAAGAAGAACTGGCAAAATACCCTTCAGTCAGGGAAGAAGTTATGGCTTGCCTTCTTAATCATCTGTTTGCATCTCAAGAGACTGTGAAAAGGATTATTTCAAATGCTTTTTCTTCTGAAGGTATAAGTGAGAAATTGGACATAGCCTATGATTCAAGTGACCAAGATGATATAATCCTTGAAGAGAATCCTGGCTCATCTAATTGTGAGGAATCTTTAGAAGCAACCCTAAAAGAACATTCTCGTGATGATAGTATGTTTGAGATTCACCTTGATCAAGATCCGATATTTTTTGAACCCCTTTCATCTTGGAATAAGTGCTTAAATGCCTACAAGGACTTTGCTCCTATGTTATCTAAATCTGATGAGGTGTCTTTTCAAATCAAAACCTTTTGGCTATATCCATGAATGAAGATGGTCAATCTAAGCCCAAGTCGTATAATATTGATGATTCCCAGGACCAATATCTTTTATCTTATAAAGAATCAGGTGATGTGGAGCAAGCTGCTATTTTTCAATCCACCCTCCCATCTCTTCTTTTAAAATTTCTTTCTTTTGTTTCATCTTCAAATCAATTCATTTAAAATTATTAACAAGCAGTCTCAAGAATGCCAAGTGATTGGTTGTAAAACTTATCATCTCCTTTTCCAGGCATCCTTGGTGAATAATATTTTCCAATTTGCTAATCCCATTGACTGGTTGGTCGAAAAGCATTATAAAGATCGATTTCATCTTTTCTCGATCATCAAGCAACAAATGGGGTTAATTTCGATTGCTGGGTTATTAATTTCTAATTTATCCCCATTTCATTTTATCATCAGTCGTCAAACAAACAGAGTTGAAAACAATGTACAGACAGCATACGATGGAATTGAAGGTAGTTGTACAGATTAACACTTGAGACTGAAATAATCTGCAATTTTTTGACAGCAGCTTGTATGGAATTATTGGAATTGGCAGATTGTAAGCGATTTGGTAGTTAGATGGTACAATAGACTGCTGTACAGATTAATAGTATGGATCAGCTACACTGACGACCCAAGTATGCTGAATTAACCACGAAATTGGCCAAGCCCGGGCTCTGATACCAAATGTAGTAAATAGTTCATGTTTACTACACATGACAGAAATATTTCTACAAGTGTATATAAGAATATATAGAATAATGTTTGATTGATAAGAATGATAAGATGATGATTACATTATACTGGTCACAAGGTGAAAGGTATGTGCCCTTTGACCTTTCATTAGCCTAATTATATTATCTTATTATTATTATTACGCTTCTAATACCTGGATATAATACCTTTAGATGTCAATATTGTTTTTATTTAACAGCTAAATCTTCAGTTCTCAATCATTTTCGATTTGCTTCTCATATCTTGCATATAATACCCCCTAGATGTCAATGTTTTTTTATTAATTGTTAAATCTTCAGTTTTCACACTAGTTTAAATTTATAATTATATTACTTGTCACTTTCTTAAGTTCTCTAGTTAATGATAATTTATTAAGATATTCCACTTTATGGAGCTAGTTGACCTAACAAACTACAAGTAAGCATGTTCTTGTCTGGCACATATTTATTTAATATCTTCATTTATGTCAACAGAGGTCCAAGTTCTTTAATAACATCGCTGTGAAACTCAAAGCTTCCAAAAAAGGATCGAACCTTTTAGACATGTTATTTCATTTTAGATTCACACTAAGTGAAAGTACTCTACCGTGTCAAGAAGTGCACCGAGGCGGTCACCAAAACTAATCTCCACAATTGTTGCATTGGGATCTGAGCCTTGATCTATTAAGACTATAGGGGTTGGGACAGTAACTCCATCGGCATCCTGCTAATACAGAAACAAATTTGCATCAGTGTCTACCTAATATTTTTTAGATAAATTTCATATTGACAACCTATGCATACAAAGTAAACAAAAAGAAATGGCCTTGCACCATTGCATAAACTGAAATGTAGATAATTGGTCTATGGAATCACTTCAGGTTAGGAGATATTGCCAGAATTCCATTTAAAGTTCAACTGTTGAATGCATCCATATCTGAACACAAAAAAATAAAGAACTAACAACCTACTCACTCAAGTAGCTATCAGTTCTGTCATCAAGTCTACCCAAATATTTCTGCATAAAATGGTTAAGAAAACGTCTTTCTTTACTTCAAGAGCAGTATATTAAGCTATTATGGTCATCCAAAAATTAGCAGAGGAAATAGCAATACAAGATGGTAGATGCATACCGTAGAATCATTTTTTGAGTCACTGGAAACTTGACAAGCAATCCTGTTAGAGACAAATTTTCAAAAACCGGCTTTAGGCATCAGCAGCATGTAGTTTTGCAGGTTTATAAACAGAGTAAACCATAATAAAGCAAAGGAACTTAGAAAAATTACATAAGCACACCAACAATCACAGGTAGCGGACCAGTCACCAGACAAAGTATAGATAATTGTCAGCGCATCAAAACATATAATCAGGTATTGTATTGAAAGCTGCTTTTCTTTTGTAGATATTTTTCATGGAATTTAAATATAAATCTAACATCCATCCAACACATTAAGGTTGCTCTCCAAAATATCTAGCTGCTACATCCTCCTTGAAGACATGTAAGAGAGTCTGCTGGAATGCAGATTGAACTTTCCATTTTGAATGGAATAACGAGTGTATGAAAAGAAGTTTCATGAAGCAGTTTGTATCCTAGTATCAAATATGAAATTTTCGGAAACGTGGGTGTTATCCCCCATATTGCATGAGGCTTGCACTTGTGATTTTTGTCAAAATGATCGAGCTTGCAGAATCGCATGGTTAGATATTTTGATGGATGGAAGTACACTTATGTTTTTTGGCTTGGAGATGATTCTTCTTTGGGGTTAAGTTGGTGTTGTGATTGTTAGCTAGGAGTTGTTAACTTGTTGGGTGTTGTGTCTTCTTGTGCTAGTGGTGATTGGTGAGTTTGTATATGCCTAGTGAGCAAAACTCTTCATGATGTGGTGCACTTACCTTTCTTTGGTGATTGAAATCTGGATGGTTAAAGATTTGATGCAATTATCTAACACTTAGTGCATTTCATGGAATGGGAACCCATCAACTTATGGTCTTCCCAATTTTAAAAGTGTTCATAATTGTAATTTGGAGTAAAGGCTAAATTAAGGGTGTTGTACCATGGGTTTTCTAAGGCTCCATTGTGATACATTAAAACTAAGCATCTCAACACATTGAATACTAAAATACCCATGGTTAGCACTTTGGGAATAATTAATCAATAATTTGGGGAGCGCTTGGCATATTTGCTCCTTGTTTACACTTGATTTAAAATTGTTGCTTAATGAACAAGGTTGAAAGACTCCTACTTAGAACGCCCTAGAGGATATGATGTTTCACACATAAAACACTCTATCATGACATATCCATCACTTTTTGGAGAGTAGCCTTATTCATAGAGTTCAAGAAGGATTTGAGGGTTCGGTTGACTTGGTTTTGATGATTTAGAGGCCTTGCTCTAAAATGCCCTAGCTCAGATCAATACTTTCACACTTGCAAAGGGTTTATTTTAAGGTATCCTATGGTCTTCCTAAGGGCACCCTCAATAATTGGCACATATACTAAGGCAAGCATGCAATTACAAAAATATTTCATGGCTTGGAAAGGTTGAGCTAAAATTCACAGTATTTACAAGCTAAAATTCATGGTGTTTGGTCAAAAGCTTACCTCCCTAGGGCACATTCCTCTTGGAGAATATTTTATTGTTTGATGAAGGAAGATATAACCTCATTTGCACTCTTCCCTAGGGTGCACTCTTCAAGTTGGTTGTTAGCTTAGTCAAGGTGGTTAGAATGACAAGGGTGCTTTATTTTATTATTTACGTGTAAAAGATGTTATCCATGCATGTTTGACTCCTTGTTCCAAGCCATGCATGTGGATGTGGTTAAAAGATATTAAACAAGCCACATGTGCCTCAAAAATGTAGTTTTAAGGCACATGTGTGGGATCTCTCTCCTATAGCGCACTTCTATTATTGGTAAAAGGTGGTTAGAGTAAACACTTGTTTCAAGGGCGCATTATCTACTTGAATACTATTGTATCCCTTTGGTTAAGATTGTTATTTATCGCACATGTATCAAGACTTTCCAAATCCCTTATCATATATACACATGCGTGAGGAACTGGTTACATTTGAAGAGGACACACCAAATGTACAAAAGCCTTGTTCACACGTGGATCTCTTGAAAGGTGCACTTTTGGAGCAGGTGATCTCTACTTGGTCAAACAGTTATCTACCTAGAGCATGAGCCCCACCTTCTTGAAGCTTTGGTAAAGCTAACTAACTCATTATTTTATTCATTATTGATTCTTTCAAAGAGTTAGTTGCATGAGAGCTA
This sequence comes from Pseudotsuga menziesii, assembly GCA_001517045.1. NCBI lineage: Eukaryota > Viridiplantae > Streptophyta > Pinopsida > Pinales > Pinaceae > Pseudotsuga > Pseudotsuga menziesii. Next base: position 415,014 of record LPNX010551103.1, on the reverse strand, counting down.
TTTCATATTATTTCCCTCAAAGAGAAAAGTGGACCTAACCACTAGTTTGCTATTGTTGGAAAAATTGGTTGAGTAAATAGTCAATCTAGAAAGGGAAATTAATATTTTATTTTGTACAAGGAAGATGAACTAAAATATATATAAGTGTTTTCTCTCTTCACTTTTTGTAATGGTTGGGTTGTGGGAGTAATACCTTGCAGCTTAGTTGAATATCTATTGAATCTTTTTGAGGATGAATAAGTATTTTGTAGGTGAGAAAAACTTTCATATCTTTCTGATATTCCCCTTTCTTGCTTTAGTTTCCCAGACAAATGTACAAGGAATGAGAAGTAATTATAATCCTTCCTCTTTTCCTTGTGTTATCCATGAAATGTTTTTGTTGATGCATTATTTCTCCACACTTGGTTAAATGCACATTAACTTCATTTCAAATAATCATAATATTCTATAAATTGGGTTTTATTTGTTTTAGTAATGCCCTTAGTAACTTTGTGCAATTTTGGACAGCAAAGAGGTGGACCATAGAAGCTTGTGCATTTTAGCTTCATTGGCCACTCTTCCTCATTTCGATGAACTCCCATGACCCTACACTTTGACACCATTCCCCAATGGGAAGTGTTATCACATACATTGTAGCTGGGCTACCATGATGCAGCAGCTAGATATTTTCTCTATTTCCAAGCCAGTCAGACAAATGGGGATACAACATGGTTCGTTTTGTTGAGTATTGATATTGCCAGAGCTTATTCTGGCAGATGCAGAGCATTCACTTGCCATGACTGAGATTTCCCTAGTCCATTGAGATGACCTTAGTGGTGACAATCTATTCGAGCAGATCAGCAAATATGGTACAAAGTTGGCAGATTGGTATTTCAGGAAGAGACAGGTATATGGTTGAGCAGGCATACAAGTGGTATTTGGATTTATGGTTGTCTCTATTGTTTATTTTAGTAGCTGTGACTTGGCATTGATTAGCTCACTGTGGTACTATTTTTCTTGGATGACATATATTGTGAGTGGTTATGGATTCTTTTATGTAAGGCCTTTATATATGCTCCTCTCAAACAGACTTATGCTATTTTGCTAGGTTGGCATCAGTTTTCATTATCTCCACTCATTTGTATCTTCCATATTGACATTTACCTTCACTTGAACTTTGACTTGTGAGCTTGAAGACACCTTATTTGCCCACTGAGCTTATGATGACAGACCCCATGTTGTTTTGTCTCTCGGCACTGAGTTGTGTGACAAAACTTGATGAAGCCTTAATCCTTTTGGGCCAGGAGAACCCGCCAGTGCTGGTTCCTTAACTTAGGTGAGTTAGGTTTTGAAAACTTGACCTCTCTGGTTAGTTGCCCCCGATGTTTGGTCCTAACTATGGATATTCCCCCTATTTTGTCGAAGAGTTGTCAGCTAAAACTTAAAGCATTTTGTCTACCATCATTATATGCGTTAGATATTATATTCTATATCTTGAAGAAATGCAATCTCATCAAATAAATTTGCAAACTATGTCTTTAGACACGCCTTAAAAGGGCTATGAAATGAAATTGTGAAAGGCCTAAAAAGCAGTGCATAAATAAATGCTATATCTAAAGACTGTTGGCCATTGTTGAAAAGTGTAATGATTAATTCCTCACGGAGCCTATAGGTTGGGATGTGAGATGAAGTAAGGGACAACTCACTGTAAGTGACCCCTAGGATCTCTTCACTACAGTTTCTTGTGTACTCAAAGCCAGGGTCGTAGAAAAGAGCCTCACGGAGCTTGACTTTAGCTTGGATGTGAGCTGTAGACACAATTTCGATAGTGGTTCTGAAGTATGCAACAACTTGTTTGAAGGATGAGAGCTGTTACATCTATCCCATGAAGATATGAAGCAAGTCAAAGAGAAATCTATCAAATCTGACAAAATTACATAAGTTTTTGGAGAAACGCCTTCTCGTGAAGAGATTAAGAAAATGTATGAGAATAAGTTGAATGGTGTTACTTATCAAAAGGGGGAAAAGACATTCCTGCAAGCAAGCCAATTCCAAGTTACCAAACGACCTCAAAGTGAAATGCAAGATCTAGTAAGTGCAGGTAAGTCTTCAATTGGTTTAGGTACTGATAAAAATCTCAATTTTGATGTTCCAGGTGTGGCAAATGCTCTAAAGGTATCAGTTTCGTTAGTAGAAATTAAAAAGATTTCAAAAACGACAAAGCAAATAGTTGAGTCTTTGAGGTTTAAGGAAGCAAGGAAAACCATATGTGCGATAGAAGAAGATTAAGGTTTTCCTTTTATTCTCCACAATATGAATCATGCAGAAAGCCATAATTCGAACAATCAACCATTCTTTTGTTAAGATTCCATATGCTAAGCTAGATTATCAGCATTCAATTTCAGTTTCATAACAAAAGCATATAGATAGGATCACTGAAAGAAACAGTATCACAAGATCAATACAGATTTACCCTGGGAAAACCCTAATGGGAAAAACCCAGCAAAATCTTCCTTAATATAGATGATCAAAAGATAATAGATAAAACCCCAGACTGATCCTTCTCCTCCTTGCAGCTACAACTATCTCTCTCTCTTATGTGCTACACAAGTGAGTGTGTGTGTGTAGAAATGAGGAGAGCCTCACTTCTATTTATATTCTTCTATTCACTTGGCAATTCACTCCAACAAGTCAGCCCCACTAAAATTGACTGGGCCGACTTCTCTAGGAGGACACAAACAACTTTGTATTATATTAATGAGGGCGCTAATGACCCGACTTACAATGGAGGGAATTTCCCCATGACTCTTAGTAATTCTCCCAATAGGAACATTGGGGTATAATGAAATACAAATGATTCTCCCGATAGGAACATCGGGGATAATAAGTGAATACACTTCAAAGTTACAATAATTCAACACTCCCCCTTAACGAGAAGGGTATTCTACAACAACATCAGCAGGAGAAGGAGAGAGATCATCTTCAACATCATCAGGGTGATACATCTATAAATCATAGGAAGATTTTTCAACATCTTTGACATATAGTCTTCATTTTCAATTTCAGCAGCAACAACACTTCAATCGACAACATCATCGTCAGCATTTTAGTCTTCAGCAACATCATCATCAATAGTACTTTAACCTTTCGATCATCATCATCAGCAGCAGCAATTCTCTGAGCAACATCATCATCACACTCTGATCTTTCGATCAGCAATATCATCATCGTCATCATCATACTCTGATCTTTCGATCAGTAACATCATCATCATCAACAACCTACAATCCACAATACAAAGACGAAAGTCTTCGGATCACTTTTGGACTTAAGTCTAGGGATGATACAATCCTACCACATTCTCGACAACCGAAGTCACCGGATACAATCACGGGATAATCACTCCCTATCACTTTAGGACTAAGTCCAAGGATGATGCAATCCTACCACATTCACGGGGACCAAAGCCTCTGGATACATTCTGAACAAAAGTTCAGGGATGATGCAATCCCACCACATTCACGGGGTCGAAGCCTCCGGATACATTCTGAATAAAAGTTCAGGGACGATCCGATCCTACCACATTCACGGGGACCGAAGCCTCCGGATACATTCTGAACAAAAGTTTAGGGATGATGCAATCCCACCACATTCACGAGGACCGAAGCCTCCGAATACATTCTAAACAAAAGTTCACGGATGATGCCATCCCACCACATTCACGGGGACCGAAGCCTCCGGATACATTCTGAACAAAAGTTCAGGGATGATGCAATCCCACCACATTCACGGGGACCGAAGCCTCCGATATTCTAAACAAAAGTTCAGGGATGATGCAATCCCACTACATTCTCGAGGACCGAAGTCACCGGATCACTTTAGAACAAATGTTCAGGGATGATACAATCCTTCTTCTTTCTCGGAGACATAAGTCTACGAATCACTTTAGGACAAATGTCCAGGGATGATACACTCCCACTGCAACATCACTGCTCCCCCTTTCGAGGAAGGTCTTTTCGAACAACACCAAGCTTGTCTCGAAAGTATTCAAACTTTACTCGAGACAGAGGCTTCGTCAACACATCAACGACTTGTTCATCGGTACTCAAATACTGGAGCTTCATGGCTCCCTTCTGCATCGTTTCTCGAATGTAGAAATACCGGATTTCTATGTGCTTCGACCTATCGTGGAACACTGGGTTCTCCGTCATCTTTATACAACTTTGGTTATCACATAAAATCACAGTAGTATCCAACTCCAGGTTGAATAAACCTGACATCAGCTTCCGAAGCCATATGGCTTCACAACTAGCAAAGCAAGATGCTATATAATCCGCTTCAGCCATGCTAAGAGCAACACTAGACTGTTTCCTGCTAAACAACGAAATCATAGCAAACCCCAGACTATAACATCCACCTGATGTACTTCTTCTGTCTGAGACACTTCCATCCCAATCTGCATCTGTATAGCCATACAATCTGTAATCATGGTTTCCTTCATAGTATAGACCAAAGTCTATAGTCCCTTTCAGATATCTCATCACATGCTTTGCAGCTACCAAGTGAACACATCTAGGTTGAACTAGATACTGACTCAAGGTGTTCACAACAAAACAAATGCCTAGTCTAGTATTTGTTAGGTAATCAATGACCCAATAATCTGTCTGTATTGAGTTACATCCACCAATTCTGATGATTCATCATCCAGCAACTTCAGGTTGGTATCCATGGGTGTGGCCATGGCTTTACATTCCAACATATCGAATCTTTTCAATATTTCCATTGCGTACTTTCCCTGGTTGAGAAAGGTTCCTTCTGAGTTCTGCCATACCTCCAGACCTAGGAAATAATGCATTAACCTAAGGTCTTTCATCTCAAATTCTTTAGCGAGCTTCTTCTTGCATTCCACAATCTGTTTCCCATTCCCTGTCAAAAATAGATCATCCACATACAGTAATAGTATGATAGGTTCATCTTCTATAACCTTGTAATAAAGGTTAGGATCGGCTTTACTCTTGGTAAAGTCTAAGCTCGTCAGGAAACTATCTATCCTTCCATACCAAGCTCTAGGAGCTTGCTTCAGACTGTACAGGGCCTTCTTCAACTTGCATATGTGAGTCCGTCTATATTCAACTTCAAATCCTTGTGGTTGTTCTATGTATACTTCTTCTTCAATCACACCATTCAGGAAGGCTGTCTTCACATCCATCTGGATGCAAGTGCCATGATAGCTCTAATCGAAGTATACCGTGCTACTGGTGCAAATGTTTCTTCATAATCAATTATCTCTTTCTGAGAGAAACCTCTGGCCACAAATCTTGCCTTGTACTTCTCGATACTTCCGTCAGCTGCATGTTTTGTCTTGTAAATCCATTTGGAGGATACTACACTCTTGCCTTCTGGTTTGGGAACTATATCCCAAACATCATTCTTCATTATTGACTGGTACTCTTCCTTCGTTGCTTCTACCCACTCTTCCTTCTGTACAGCTTCTTCGTAGTTTGTTGGTTCTTGATCTATGAGATCACACATCAGAGCTACATAGTCGGAAAATGTTGTGGGCTTCTTGCTTATCCTTGTGGAGCCTTCAGGAGCTCCATATCTTTCTGCTTCTTGTATAATTTCTCTTGCCCAAGTAGGCTTTCTATTCCATGATATTTCCATTGTAGGGGGTTTTTGTGGTTCTATCATATCATGATCTTCAGGTGCTTCATCGTCAAGGAGGAATGTAGCCTCTACATTTCTGGGAGGTGCATCTTCCTCATACACTTCTTCATGTTGACATTTTCTGGATCTCTTGAGGGCTGCTTCTTCATCGAATGTTACATCTCTCCTGATTTCCATGTGATGGAATCCAGGAATGGAAATTTTGAATGCCTTGGACACTTCACAGTATCCAACAAATATTCCCTTCTTTTCGGAAGGGTCCAACTTGGTTCTTTTCTCTTTCGGTATATGAACATATACTGGACAACCAAATATCTTGAGGTGACTTACCTCGGGCTTTTTTCCTGTGAACATCTCTTTTGGAGTCTTGAATCCAAGAGCACTGTGAGATATTCTATTTTGTACATAGATATCAGTTCTTGCTACTTTTTCCCATAGATGCATTGGAAGATCTTGATCATATATCATTGTCTTCACTACCTCCATGATGGTTCTATTCTTGCTTTCCGCAACACCATTTTGTTGAGGATTGTAGGGAGTAGTTAGTTCCCTCTTGATTCCAACATCTTTGCAACGGGCTTCAAATTCTTTTGAAGTATACTCTCCGCCATTGTCCGATCGGAGTGTCTTTATTCTCTTGTCTGAAAGATTCTCTATCAAGGCTTTGAATTCCTTGAATTTCTCAAACACCTCGCTCTTTGCTTTCAAGAAGTATATCCATGTCTTTCTTGAATAGTCATCAATAAATGTAATATAATATTCAAAACCACTCAAAGATGTGGAGGACATTGGACCACACACATCTGAATGAATCAATTCCAACGTACCTTTAGTTTTTGTTTCACTCTTCGAAAATGGATTCTTGATATTCTTTCCTTTCACACATCCTTTGCAAATGCCTTCATGGTTGATCTTCAAGTCTGGTAATCTCGTCACTACTTTGTTCACATGAGGTAGTGCTTTGTAATTGATGTGGGCAAGCCTTCTATGCCATAGTTCACTAAGGTTAGTGGACTCATGAACAAGGGTTGTTTCTGAATGTCCCTTGAGTTTATACAGGCCTCCTTCTTCTTCACCAATGACAACTACATCTTCAATTGACTTTCTTTTGGGCCACATGAGTACTTGGCCATCTATGAATGCAAATCTGAATCCTTTCTTATCTAGAGCTGAGATAGAAAGTAAATTCTTCTTTAAACCTAGTAGATGTAAAACTTCCTTCATCTTCAAGGGATTTCCTGAATCAAGCTTGTAGCTTGCTTCACTAATTCCTTTGATTGGATTATAGTACATATTCTTCTGCATCTTCTTCTCTTGCTTTCTTTCTTCGAGGTCCTTCCTCTTCTTCTTCTTCATCCTCATCTTCAGCTAGATGTGCATGATGTCTTTTGTTGTTGTAGTTCCTCTTCTTGTATTCTTGTCTCTTCAAAGGACAATTTATGGCAATGTGTCCTATCTTATCACAATGAAAACACTGAAAGCTGAAGTAATCTTTATTGGAGAGACTTTCTCTTGTTCTCTGGAACTTTCTGGGAGGTTGAGAATCCCTGTGGTTTCCCTTCTTGAAGTTGGGTTGACTTCTTCTTCTCTTGGTATGGGTGGCTAAGGCTTGATCATCCTCCTTCAGTAGAGCTTCTCTATTTACCACTCTTGTCTCCTCTTGAATACAGTCTTCCCATACAACATCAAATTTCATGCTTTCCTTCTTGGCACACATCATCTGGATGAATGACTCCCAGGGTCTAGTGAGACCATTGAGAGTGTTGTCCGCCAATTGCACACCAGCAACAAAAATCTTCTGAAAGTTGTCTCCTCACTTGAGAAAGTGGGAGAGGTGTGACCTTGGGGGCAAGCACAGAGCTAGGTACTGTCACCTACTCCTAACTCCTCCGTTTAGGCTAACTCCTAACGAAGCCAAGGGGGGTAGTCCCTAACAAAGAGTTTTCTATGGCTCAATGTTTTAAGTTAATTTTTAGATGTTTCGGATGCGGATGGGTGTTGTTTAGGAGTTATTGTGATTTAAAATGATTAATGTGATGAATTGAGCACAAGACAAAGCAATCCACGTTGCTATCACTAGAATTGAAAGATAGACGAATATTTGAGAACTTCACGAAATAGATAAAGCATTCACAGATATGATCTATAATCAAACATTCGATGGACAAATGGCCCAGATTATCAACAATGCGTAAAAGATAGGACCAGTGCCTATGGAGTCAACTTATCAGAGATGCTTCGAATGTAAATATGATGTGAATCCCAAAAGATGCCAGTGAATGTGAGGTTTTGCAAGTGCTCTTGGTAAGTTTTAAGAGTTTTTACTTGTGATCTTCGCTTACGGTAGCTGGATGTCCTAACCAGAAATACCTTCAGTGGCTCCGTTCGAAGACATGACGGACCTGTCTGGGGTCAAAGGTAAGTGTTCAATAACTTAACTACCAATGCCCAGATTAGGTAGCTCGGCGCCCACACTTGGAATTTTCCCACATGCCTCGGTATTTATCGAACAACGTTGGTGCGTTGGTTATGGGGAAAAGTTTTAGTTAAGTTCCTCTTGTGGGGTTTAGAGATCCAATGCCGTTTCTGCGTATTCCGATCTAGGATCGGTCAGAGCATACTCCGGCAAGGAAGAAAGGGGGTTAATTAATTAAAAGGGATGTGAGTTGCAAATTTTATTAAGTTAATTAATTAAAACTCTCCGATAGAGAGTGCTCTTGACTTCGTCTTATGACCGTGGTTCAAGAGACTTAGCTAATCTATATGAAGCTAATGCAAGGATTATGCAAATCTAAAATGCTCTCCGATAGAGAGTGCTCTTGACTTGTGTTCTTGCAAGTTCAAGAGTCTTACTTACGGATTATTAATTGATTAAACAAGCACAAGATGATATTAGTTGCTTAAACTCTCCGATAGAGAGAACTCTTGATCCACCTTATGGTGAGATTCAAGAGATTTAAGTAGTTGATTAATCTTAGAAAGATAAACAATTTAAACTGAATAATCAACTTAAAAGTGATGAATTAACAATTAGTGATCTAAGCATGAGATGTAATGAATGATGAAAACTAGCACTACTCAAAGCACACACACAACACAAGCCTTCCCAAATGGGGAAGGAAGAGAGTGGAGACTTAAAAACCCCACTCAAACAGAGATCTTTTATTAAACTTTACAATGTGCCTTGAGGAACCTGATCCTTGAAAGAACTTTTCAGATAAAGGCAAAGTAACTCTACAAAAATTATAACCTGTAAAAAGGAGAGTGCCTTGTATTTTTACTTTTGAGATCTTTTATTAAACTTTGAAAAGGGTAAAGGAAAGAAGTTTGAAGAGAGTAAAAAGAACAAAAGGAAAGGGGGGCTGAAACAATAGAAGATGAGAGAAGGAAGGCAAACAAACTAAGCAAGGATCAAAACGAAAGAAAGGGAAGAATAGAGCAGCCAACTAAGAAGCCAAGGGATGAACAAAATTGAAGAAAACGAGATAGCGAACAATGAAATAAGTGGCTGTCATAAAAAGTGCAAAACGGGATAGTGAACCATGAAATAAGTGGCTGTCATAAAAAGTGCAAAATGGGACAACGAACCATGAAATAAGTGGCTGTCATAAAAAATACAAAACAGGACAACGAACCATGAAATAAATGGCTGTCATAAAAAGTGCAAAACGGGACAGCGAATAAAAAGTAAAAGAAATGGCCAAAAACAAGGTTAAAGGAAGCCCAAAAACTAGGGCAAAAAAAAGCAAACAAGGGAAGAAAGCTAGGGCACATTAGGGCTGTCCAAAATGGAGAAAAGGGATGGTAAAAGAGAGAAAAAACGGGGCAGCAATGAAGAAAAAGTGAGAAAAGGCAAACAAGTCAAGGAGGAAAGGGGCTAGCAAGCAAGGAAACAAAAGAAGTCGAGGAGCAAAGGGAGAACTAGAAGAAGGAAGTTCGATAACCAAGAAGTATTTAAATTTATGAAAGAATTTGAAATGGAACTTTGGAGGAAGATCTCCTTGTTTTTTACTCTTGGAAAAAGCCAAACTCTCTGTAGGTCCTGAAAGTCAACAATATTAGAAGGTTCTTATGATGATGGAGATGAGTTTGATGCAGCTGACCTCGCACCCTTCTCCAAATGGCGAGATCTGTAAAAACAATCCAACTTGATACCCAGTGAGATCAAACAATAAAAACTAGTATGCTAGGAATATGCAAATCAAGATCAATACTTCATATAATTGAATATTTGTACCCATCTAGATTATGATAAACTTTGCATAATAAACCAACTTAACAGCAGCAAATGGTAAATCGTATGTTCTAATAACAGACTTCTAAAGCTAGCTGTTTGATTCAACACATAAATAACAAATTGAAAGCATGGAAAGAAATCACCTCATACAACACATCCACCAATGAAGAGACAATCCTGTAGACCTCCAAAGTCGAAAAGCTTTATTCAATGAAATTATGATTACAATTTTTGCAGAGTTTCAATGCCTAAAAAGTCCATCCTAATAGAGCTAAAAGAGCCTCTATTTAACAAATGAGCGAGTGCTAAAACCCTAAAACCAAAAAACCAACCCTAACCAGCTTAGCCACTTAACAAAGAGCCCAAACCTAAACCAGAGAACCGGGAGTGAGGGGAGGCCTCCACCCAAGCAAGGCGCCCCCACTCCAAACCTGTGCACTGAAAACAAGCCAAGGATGAGGCCACACGTGTGAGTCTGGATGTAGGTAAGCTCATCCTTTAGGTCTGGCAGGAGCCTGAGCTAGGTTTGGGAAGCCCATTGATGGTGCAAGCTTCAGTCTTCACCTCGATCAAATCACCGGACCAATGAGAGCTCTCCATCTCATCTTTAGCTGGAGATGACATGTCTGATAACTAATAATAAATTAATTGCTCTCTTAATGATGACTGAAGCTGAGTTATGATAACTCCAATCATCATAAGTGTTCCATGAGATGTCATTTAGCCTTTTAATTTACTGAATTTGGATTAATTTGGAGAGTTTTAGTTTTCTCCAAAATAATCATTTTTTTAATAAAAATCATTTTTTAATAAAAATCATTTTTTAATAAAAATCATTTTTTTACTCAAAACTGACTTTTTTGAATAAAAAGGCATTATGTGTCCGATTGCTGATCTGAAAGTTGGTTCTGACTGGCTGGCTGATCAAGAATGATTTTTGGCTTAAGGTTAAAGCCTTCAATCACTGAATTCTGAATTCGGATCACGAACAGGTTTTTTCCATTTAATTTATGGAAAAATTAACTCAAAAAACTTAGGAAAAGTAATTAAAAATTAAAAAATTAAAAAAAATAATTTCACTGTTCGAAAAATATTTTTTCGAAATTTTTTTATGTGTCCAAATGACTTAGGACATGACCAATGATCTACCTAAATAATGTCTAGTAGGCTTATAACACTCAATTGGGCTCTAATAACCCCCCAAGGCCCAAAATTCAACATCAGGCATTCCAGCTTTGGAGGAAGCGGAAGAAAACCTCGTCAATTATACTCGACGGAAGGCAAAGCATAATTGTTAGGGGCAAAAAACTCCCTGGAATACCCTATTTGTGATTCTACGTCTTAGGAGACCGAACCACTAAAAAATATCCTACTAGCACATTTTATTACAAACCCCGCAGGGCCATGGTCAAAATTATTCGAATAAAAAAGTGACTAGCCAATATTGGCTAGACAAGCAGACGGATCAACTGATACACTGGAATCATACTTTGAACAAGTCTGTCAACCGACGGCTCCTCAGGTAACCCAACTATGGTACAAAAAGTTGGATAATAGAGAGCAGTCATAACTAATTCATCTTCATCAAGTTTGTCTCGAATGGCTTCTAGTTGTTCCTTGAACTGGGAGACCCTTGTGAAGTAGTCCTGGATGATTCTCCATGACTCATCTTGGTGCTCTTCAATTGAGCTCTTAGATTCATCTTTCTGTTGATGTTTCTTCCTTCATACATTCTTGCTAGGGCATCATACATTTCTTTCGGAGTATTCTTGGATGACATTTGAGAGATCAAGTGATCCTTGATGGAGTTAGCAATAATCCTTTGTTCCCTAATCAAATTCTTTCTGTGCTTCTCCTTAGCTTCAGCCTCTTCAGGTCCTGCAACTTCATCCTCGATATATTTCTCAAGATCATTCTCCTTGAGAATGACACCAATTATGTATTTCCATGCTCTGTAATTCTCTATGCCTTCTAGCTTGTCCTCAAGCTTGGTGCTTAGGGCCATCTTGACAGGAGATCACAAAAAATTGAAATCTGGAAAATGAGAAACTGATCTTACCAGGAGATGCGCTTGACTGAGGTGAGTTGACTGGTGTGCTTGGTTTTTGGAGATCTCAAGTCTTCACCTTTCAAATCTGACTTGTGAGATTCAGCACTGCAGCTTCTAGCAGTTTTCTGGTTCACTGGATCTGCAGTTTTTCTAGTGTAGTGTCAAACTAGGGTTTGACTTTCTGGGAGATCTGCTCCTCCAAAAAATTCGATCATGGGCTCAGAAGATGTGCTCTATGAGGGGGAAACTTTCCATGCACTTAGTTCTTCAAAACTCAAAAATTTTCTCGAAACCCTAATTTCTTGTCAAGGAGAGAGAGAGGGCTTTTTCACCTTGTGAAAGTTGTCCTATTCAAGTTAGCTCTGATACCATGTTAAGATTCCATGTGCTAAGCTAGATTATCAGCATTCAGTTTCAATTTCATAAAAAAAGCATATAGACAGGATCACTGAAAGAAACAGTATCACAAGATCAACACAGATTTACCCTGGGAAAACCCTAATGGGAAAAACCCAGCAAAAGCTTCCTCAATATAGATGATCAAAAGATCAAATATAAAACACCAGACTGATCCTTCTCCTCCTTGCAGCTACAGCTATCTCTCTCTCTTATGCCCTACACAAGTGAGTGTGTGTGTGTGTAGCAATGAGGAGAGCCTCACTTCTATTTATATTCTTCTATTCACTTGACAATTCACTCCAACAAGTCGGCCCCACTAAAATTGATTGGGTCGACTTCTCTAGGAGGACACAAACAACTTAATATTATATTAATTAGGGTGTTAATGACCCGACTTACAACAGAGGAAATTTCCTCATGACTCTCAGTGATTCTCTCAATAGAAACATCAGGGTATAATGAAATACAAATGATTATCTCGATAGGAACTTCGAGGATAATAAGTGAATACACTTCAAAGTTACAATAATTCAACATCTTTATCTCATTAATGATTGGAGACTCCATGTTACATAATTGTATGATAGACTTTGGTGCCTCAACAAGAATCATGCAAGTCATTGTCATGTCCCTTTCCGGATGACCACCATGGGGACGACTTACTAGCCTATCCAATCCTTGTAGGTTATAGTCGACAGAATAGGGGATTAATTAATTATTTAATGTCACCCGAGTCCAAAAGCACTTTATAAAGTGACATTTAATAATTATTTCCTAAAGTGACTTCAGAAAAGTCACCTAAGTTAAAACTGGCGCAAAAGGGTAAATTTGGGCCAAAAAGGGTCAACATGAGAATAAAAGCCACTTTCTCACTAAAAGGTCATTTTTAATTTATAAAGTGGGAAAATGGGAGAAAGAGAAGTTGAAGAGTCACAGGAGTGAAAAAGCATTATAAAAAGAGAGAAAGCCCACTCTCTCTTCCATTCTTGTCATTTTGCATTTTTGAAATTTGAGATCTCTTGAGCTAGCTTCTCTTAGATGAAACTCTAGGAGGAGGAGAATAATTTCAATGGTGAGACAAACCCACCCTAGTTATTGGAAGGAGAAATCACTCAGATTTCACATGTAATCTTCATCGTCGTCAAATATTTGCAAGCAATCAATTCAAATCTAAGTAACCGGACACATCCATCTTGGGCGAAGGGTACCATGGGGTCGTGCCAGACACGAACACGACCCTAGTTCGTGTCGGGCACAATTATTTTTGTGTCTCAATTTTCGGACACGAAAAAAATCATGCCTAACATGAACTGAGGTCGTGTCCCATAACTGTCGGGACGTGTCCCAAAAACAGGACACAAAATCAACGAAAAAGAGGCCCGCGACCACTTTAAAACCAATTTTTCCTATTTCATTTTTACATTTGAAAGTGAAGGGAGAGCTAAGGAAGAACTAAGAGTGTATTTTTTTGCTGGTGCAAGGAGAATTGAAGCATTTGCAAGGGTTTCCAAGTGCATTTGAGGGAGGAATTTGTTGAGAGGAGTCAAAAGCTCACCATCAAGCTAGAAGAAGAATGTCTCAATCATCTAGGGCAGCAGCTAAAGGGAAAAGGAAAGGGAGAAATGCCCCATCTAGAACCTCTCCTCCTCTTCCTCCTTCAACCATATCCTCTTCTACTCCTGCTAGTGCTCCAACTGCGTCTAGTGGAGCTCATGGTCATTTTAACCCTGTTTTAGCAAGACAACAAGCCCAAGAGAGTAAATACCCTTTGAGGAAGTATGTGACAAGGAAAGAAGGGCCTAGAGCAAAGCTTGGTGGGGTAGGCAATGTGTGATGGAGTTGCAATTTCTGCAAGAATGAGTTCAAGAGCATATATTACCGGGTTAAGGGGCATTTGTTGGCCCTTCCTTGTGGGATTTCTTCATGCAAAGCAGTGAATAACACCCAAAGGAGGGACTCGGAGAAAGAGGATCATGTTGGCCAAGGGAAGGTGGCAGCGGCAAGCAAAACACAACAAAATGAGGATCCTCTTTCATTCTTGAGGAAACCCTCTAGCACTAGACCTCCACCTAGCCGATATGGGAGTGACGTTGATATTTATCCAACAAGAAAGACAAAGAGGCCAACTACAAGTGGTCCTATGGACAGGATTTTTCAACAAGAGGCACGAGAAGAGGTGGACCTTACCATTCCATTTGTTTTCTACCTCAACTTCATTTCATTCAATGTTACACGGTCACCATTGTTCATAAAGATGTGTCAAAGTCTAATTGAACAAGCTCCAACTGGTTATGTGCCCCCTAGTCCAAAGAAAATTAGAACCACATTGTTGGTTAAGGCAAAGAATGAGGTGGATAAAATTCTTGAGCCAATTAGATCAGAACGACCCTCGATCAGTGTCAGTCTGGTTTCTGATGGATGGACAGATACAACACGCCATCCACTCATCAATTTCATTGTGTCTTCCCCAAATGGACTGGTGTTTTTGAAAGCGGGGGATGCTCCTAGGAAATACAAGGATGCACAGTATATGAGTGAGTTGTTCATCAAAGTCATTGAAGATGTAGGTGTTGAGTCTTGTGTACAAATCATCACTGACAATGCACCAGTTTGCAAGGCTACTGGCATGATTGTGGAAGTTGAATATCCATAGGAATTTAGATTTTCATAGATTTTCATTTGAGTTTTTAGTTGTAGTCTTGTAGAGTCTAGACTCATTGATACTTTCTTTTATTGATCTTACCGGTATTTTGGACATCTTGAATTGTCCAGTCTTTGAATTCAGCATTGAAATTTATTGCTTCAGATGTGACATGGATTGACAAACTTATTGAGGATGCACACCATATTCGTAACTTTGTACAAAACCACACCAATGCCCTCACAATCTACATAGAGTACACGCATCTTTCATTGTTGAAGGTTGCAGATACTCAGTTTGCTTCCTCATTCATCATCCTCAAGAGGTTGAGGGAGGTCAAAACCGCTCTTGGGTCCATGGTTATTTCAGAGTTTTGGTCCTTTTGGAGAAACGTGGATCAAATTGCTTCAAAAAAGGTAAAGGACACAGTGCTAGATGATGGTTGCTGGGAGAGGGTAGATCTTATCGTTAAGATCATGGATCTGATCATTTCTTTGTTGCGGTTTGCAGAAACGGACCAACCCATCTTAGCAGATATTTATGAGGGGTGGTGTTGACCACCTAACCAACTAGATGGGTGACCATGTACCTTGCACATGTACCATGTGCCTTGAAGACAAGAATGATGTACTTGACAAATTTTTTCAAGCAAGGTAGTCCTTTCTCGTCTTATCTTCTTTCCATGAAATTTCTACACCCTTGCGGGCAATTTTGTAATGATATGTCAGCATGAAGGTTAAATTTTGTAAAATTTAGTTGCCTAGGACTTTATCATTAGGGAAGTCCTTTCATTGAGTGTTTTTTCTCTTGGATAATTAAAATTCCTCTATAGTGATATTAATTATCTAAGTTTTTCACTCAAAAATTCCTCCAAAGTGGTGAAAAGTGTTCTAATGATAGAGTCCATAGGGTGATTAATGTCTAGGAATGTTGTATATTACCATGCTAGACATTATTTAAAGTCTTGTGGAATTTCATTCAGTTTTGCCTAAGATTTTTTAATTTTTGGTGATTAAAAAAAGTCCCTCAACATTAAAAAAAAGTTGTAATGTAAAGAGGGAAAGTGGCTCTTAATGCCCATAAATAGGGGTAAGGGTACTCAAAATCAATGGCATGAGACCCCCTACATCCTTGGGCCAAGTTTTAAGTAATTTTGACAATTTTTTCTAAGGTTTTGGACATGTTTTCCTAAGTCTGTCCAAAAAATCAAGAAAAATGGCCATTAATTAGAATGGCAAAATTTTGTAAAGTGACTAAAGTCACTTTGGGAGGGAAAATTAAGTTTCCAAATGTTATATTATGTTCCTAAGGTGACATTAAAGGCAAAAAGGGCCCCCCATGCAAGTGCTTTTTAAGTTTGGAGTTGCCCACTCTAGGGAGTGTGCCCCCCTCTCCATGGGCCCTTCCCTCTCACATGTGACAAGTGGCAAACATGCAAATGGGGTCCCCTCTCACTCTTTTCCTATTTAAGGAGGTTTCCCCTCCTCATTTAGGTTAGAATCTCTCATTCTCTCACTCTGTTGCTTCCAATTTGCTCTCATTCTTTGAGATTATTGGAATTTCCATCCATTGGGCATTTTTTATAAAAAAAATTGGAGGAAATCTTGTGTTGTTTAGTGGTGACTTGCTCCCGTTTTCTCAAGTTTTTTTCAAGTACAAGTGAGGTCAAAGAGGCAAATTGTTTTGGTTTGGTAAGATCTTCTTAGTTTGTGTAGATCTTATGAGTTTTTCTCTCTTGTATTCAAGAACTTCAAGCATTTCTTGGTTGAATAGTTTGATTTCTTTAGTCATTATGAGAATCTCACCTCTCTTTGTGTTTGTTTAGCTTATCTTTCAAGTTGCAGGTTATCCATATTGAAGAGTGAGATTCTTTGGTTCGATGCCCCACTTCAACCATTTGAAGAGCAAAGAGCACACCAACTCCTTACTTCAAAAAAATTCTGCATTTTTCTTATCTCTATTTGCATCTTCAAGTCTACTTTAAATCTTCATTTTACAAGTTATTTGAAGCCATTGATTCTATAATTTTTATTACATATCTTGAGCAAATTTTTACACTTATATGCAAAGTGTACCTAAGTGATTTTGGGCATCTTTTACCACTTTTCGCTTGTTGTTGTTTTGCAGGTTTATAGTTTTACAAGGGGAAACTCTGTCAAACTTTGGGCAGAAAATAGTGCAAAGAACCCCTAAGAGTCGCCACTTCAAAACGCGTTGCCTCAAAGCGATCAAATCATCATTCTCTTTCTCATTTTTCCTTATCTAAAGGTGATGAAATTTATGTCATTGTAACAAGTCCAAAAAAGTCTCTTGGACTTGATTCTTTGTTTGATTTTCAAAGTTATATTTGAGGTATATATTTTGGCCATCCCTTGCATGCAAAGGAGGTAGGGCTTTCCCACCCTTGCATTGCAAAGTGAAGAGGGGTTAGGGCTTGTTATTTTTCATTAATTACGTTTATTTGTTTACCCCGTCTCTTCTTTAGGTAGAGAGTTGTGTGGCTCGGTTAGCATTTGTTATTCTTTGAAATTTGTCATCCATTGCATGTAAAGGAAGTTGGGCTTGCCCACCCTTGCATAGCAATTGAAGAAGGGCTAGAATAATTAGTTTTCATATCCACAAGTTTTTTTTTAGCCCCATAATTTCCATTCGAAAAGTGGATTGAGTGGCTAGGATTAGTTTGTTTTTTAACTTTATTTTATTTTTTGCCCACACCTTGTAAGTGGTTTGGCTTTGCCATCCTTGCAATATCGTGTTGGCTAATGTAGTTAAATCTCTTTAAAGTTTTTTTTATTTCTTTTTTTCGAAGTAAATAAACATTGCCCCAATCTTCGCCCCATATAGGAACCCAACTTTTATCTTGATAAGAAATTGAGAAAAGAAAGGTTGACCTGTGGAGCTAGAGGGGTAGAGACTGTTGGGAGCCTCATGGCACTTAGTGTCCTCCTGTTGAGCGCCCAACAATCTTTGAGATTGACTTGTGGAACTAGAAGGGAACCTTGTGTTCTCTTGTTTAGCACCCAACAATCTCTCTCAAATCGTAAGAGATAATTGTTAGGGGTAGACACATTAGTTAGGTTGTACTTTTATTGTTTCACACATTAATTCCTTAAGTTCAAGTGAGACCTAAAATGAACTAAAACTTACAGGACCACTTGCAAAACACTACAATCTCTTGTTTCATTCTCAATTTTGCTTTCAAAGCATTTTCTGTTCAAGTTATTTACATTTTCAGATCCAGTTACATTTCATGGTATCATTTTATTTAATGCAAGTTGAGTAATGTTAATGAGCAATTTATTGTATTGAATGATCTAAGGATTTGGGAAGCAGTTCATTTCAAATTCTTGTCTATCTTGTATTTTTACATTATTATGTATTTTATTTTCCAAAGCCCAATAGAATAGGCACTCATTCATTGTATAGTGTACGGCTCATTTGCCCCCACAAGGCAACAGGGTGGAACTAACCCCCAAAGGTCATGTCTTTGTCATTTTTTGCAAGCCCAGAAGGCTTACCAGGGCACCTGCCTCAAGAGGTTAACTAGTGTATATTGTTGTGCAAATAAATTGCTAAAAAGTTGCTTGTCTGGAGTCTAATGGGGCCTTCTCATCATTCCACCCATTTGTTAGACACCGCCATTCCCTGTTGTTCACCTAGTCCAACTTATGTGTTGTGTGGATTCCCTTGTCCTTTAGCCTAAATGATTACAGTGTCGAATGTCAAGTCTTTCCCTTGGCCTTACCTGGTTTCATTCACCTTCACTTTTGACTAAAATGGCTAAACCTATAAGTGAGTATACACTGGAGGTTTTTGTTTAAAGCAGTTCTTCACCTTTGATTAAAATGGCTAAACCTATAAGTGAGTATACACTAGAGGTTTTTGTTTAAAGCAGTTGATTATTTTGATTTAGATTATTTATATACATATTGTGCTTATACTCACCAATAGAAGCTATTTGTAATTGAGTCTCACTGTTAGCATAGATAATGGAGCAATCATGTCCATTCGTACCTTGCAGTATCAAAGTTTAGCATTTGGGTCATCATTTGATCAGCTTGACCTAGTCAACCCAGTGTTGACCAAGCCAGGAGCAAGGTCTGTGATGAGTTTTAGACCGATGGTTGCGTATGATGATTATTTATGGTCTATCAATGTCCATTAGACATATTCATGCTTCAGATGGTGGTTTACTATAATGGCTTGTATTATTTTTATGATTATCAACATTTACAGGCTTTATTATTTTTATTGTGCTGACATGGGTGGGGCCTCTAACGTACCTTTGTGGACATATGGTGTATGGGTACTCATTCCTAGTTGATTTGGACATTCTTAGTCCATTGGTGTAGCCAGTTTTCAGTTTCGGATAGTTACAAGAGAGATATGGGTGCTTCAGGCATTTTGCAGCAAATTTACCCTCAAAAATTAAAATTAAAACACAGTGCATAAAATGGTGAGTTCTCCTAGGGCGCCAAAGGGAATCATGGGATGCATCTAGTCAATTGTAACATACTACTATAGTGCAAGACCCATTCGTGTTGTCATTTGGCTTCAATTTTTGGTCCCTGGTGAGATATTGATAGTTTTATGTTCCCGAGGCAGCATTTTGATGATGAAAAATGACTAATGAGGAAATCGATTTGGGCAAATGAGGCAAGGAAGTGGCATGGAATTAATCTGAGGCACGGTGTTTGGGTCACCTTCATCATCCAGCATCAGCTTCATTCTACATGGGGTCCACATGTCCTTGATTTCTTCAGATTGAGGATGTTTTGATGTATATTTTAGGGAGACGTCCTGGTGATTGTTATCACTCCTTGATATTATTTGTCACCACACCTTGTTATTGTGCCATGGTGCCATGCTAGTGAAGGATGTTAAAACCAACTAGCCCCACCATGTGCTACCTTGTGGTCATTTGTCATTTTTTATGTGTTGCGCACTCTCGTTGGGCAATTTTAGTGATGCACCTGATGAATATGGTTGTCTATGATTGTCATTGATGACAACATTAATGCAAAGGTGAAGTGTGATGACACAACATGAAGCCAAAGCAAGCAAGTGTGTGGATGGCAAGAGATGACAAAGCACAAGGACATTGGATGTGGGTATTAAAGCCATTGAAATACCTAATGAGCCAAATGACCCATAATGTGGTCAATTGAAGATGACTTGAAAAGGCACAAGACAATGACATGAAAGATGAGGACTTGAAGAAGAGGACATGGCAAATATCTAGCAAAGCTTGACAAGATGTCAAAGGCAAGCAAACAAAGACTAATTTGGTAAATGAAGACATGGCAAAAGCACACACATGGTTGCTTGTTGATCTAGTGCCCACAAGCTAAGTGGAGATATCTTGATGATGTTCTGGAAGCCCATGCCCATGTGGATGTCCTAAGAAGCCCACGCACATGAAGATGAAACCCTTGAACAACCTATTGAAGCCTTTGATGTATGATGGAATTATGTTGGAGTGGGTGATGTGATTGAAGACATATTTCAAAACAATATGTATTTGTCTCTTAACCACGGTCGACTCCACAATTAAATTAAAAAATAAAAATATATAGGCATTGTTTCCCACCTATTGCGACTAGGTAGCAACTCCATGTACATGAGGATGTACATAATTGTACCTTGGAAAAATCTGAGGATTTTTTCACTTCTGCAGGGCTATTGCCCCTTTGTAAAACGAAATGTCCGCTCCCCTGCGTGGGAAAATCAATGTAATTATATGTGCTAGTATGGGTCATATGATACGGATGCCACACCATGGAACTGGTTGTTAGGGAAGTCCCCTCATCGAGTGTTTTTCTCTTTCCAATTGACCTTGTTGTGTAAACGAGTTTAATCGGTTTGGTTTTCACTCAAAATCCTCCAAAGTGGTGACGGGCGTTGTACCAGTCAAGTCCATGAGGTGGCTAAGGCTTCAAGGAGTGATTCATGACCATGCTAGGCATCTGTATAGAGTCTTGCGGAGTTTCGTTGTGTTGTTGTATTTTTAATTATTTTTTCAAGTTAATTAATTTCACCCCTTGGTGATTAATTAACTCAGTTTTTGATGTAATAATGTAATTGCTCAAGCATGGCATTTTGTAATAGGGCTATGAATGCAAATTAAAATTGCTATGAAACCCCCTAAGCCACTGCTTCGAGTCCCATGTCATTCTGACAGGCAGTTGAAGAGATAGACCAATTTTGGTCAGGAGGGGTCTATCTTTCCTAGGGAATTATTTAATTTCCCCAAGTCAAAAATTCATATTTTTTGATTTTGAAGGAAAAAATCAAATAATGCCATAGTAATTTTGTTTGGGGGTTGTTAAGCCTAGGAAAATTTATTTCATAATTTTTCCACCCCCCCATGGCCAAGATATTAATTTTTCTAATTTTATTTTTTATTTTTCCTAAGTCAAATTGGGAAAATTTAAAAATTAAATTGAAAATTTTAAATCTAAGGTAAATAAATATTTATCCTAAGTCTAAGGGTTAAATATCATTTTTGAGAAAAGGCTTTGGTCAAGGCCAAATCTAGAGGAGTTAAAAGTGGAAAACCCTTGCTAAGAGAGGACGTCCAAGTTAAAGCCCACTCTAAAGATGGCGCCAAGGTGAGAAAGGCCTCCAAATATGGTGGGGCGTCAACATAAAAGGTCCTCTAGAGTTAGTGCTAAGGTAAAGGCCCCATGTAAAAGAGGGCGCTACATTAGAAGGGAGGCGTCCAAGGTTTAGAGGGGCGCTACCACATGAAGGGAGGCGTTCCCACATTTGGAGGCGTCACTACATTTAGTAGGGCGCCAAGCTAAATAGGAGGGCGGCCATAATATGAAGGGCGCTAGCCAATTTTGGAGACGTCTACCATATTTGGAGGCGCTATCACATAAAGAGAGGGCGCCACACATGTTTGAAGGGGCGCTACATCATTTGGAGGAGCACTATTTTGGAGAGGCACCATATTTGGAGGAGTCAAAGCCACATTTGGAGGGGCGCCTAGCCTATGGGCCCACGTTTTTACCAAATGAAATCCAAGCCATTGATTGAGAGGAGGATCTTGGTCAAATACCTAGATCTAAGGGTGTATATTGGTTTGACATGGATCAAGCTTCTAAGCCATTGATCAAGAATTAATCTAAGGGTTGAGATTGATTGAGAGGAATGCAAAGTCAAAAACCTAGATCTAGTGGTGGAGATTTAACCTAGATCTAGATCTAATCTCAGCCATTGATCTTCAAGGGGTTGGGGGTCTTCCTCAACTATAAAATGGGGGCCTCACTCCCTCATTTCTCAGGCTCTCTCATGCTATTGTTATGCTGCCGAAATATTTCTCCACTATTCTCTCAAGCTCTTGTGCTATTGTAATCTTCTTGCCCTAGTTGGGCCATTTAATCAAGTAAATCTTTGGAGGAAGTCTTGGTGTCTACATTCCATTTTTCTTTGTGAGGTAACCTGTGGTTTATTTGTTTGATTTGTACTTGTATTTACTTAGATAGCTCTCCACAAAATATTTTGTGGAGAGACTTGTAGATAGAAGTATTTCTATCTACATTTGTGAGTAGATTAGTAAAATTTTACAAAGTATTTTGTAGAATTTATTATTGTGCTCACCTCTTGGTTTACATTGTGCAGCTCTTATAAGTTTATTTGCAGGGAACTAAAGCAAATGAGCCTTTTCCATTGGTTTGAAAACTCAGATTTCATTTTCGCACTTTTGGAAAAAAGGGTTTTAAAACTCAGTTTTTATCACTGTATAGTGATAAAAATCTTGGATTTAAAGCCCCAACCCTTAGTATATCAGTATAGGCTTTAAATTCTGCTATTTATATATTGTTTTCACTTTAAAAAACAGTCATTTCCAACCTATATTTATCTACACTTTGAGCTTAATCGTGGTATTCCTCGTCTGACATCAAGCAATTGAGATCAGAACGCGAAGCGCTCAAAGCTGTTATAAATATTTGTCTGTCATTCAGTCTGCATAACAGTTTCCAGCCATTTATATTTCTGTTTTCATTTTCGCACTTTTGGAAAAAAGGGTTTTAAAACTCAGTTTTTATCACTGTATAGTGATAAAAACCTTGGTTTTAAGGCCCCAATCCTTAGTATATTAGTTAAAGGCTTTAAATCTACTGTTTTAGCATCATTTAGGTGGCTGGAAACTCAGTTTTCAGCCTTCTAAACTTCATATTTCTGTTATATGTTCACTCAGATTTTTTACTGTAATATAGTGATTTTTTGGTACTAAGCTTGTCTAAGAATTTTTTTGAGTTTTCTGTAATTTCCAGCAAGTAAAAGCTTGCTGGTTTGTGACAGGTTTTTCACAGGTGAAGGGGAGGTGCTGCCCGAATAGGCCCAGAATACCTCAACCTTCAACCGGTTTCAAAAGGGGTTCAAACCCTCAACTCTCCTTCTTCTTTTTTCTGATAGTTGTAAACCCCAATGAGAAGTTCTCTTGGGGTATTATAAAGTTTTGTAAAGCATTTGTAATCTGTAAATAGATTAGGAAGTAAAGTAGATCAATAGTTCTATTTCCATTTATCCACCTATCTTTGTGACAGACCACCATCTCTGTCACAAAGATTGAAGTGAGGTTAGTTTACTGTTTTATTCAGTTGCATTTAGTTTACTGTTTTATTTATTCACCCACCTATCTCTGTTACAGACCACCATCTCTGTAACAGAGATTGTTGTGAGGTTAGGCTTTACTTTTACAGTTTTCTTTCAAGTTCAGTAATCTGTAAATTTTCTGTCAAAGGAAGTAACCATACAACCCATATACCCTGCGTATCCTCTATCCACTTGTCATCTCCCTTTAGGGACTTCAAGTTGGATATGAAAAGCAGGAGAAGTGGGAGCTTAGGTAATTAAAGAAACACTTTATTTTCCTGCTACAATCTTCAACACATTTTATTTTCAGTCCAAGATCGAATACCAGCACCTCCCATAAGGGACATCGCTTGGTGATCTTGTTGATAACTTAAAATTTACATTGCATCTTAATCACCCAAGACTTAAAATTACTCTTAAAACTTACCAACAACAACTTCCCACATCCTGCTCCTCTACTCGGTTATCACCCTCCGGGGTACTCCGAGATACGACCAGGGGAAAGGGAAGTCTTAGTTTAATAGGCATCCATCTAGCGATTTTCGAATTAATTAAAAACAGTGACTCGGAAGCTGCAAGGGGTAGCAGACCGAGGGGGTCTCTAGGCACTTCGACGTCCTCCTTGTGAGCACCGGGCCATTGGGGTTTGACCTGTGAGCTACGGGTGGGCTCGTTCCCACTTTGTTGAGCGCAACAGCACTCCCTCTTCGATTTGAGAAGAACTAGATCGAGGTAGTCACACCACCGATTATAAAACTTAATCCAAGAAGAACAACTCTAATAAAATTTATTAAAATTTACCAAGAGACATTGCAAAACGTCCTACAAACACAGGTCATTACTATCACCTTGTTGTTCAAGGCTCTTACTGCAAGCACTTTCATTTCTCAGCTACAAGCATTTTCTTTCAGTTTGCAATCTCATGTGGTGGTACCTTTCGTTCACTTGGTTAAGTAATTCATTGTTTAGTAAATCTGTGAATATTGTTAATACTGCTTAGCTGCTTATTCATCATATTGTTTACATTGTTCATAAGTATTCATTTGCCATATTGTAACCTTTTCTTTATTGGGATAACACCTGAACTGTGATTTAATTAATCTACATTTCAATTTCAGTTGTAAATTTGCAAGGTTGCAATTTATCTTTAGACTCCATTTGTAATAGGCACTGGTCTTTGTTTATCTAAAGGTTTGCTTGTCATTTAAACCAAATTTTGCATCTGCATGCTGCTTGTCATTCCTTAGATAATTTAGAGTCTAAGCCTCATTCTTAACTAAAAGATCCCTTTAATTAATCTGTAATTAATTAATAAAACTGGAACTTAGTCTTTCCGTTGGGACTACCCCCCTTGGCTCTGTTGGGATCTTGCCTAAACGGAGGAGTTGTGGACTGTGGTGACAGTGGTCCCCAGCTCTCACTTGCCCCCAAGGACACACATAGCAGGTTGTGACTTTCCTGTGTTTTAAAGTGTGAATTAGGCGGCAACAGGCATCAAGTCGGCTCCGAATAAAATCCAAATTTAAAATTAAAAATACAAAAATTGACAAGTTAGCTCCATGAAAAAATGAGTATAAATAAGCCAACGTTTTGACTTTTGAATGAAGATTTTGTATGGGGTGAAGAGTGCTCTGAATTTCGGTTTGGTGTGGAAAAGAACAGAGACGCAGCAGCAGATGTAGTGTTAAGTTTTAGGTCTTTTCCTTATGAAATCAGGTGGATAGGTGTGTTTTAAAGTGCTCTAAAATTCGGATGCCCTCTAAGGCAGATTTCGCTGAAAAACAAAGAACATTTGTTTGGTGGCAGCAGCTGAAGTCAAGCTTTAAAAGTGCTCTGAAATTTTGGTGGTATTATCTCTTATCAATTCGGGTGTATACTCTGAGGAAGACGCAAAACACTTAGACAGTTTGTTCAAGCTTGTATTTCTTTTCTCTGAATTCGGGTGAGCAATAAACTAAGGCAGCATCAATCATCTCAGAATTTCGGTGGTGAAAGTAGCAGCAAATTTGAAGTTGTTTTGACATCTTAGAACTCGGGTAAGGATACTACACAATAAGCATCAATCTAGGGCTTCAACAAACATCAAGATTGGGTCACAGTGAGATAGCTCTTCGATGTATGGGATGATGACATAAACTTTGATGCACAGTGTACACAGTAAGGTATGGTTGATATGACAGCCATCTTCACTTTAATGATGACAGTGTTTAATACGATAGTTCATTGATATATACCCTAGTAATGACTATGATATGTATAGTGATGACAATTTACACAGTATAGGACAGCAATGTATGCTTATGTACACAGTGACATATGCTTGAAAAAGTGACAGTCACAGTGACGGTTTGACAGTCAAATATTCACCTCACTTTGAGTGCCATGATGTTGATGAAGACAGCAGAGTCACTTGACAAGTGAAAAGATGATGACAATGATATATTGAGTTGACATAACAGTGACAGCCTCTGAAGTGGGTGGTGACATCACCAGTGATAAATGATGATAGTGATGAGGTGGCAGTGATACCTTCAGCAGAAGACATGATGAAGATGTGATAGTAAGGGCAGATTGATGAAATGTGATGTGACAAGAATTAGTGTGTATTAACTGCAAGCTGGGTCTTGTAACTATTTTCTTAGTAGGATCTAAGAAAAGACCAAGCAGAGTCTTGGATAGAAGTAGTTGCTTTTGTATCAATAGGTGTTGTTTTACCTCACGGTCGCAGCCGTTTGAAATACAAAAAAATTACAAACTTTATATCTTGTGTTTCTTGTGCAATGTGTTGATGATTATGTGTTTTATTTGATAAATGAATTGATTATTGAAGCATAGTCTATTTATGAATATGATGTTGAATTGAATGTGAAATGATGACTTAAGCTTTAGAGTTTGAAGAAGTGAAAATCGAAGTAAGTCCAAGCTCACCGATTCACCCCCCTCCCTCTTGGTGAGCCAGTGTGTCTAACAACGCCCCCCTCTATTATTGAGTTGATCCATGTATGATGTATCCGACTAATCTTAGCTGTAAATTAGGATGATATTATCTTTTGATCTTGACCCTTGATCTTTATGGATCTAGATCTTATGTACTTGAGATATCTATATATTGAGATGCTCTCTCATTTGTAAAAGGACTTTTGGCTTTGAAAATATTGAATACAAGAAAACTTTTGCAGAAACTCTTGGAAGCTTTGTTAATTTACTTGGATGTGATTGTTATGCCTCTTGCTTAGACATTTCAATGGATCTTGCATGCAAACTATATTTTTCTATGGAGGTCGTACTGATCTTTTGCAGGGTAGCGAATTGATTGGAGGAGATTGCTAAGGCATCTTACATCGTCTTCTAGGGAAATCATTTCATCTTCAGGGAGTTTTTCAATTGTTACTTTGTGCATTGGATGTTTCTCTATAGATAACATACATAGCTTATCTTTTTCATCCATGAACAAATCTCAATTTTGTTGTTTGATTTTGCAGGTGGAGAAGAGGGGGCGCATTACCTTCACTGGGCGTTTTTCTTCTGTTTCATGCTGAATCTTGCTCGAAATTGTAACTAAGTGGAAGGATCATCGACATTCAAGGTGGCCGCAAGTATTTTCAGGTACGATCTTCCAGGTTAGTATTGTTTTTCATTATTTTCATCCAATTGTCAAGCAAAACCCTTTCTTTCAAACCCTAGTTTTGTAAATTTGATAGATCCAGTGAGTTTTTTATGGCGGCCATCAAAACCCACTTGGAGATTGTTGAATAAACCCTAGATCTCGAATTTCATAGAAATGGGACTCCATTTGCCCCGAGATCTAGCACTAGTCTCTCTAGGTGAGGGCACCCCCTTTGGGTAGGTGGCCAAATCTTCAGATCTATCAGTTGGGTATGCTGGAACCCACTTAATTTTTACAGATCTATCCTTTAAGCGTCTCGATCTAGTCATTCCTTGCCCCAGTCTACCTTTTTGGGTCCACCATGTCCACTTTTGCATAAACCCTAGGTGAGTCCCTTTAGGTTTCTTTTTTGTGTGGCTAGATCTCTCTAGATCTACTTTACTAAACTCATTGTGGTACTTTTTCAATCAAGTTGGGTCATTTTCCCTATTTGCTAAGCCTCCCCAACTTTGCCCTAACTTTTATACCACATCTATTCCCTAGATCTAGACTACCTCACTCATTATCTCTCCTCTTTTATTCATTACTTAACCCCAGGAGTGTCTTGAGTAGGTGCATTGGCCCTCTTAGGCTAGTAGGGTCTCCCCTTGGTCATTCTCCAGATTGATCTAAAGCGACAAGAGCCCGTCTGGCGTGACAACTGCCTTTCATCCGTAGTGGACAAGGCCCTTGCGATGTCACCGGTTAGCTACCTCACCTCTACCATCCCGAATAGGTTACCTTTAGTGGGTAGCTAGACTTTGTGTGATAACAGCTCCTACCTTCTTCTAATAAAATTTTCCAATAATTGTAAGCTTAGTGATCATATTTTCAAAAGATCACAAGCATTTTTTATCTTGTAATAATTAATAATAAAATGAGCAAGTGGGCTACACAATGCCCACACCCCATCCCCCCTAGGAGGATTCGCAATGTCTCTTTTCATGGAGTGATTTTTCTGTTTTTTTTGTAGTTATTAATTAACACAAACACAATCATCTTAACAAGCTCTATACTTTTTTATAAGTAATTTTAGTTAAAAGTTGCTTTAAATTTATTAGTTTTTGTAAAGAACACTAACCCACCACGATTTCTCTTAGCACCAAAAGGGAAAAGAAAATCATAGTGTGGTAATTAGTCTCACAAGTTTGATTATATTTACACAAGCACACAATCCTTCCTAGAAGGGTTGCATCGTTTTGTACTTTGCCTTTTATTTTGAATTGAAACAACATTGCTTCTTCCAAGTATGCTCTACCCCTCCCAGCTTTGTCTGATACTTGGGGATATCAAAAGTGGAAGTGTGCATTAATTAATTCCACATTTAATTTAATCAACTCACATTAATAAAATTAACATCCCCTAAACATTACGAAAATCCGGCGTATACGAATTTGGTGAATAGTGGGCAATTTCTTTAAGGAAAGCGGGAACAACTAGAAATTGACTGTGGGGTCCCGTTAGGCTACATCTGTGTTGGTGTAGTGTTGAAAAACCTCCCACGACTCCATCTAGCCTACATTTTCCCCTGCACAGCCAATTTTTCCAAAATCTGGACATATTCCCTGTACCATCTGGTATATTGGGAATCCCCTCTCTCCTTTAATCAATTCATCTCTTAAATAATAAAATTGACCAAGAACACAATTGCAAAACATTTACTTTATAGCAACATTTGTTTGGACTCCACGGCACTGGTCTTTAATATTTATTATTTGCTTTATTCGGTTAAGTTATATTTTGTCGGGATTATTCTATTTCATATATGTTGTATTGTTACACTGCATCCGTACCCAGCGCACCTTCAAATGTGCCCCAAGGAGAGTGCCAAATTTTTTCGACTAGGAGTGTTATTGAGCAATGGTGGTCATGGTCAGGCCCTTTTCTCCTTCCTTTAGGAGTACTATAGCTTAATGGCACTGCTGACTGCCCTTTGTTGGGGTTTTTAACCCCAGGGTTGGTGTCTGGGGCTCCTAAGGGTTGATCACTGGGTCACATGGCCCCATATCTTGTTTGCTTGCTCTAGTGGCCTTTGCTTCAGCTGCAAGACATTCATCTCCCTTCACAGCCACTTAGGACACCCTCCTTGCCCTTCAGCCAGCTAGCGCCTTCTCTCCTTGGCCTTATTTCCTCAAAGGAAGATATCCTCCACGCCAGGCCTTCTTGTTGCTTTGAGGAGGGCATTGAGAGATTTTACAGCATTCTAGGGGTTAGATGGGGGTATAACGCCCTCCCTCCAGGTCACTCTAGCCTTTCGTTCGAAGCAATTCGCTTAATTTAGCAAATTTTGGCACCTAAGGGAAAAATACCCCATGTAGCCTACCTTCAGCCTACATTATGGTTATTTTTTATTATTATTTTGTTTTAATTTTAAGTTGACATTTTATAATTTTAAATTGACATTTTAAAGGCATGTTGACCTAGATAATTTTTGTAAAAGTGAGTGTGATATCATATAAATAGATCTCCTCACTTCATTTTAACATAAGACAAGTGGGATCAAACACTATGCACTTATTTTACCCAACTAGGGCTCTTCGAAGTGAGGCGCCTTCTCTTGAGGAAGAGATGTTTTCTGGGTCTTGATGACAAATTCTTGAAGTTTTCTTTGGTTCAATGCTCTTACAAAGGTGATGGTCTGATTTGTTGGCTAAACACTAGCACAAGGAGTGTTTCAAAGGTTTGCTTCATTTCTCTTTGTTAATTGTTGATGAATGATTTATGTTTATGAATGGAATGGTAGCCATTAGGGTTGCATTCGTCTTGGCTATATCCTTCATTAACTCTTAGTCACCTTGGTTGTAGAAGTATGTCCTTCTAGGGTTAGAACCTTGGGACTTTAGGGTTAGTCGTAAAACCTAGGCTAAACTTCTCTAGAGGTAGGTTAGTCACCCCTTAGATTCCCTAGGATAAGGTAGGGTTTTGCTAGGGTTTTGTTCTCTTTGTCCCAAACCTTTCTCTTTTTCAAAATCTAGTTTCTAGGTTAGTTCTAGGTTAGTTTTAGGTCTGCATTTTGCATCTAAAACCCCAAAAATTTATAAATTTTCATAAAAATTCAATTTTTGCCCAATTTAGGGCCTCCCAAAATTTTCGGATCCTAAAATTTCGGGCTCTAAAGTTCTGCACCCTAATTTTCAGGCCCTAAAATTCTGCGCCCTAAAATTCCGTGCCTCCCTAAAAGCTCGACCTGCTCCCTTTCCTCTTTTACCCTAGGTCTTTCCTGTAGGACGTTATCCACCCCTAAATCCCAGCCTTTAGGGTTGCCCTTACAATGGCAACCCTCCCTAATTAGGGCTTTTGTGCCTTCTTTCTCCATGACTGTCCCTTTAATGCCTGCATACAAACAAATAAACAATGGTAAATTAGTTCCATGACTGCTTGTTTGATTTCCATTTCAAAGAGGATTGTTCACACCTTCACTTTCACATTATTATCAAACCTTATATGCACACTTTGTGTTTCCACATCATATGCACACTTATGTTGAAACGCGTTCATTGTTTAAACTTTGGAATACAATACTGTTGCTATTATTTCTTTATTTCAGACCTTGTTTAAGTGTGGCTTATGCAAATTATATAAAGTTTGTAATGGATGCCTAAACAAATGGATAATCGCTAATGCCTTAGTGACTAATATGTTGTTCAATTCACATTATACTGTTGTACTAATGTATCTTTGATAATGCTGCTATACATGGGTTGTTGTATGATTGGTTCAGATGTTTGATAAGCACTTATAACCACTGTTTTCTAACTCTTACATCACACATTTGTTATTACTCTTTGGGATCATTATTGACTAGACGAAAGCATTTGTATTGAATGAATGTCACTACACACTTATATGATATTTGCATTTTTGGTCATTTGCTTATCTTAATGAATGCACTGCTGATATAGATATATTAAATATACTTATATGATTCATATCCATATGTATTGGTATGTCTTCTTCATTTTACTCCAATAAGGCGTTCGTCACTAACATTCTTCAAAGGAGATCTCTTTTAGTGTTTAGTGTCCTTGAAGAGTTACAATAAGGCTCTCCCCTAGGAGGTTTTCACTTCCGAAGCAGTTTGGGAAGAGTGGCTAAGGTGACAGTGGTCACTTTCCCTTTCATATGTTGGCCGGTGAATAGCCCTGCTAGTTCACCCGGTAACATTTTGGTGTTGTTGCCGGGGACCATTTCAAGATTTGAAGCGGTTAATCTAAAGTCATTCACTCCCCTGGCGAAACGACATTTATTGGTAAGTTTTGAGGTGAGTCTCTATTTATTGCATATATTTCTAGACTAACCTTACAGGCTTATCTCACGACTCCACCAAGAACTCAGTCATCATCAGCTTAGGTATGCCCTTGTCTTGTTTAGTACTTTGGTGAGATTTCTTTAACTAACTTGGCAGGTCTCTCCTGGCGACTCCGATTGAAGAAAAATAAAAGAAGTGCTTTATAAATGCAAGGAATCCTGATGATATGGCATCCAATTACGAATTATGGATGGATACATTGGATTTTTCATGCATTCCGGGATATCCACACCAGTATGTCATTCATGATGATGGGAATGTGATTTTTCCATTATTCCAACACTATAAGTATCATGCAGCTATGCACATCTGGGCATTCTTACAATTTCTCCAAGCAAGCAGTATTGTACATCAAGACCTCATAATGAATTTCTTCCTACTATCTCTCCACTTAGAGGAGAACTTAACCGTGAGGAATTGGTATGAAGGATTTTCTCGAAAAAAAATTCTTCACTCAGGAGGTTGGTCGAGGAGGTTGGTCGATGCATTCAGTATCGATTGGGATTATGATATCGAAGAACATGAAAGAAAAGCCATGATCGACCATATGTGGAAAGAAACACTGGGAAACAGTCAAAAACAAGATGGTTCTACCGAAGGAAGCGAAGATGATATTCCTTTTAAATTTAAAGATCTTGACAATCCAACTGTTGCAGAAATGGAAGTATATTTCGCTTTGCTTGACCTATCGAAGTTCCCAGGTTACTCAGACGGATTACCACATGAACTTTGGAAGCCTTTCAATGATCAGAATGAGAATTATGCTGAAGACCTGGTCGCAAAAATTTTCTTGTTATTCTAGAAGAAGTTGAGTTCGAAGAAGGTGTGTACCTAAGGTTGTTTGCTCTTCACCTAGAAGGAAAGGACCGCATTTGGTTCATGAAGTTGCCAAAAGCTAAGATATCTTCTCTTCGAGAATTTATTGAACTATTTTGTAGCCGTTGGTGCCCTGTGAAACAACATAGATGGATAACTCATATTGACTATGCTATGAACTTATACAGTAAAGAGTTCCACAACAGAAATCAGATTGATGAAGCTAATGATCTCTCGAGCATAGTAGACGAAGCTCTTCATGCAAACGAATATGATGGTGGTTCTACATATGAAGATCCAAAAATCCTAGTTGAAGAAGCTGAAGAACAGAAGGAAAGGGTGAGTTCTCCCTTCCAACACAACGATTTCTTATGACATCTCAAATCTCTTGGAACATAATGACAAAAATTTTGAGGACGATGGTTATTGGACAATTATGGGTTCGCCTCTCGGTGATTCCTCGAGACCGAGTAGCATTGTTTCCAGATGTTGCAGCGACAAAGAACAGCGTGATGAAGTTACTCAGGTTGAGCCAGAATTTGACACTATTTGGGATGAAGAGCTTTCAATCACCTCAAGCAGAGATATTGAAGACATGGTTTATGAAGACCCTGTTGAACGAGATATGATTATTCCTTCTCTTTATGATGTTAATGATGAAGAATGGCTTAATCCTTTTGTTGATATAGTAGAAGCACCACCAGATGTTACAAATGGTTTCCATATGCAGATGGTTCATTATAATGAAGAGTGAAAAATTTGGGACCCCGTATCTCTGGTGATACCTCCATGACTTCTTCGTCATACTTACCCAACATCAGGAAAGCATGCTATACAGAGGACTCTCTTGCACATACTCAGCCTATGGTGAGCCCAGATTATCATTCTCAGTTGTGTTCTTTGAGAAGAGTTGAAGAAGTTGTTCAGCCTACTCTATCCTATATCGGTAAGTCCTTAATGATACATTTCAACAAGACCGAGGTAGGTAGGTGGACAGGTATGATTCTCATTCCTCAGTTTCATAGTATTTATTGTTTATCTTTTCATTTGAAGCATGAAGTTATGAATTATATCACTGACAATTTCAAACTTTCAAAGATTATTTGGAGTACTAATGTGATTATGGAAAAGACAAGCAATACGCTTGTACATCCAAAGAAATACTTAAGTAAATGCAGGGACATGTTGCGGCTGACATATGAAGATTTGTGAGGTCCTGCTCTACGAATAGCCTCCCATGTTCAGGATTTGTAGACAAGTTTCAGGCAAAAAAATTTCTTGAAAGACATGTATGATGGAGGTGTCCCATACATAAGCCCGATAGAAGCATGAAGCAATGCTTCTCCATGGCACCAATTTCAAGTCATCCAAACGCTTAGGAAGGTCTTGTTTCCTTTCCTCATCCAAATGAAGATCCTGGTGCATACTCAACGTATCATCGATGAGGTATTATCATGGATTGCATTGAAGGACAAAGGTAAGATATCAGGTATGGATTGCTTACTCAGATGGTTACATTGGTGGTATGATTTAACCTAACCCATTTTTATTACTATGTTTAGGATAGGTAGGGTTAGTTGCATTTTAGCTAGGTAGTAGCCATATTACTGTTACCTTTGCATTTGATGTCCTTTCATGATTTAGTTAGTCTCTATTGTTCTTAGTTTGTTTCCCCTATTTAGCAAACAAGGCAGGACGAAAGTGTCTGCCTCTAGATGCTTTTAGTCCCTTTGGATATTTGATGTGTGTGTAGGTCTACATGTACCAGAAGATTCACAGGTTCTCGAGCACTCCTAGGTATAGCACTTGTCCCTCAATTGGAGCTAGTGTAACGCTGCATCCATAACCAGAGCACCTTCAGATGTGCCCCAAGGAGAGAGTGCCAAGTTTTTTCGACCAGGAGGGGTGTTATTGAGCAATGGTGGTCATGGTCATGCCCTTTTCTCCTTCCTTTAGGATTACTATGGCTTAATAGCACCGTTGACTGCTCTTTGTTGGGGTTTTTAACCCCGAGGTTAGTGTTCGGGGCTCTTAAGGGTTGATCACTAGGTCACATGGCCCCATATCTTGTTTTCTTTCTCTTGTGGCCTTTGCTTCAACTGCGAGACATTCATCTCCCTTCACAACCACTTAGGACACCCTCCTGGCGCTTTCTCTCCCTGGCCTTATTTCGTCAAAGGAAGATATCCTCCATGCCAAGCCTTCTTGCTGCTTTGAAGAGGGCATTGAGAGATTTTACATCATTCTAGGGGTTAGATGGGGGTATAACGCCCTCCGTCTATCTCACTCCAACCTTTCATTCGGAGTGATTCGCTTAATTTAGCAAATTTTGGCACCTAGGGGGAAAACACCCCAGGTAACCTACCTTGAGCCTACATTATGGCTATTTTTTATTATTATTTTGTTTTAATTTTAAGTTGACATTTTAAAGGCATGTCGACCTAGATAATTTTTGTAAAAGTGAGTGTGAGATCATATAAATAGATCTCCTCACTTCATTTTAACATAAGACAAGTGGGATCAAACACTATGAACTTATTTTACCCAACTAGGGCTCTTTGAACTTTGAAGTGAGGCACCTCCTCTTCAGGAAGATGTTTTCTGGGTTTTGATGACAAATTCTTTAAGTTTTCTTTGGTTCAATGCTCTTACAAAGGTGATGCTCTGATTTGTTGGCTAAACACTTGCACGAGGAGTGTTTCGAAGATTTCCCTGATCTGTCTTTGTTAATTGTTGATGAATGATTTATGTTTAGGAATGGAATGGTAGCCATTAAGGTTGCATTCGTCTTGGCTAGATATTTTGTCAACTCTTAGTCACCTTGACTGTAGAAGTACGTCCTTCTAGGAGTCCTTTAGGGTTAGAACCTTACGACTTTAGGGTTAGTCATAAAACCTAGGCTAAGCTTCTCTAGAGATAGGTTAGTCACTCCTTAGATGCCCTAGATTAGGGCAGGTTTTTGTTTTCTTTGTCCCAAACCTCTCTTTTTCAAAACCTAGTTTCTAGGATTAGTTATAGGTTAGTTTTAGGTCTGCATTTTGCATCTAAAAAACCCTAAAATTTATAAATTTCATAAAAATCAAATTTTTGACCAATTTAGGGCCTCTCGAAATTTTTGCCTCCTAAAATTTCAGACCCTAAAATTTTGGACCCTAAAGTTTCGCACCCTAATTTTCGAGCCCTAAAATTTTGGGCCCTCCCTAAAAGCTCAACCTGCTCCCTTTCCTCTTTTACCCTAGGTTTGTCCTTTAGGACGTTATCCACCCCTAAATCCTAGCCTTTAGGGTTACCCTTACAGTGGCAGCCCTCCCTAATTAGGGTCTGTTGTACCTTCTTTCTTCGTGACTGTCCCTTTAACTCCTACATACAAACAAATAAACAATGGTAAATTAGTTCCATGATTGCTAGTTTGATTTGCATTTCAAAGAGTACTGTTCACACCTTCACTTTCACGTTATTATCAAACCTTATATGCTCACTTTGTGTTTGCACATCATATGCACACTTATGTTGAAACATGGTCATTGCCTTAACTCTGAAATACAATACTGCTGCTATTATTTATTTATTTCAGACCTTGTTTAAGTGCTTCTTATGCAAATTATATAAAGTTTGTAATGGATGCCTAAACAAATGGATAATCGCTACGGCCTTAGTGACTGATATATTGTACAGTTCACATTATACTGTTGTACTAATGTATCTCTAATAATGTTGCGATATGTTACCAACTAAGTTGCACTAAGTTGGATTTCTAAACAAGCCGCCAAAGATGAACAATCACTTGTTCAATTTTCAAGTTCAGAAGTCCTTGCAGGCCTTCCTAGGCCCCTTTTTTTAAATTATATAACATGTTCATACCCCATGGGGAATTGTAATCAAATGAGTTAGCATGATGACTTTATGTAAAAGGTTTGGTTTCCTAGGACTTAGTCATTAATGCATTATTCCAAGGTGTTTTTTCCTTGTTAATTATTTATTATTTTTAAACAATAAATAATTTTTTAGTTTTTCACCCAAACCTCCAAAGCTGGAATAATTGCCCTAGTAATTAAGCCTTGGGAGGTTATTAAAACCTACGTGTCGATGTATATTACCATGCTAATCATTATTTCAAGTCATGTCCTAAGTCCCCCATAGGTTTTTTTTAATTTCCGGAAGAAAAAAAATTTATTTTTTCCATTTTTACATGCTTATTTTTAATAAGTTAATTGTAAAAATGTAAAAAGTCATAAAAGTGTGGCTAGGAGGTTGTTTTTGCCATGTGGGTGCTCATTTTCTAACTCATAGCACCTACTTAACCCCTAAACCCACTTTCCTAAGTTTTCGAGTAATTATTTAACTCCAAAATTAATAATTAATTGAAAAACCCAAAAAGACCAAAAAAATGAAATATTTAAAAAATTCAGCAATTAAAAAAATAAAAGAAAATTGTCAAAAGTGAAGTTTATGACTTGGCAAATTAATTTGGCAAGTACCCGGGCAAGTGGGACAAGTCAGATGTTGCAATTTCAGTTAGATTTTTGAGAATGGATGTTTCCTCATGAAAAGGGAGGCGCATTTCTCCAAGTGGGGGCGCAAATCCCAAAAAAGGATGGAAGTTTGGGTGATGTGGATGATATTTGGTGATGTGGCTTTCAAAGTTTTGGAAGTTGCTTCTCCTTTTGCCATCATCCAACTCATTCCAACCATTCTCCAATCCACAGCCAACTCACTTGGAGCTAGCGCATCCTTGAGGAGATGCGTCCCCCCTCTCTTGCTGGTTTTGCTATTTAAGCAGGCACTCTCTCTTCATTTTGGGTGGAAGAAATTGTACGGAAGTTATGCTCCTGTATCTTGTAATTGTTTATTGAGTTTATTGAATTAAAACAAAAGGCTTTGGAGGCATACTAGTGTCGGGCATTAGTGTGTGGTGATTTCTTGTGCTACATGAGGTATAACTGTATCAGTTTCTTGTTACATGCTTTGTTGTTCAAACCAGTCTTTGAAGGATTAATGATAATTGGTAGAAGAGGATAAATAAGTAGTTTCTTATTCATTTCTCTGAATTATTTATGTGGATAAATCCTAGAATTGTATTATTTACTTGTTTGTATGCATGCTTTCTAATCTTTTGCATAGGTACTCCTAGATAGAATGCTTTGGTGTAGCCGTTGTTCAAACTATGCAGGGACATCTAGCGTAAAGGAGTGTTGGTTCTTGTTCAATTCCATCAGACCTCTATGTTTATTTGAAGAGATCTCAATCCCTCTGCTCTCCACTTGAGGACTCCATTGCCCAAGTTTCTTGAATCGAGGCTTTTCTTACTATCTTCTTGTTTAAATTCACATGATTTCTTGTTACTTTACTTGTACTAATTACGAAGTATTTTGAAAGATTTAAATCAGATATTAGGAATGCTCTTTAGTATAAGTTCTTAAAAGATAAGATCTAAAGCATTTGAAGTTCAAACATTTCATTATAGATCCATCTTTTGCATCTAGTTTTAAAGTTTCACAAAAAGTCTATCTTTCGGTATTTAAGACTAGTTAATTTTGTATGCCTTAAAGTATTATTTGGCATCTTAGCGTCATCTTTAGTCGCTGATTTCTGCATTTTTACGAACAGGTAAAAGGAAGTTCTACCCAAATTTTGAAGAATCAAGTCATCTAGAACTCTCTTTTGCTTATGTACCTTTCATCAATCTTTTAAAGCTTCTACATAGTTGTAAACTTGTGTCTCCTATTCTACAAAGAAACACAAGTATTTCTTTATTGTAACTACTATAAAAAAGAGAAGCAAGTGGGCAGCCAAGTGCCCACACCCATCCCCCTAGGGGGGATTTGCACCTTTTTTTATTTTTTCAGTTTATTTTTTATTTTTTGTAATTTCTTTTAATTTCTTAAGTAAAATTTACCAATCCGGTTGTGTTCTCAGTAACGAGAGTATCGGCACTGTGATTTAAAAAACTCATATTTAGTTCTAAAAGACTTAAAATTTACAAGGCTTCAGTCCCCGTATGCTCTTATGACCACTGCAGGCCTTTGGCTGGATCAGTGGGACAATAAGAAAGGGATTGAAGTGACTAGTAATTAGTTGAACACTTCAATTAATCCCTACAAGTGAAAATCCGACACTTCTTTCGATCTTACCAAGTTGTGGGGAAATTTTGCAATTGAAGCGGAAACCACTAGAAAGTGACCGTGGGGCACCGTTAGGCTACACCCTCATTTGGTGTAGTGTTGAACACAACCCCACGACTCCATCTAGCCCACACGTCACTGTGAGAGCCACTCCTTGGTAAATCCGAAAATATTCCTCATACAACCCTGGGTATATCTGGAATACCATTTCCCTTGTAATAATAAGACCATTACCACATTTCTAATAAAATTGACCAAGAATTTATCCACTCCCTAATTACTCATTTAATAATTCTAAAACTAACCAACCAAGACAATTGCAATACTTCTCGAGACTTCACTAGCAACCCCTTTACACAAGCACTCCATTAGCACTGGTCTATCTAGCATTCTTATTTATTGTTAATGTTTAAGTTAATCAATATGTTATATGGAATGTTATTTTATATGCTAGTTATTTAAGTTATTTGCAGTTCATCTTAGTTTCAGTAATTTATATCATCTCATCTCCTAAATTAGTTGTTTTCCTTTCATAGATTAAACAGCCTTAGATTATTTTTACTAGGGACCACCCCCCTTGGCTTCACTAGGAGAGAGCCTAGACGGAGGAGTCAAGATCAAGTGACAGCACTTGACTCTTACTTGCCCCCAAGGTCGCACCCAGTGGCTTGAAGATTTCTACCGCGTGACCCGAGGGGTGATTTANGGAGAGAGCCTAGACGGAGGAGTCAAGATCAAGTGACAGCACTTGACTCTTACTTGCCCCCAAGGTCGCACCCAGTGGCTTGAAGATTTCTACCGCGTGACCCGAGGTGTGATTTAGGCGGCAACACTATACATGGGTTGTTGTATGATCGGTTCAGATGTTTGATAAGCACTTATAAC
The DNA here is from genome assembly GCA_001517045.1 of Pseudotsuga menziesii. Taxonomy (NCBI): domain Eukaryota; kingdom Viridiplantae; phylum Streptophyta; class Pinopsida; order Pinales; family Pinaceae; genus Pseudotsuga; species Pseudotsuga menziesii. The sequence goes on along the minus strand of LPNX010551103.1, from coordinate 375,659 downwards.
TAATGTTTTCTTATTCTTACATCGCACATTTGTTATTACTCTTTGGGATTTAAATTGACTGGACTGAAGCATTTGTATTGGATGAATGTCACTTCACACTTATATGATATATGCATTTTTGGTCATTTGCTTATCTTAATGAATGCACTGTTGAAATAGATATATTAACTATACTTATAAGATTCATATCCATACGTATCGGTATGTCTTCTTCATTTGACTCCAATAAGGCACTAGTCACTAACATTCTTTGAAGGAGATCTCTTTTAGTATTTAGTGTCCTTGAAAAGTTAAAATAGGGCTCTCCCCTAGGTACCAAGTAACTTCATGGTGAGTGGGGTTGATTATATTTACACAGGCACAAAATCCATCCTAGAAGGGTTGTATCGTTTTTCACTTTGCTTTTTTTTTTAATTGAAACAAACATTTGCTTCTTTCGTGTATGCTCTACGCCTCACAGCTTTGTCTGATACCTGGGGATATCAAAAGCGAAATTGTGCATTAATTCATTCCTCACATTTAATTTAATCAACTCACATTAATAAAATTAGCATCCCCTATTAAGTTTCGGTAGAGCAAACGGTCAAGACGAGTTTCGTTCTGCAAGGCGGCTCGAGATCAAAACCCGTTTCTCCTGGGGGGCGACATCTAAATCCAACCATGCTAAGAGTGGGTGCGGCCCAGGCCAGGTGCAATCCCTGGGTGATTTTGATGGCTTAGATACCCCTGGGTTGTGGTTTCTCAGACCAAAGGCTGGCCCAGCAAGTCAAACGGCATTACAGCAAACAAACAAACAAAAACTTAACATCCCTTAAAGATTACGAAAATCCAGCGTAAACAAGTTTGAGGAATAGTGGGCAAATTCTTAAGGGAAAGCGAGAACAACTAGAGAGTGATTGTGGGGTCCCAATAGGCTACATCCTTGTTGGTGTAGTGTTGAACACCCCCCCACGACTCCATCTAGTCCACATTTTCCCGTGTGGAGCCACTTTTCCCAAAATCCGAACATATTCCCTGTACCATCCGGTGTATCGAGAATCCCCTCTCTCCTTTAATCAATTCATCTTTTAAACAATAAAATTGACCAAGAACACAATTGCAAAACATTTACTTTACAGCTACATTTGCTTTGACTCCATGACACTAGTCTTTAATAATTATTATTTGCTTCATTCAGTTACGTCATATTTTGTCGTGATTATTCTATTTCATATATGTTGTATAGTTGATTGCATTGTGCAATTGTCTTGATCAATATATAAACCTTCAAACTACTAAACAACAATTTTTCATCCAAAAAAAACTACCTAAAGCCTTAGTAACATTAATAGGGTCTAACCCCTTGGTTTCGTTAGGATTTAAGCCTAAATGGACGAGTCGAGATCAAGTGACAGTTCTTAACTCAAGACTTGCCCCCAAGGACGCACCAAGCAGCTTGAAGATTTCTGTTGCATCAACCCCAGGTGCGTAAGAGGCGGCAACAGAGGGCTTAAACAATATTTTTGGGGGTCAAAAGTATGAGGAAGTTATGCCCTTAAAGTTGTTCTACACTGCGAAAGCTTTTCGACAACGCAAATATCACCTCAATCAGAGTCCATATGAGGAAGTTATGCCTCCCGCAAGTTGACCTATCTTCTTGACCACCATGGTACCAAGTGGATTCCATGTTAGCTCTCATTACCCACATATGCGGAGCTAGTCACATGTGGACTTTCAATAACATTCTAGAGGATCCAAAACCCTAACCATAATTGAAGTTGACGCATGGAAAAATCCCTAGAAACTAACCATAGATCACTATCAAGCTATGTTAAATAACAAGTCGTTAGGAGGAGAAGGGGTTCCATTCTTATGATGTTATTATATTGTTCCATAGTTGAGCAACAGTAACAAAGTGGATGTTAGAGCATAACAGAGGAAGTAAGAGATCCTGTAGCAACCATGCAGGCCACAGTGTCATAGGTAACTCCAGAAAGAGTACCACTTTCTTTGTATTTGCATTACATATTGGAGAAGAAAAGAGCAAGGCATAGTCCTCAATTTTGGCTAGGTTTTTTCCCATAATGGATTTTCCCAAGGTATATCATGTGTTATTTGTGTGAAGGCGTTATTTTTCTCTAGTCATTTTCCTTTCAGTTCCAGTTTATTTAGCATTCTGTGGAATTAAACTAACACAATGAATTAATTTGTAAGATCCGTTGTGATGAACTATTCTAGTGGAATATCCAACACTTTACGGATCAATTCTTGATTCTATGAAGGATTACTTCATCTCACATGTTGCTAGTAAAAAGTTAGGTAAGAGAAAGTTCGATGCTTTGTTAAGTTATTTCAAAATTCTTGTGCTTCTCAACAAATGCTCTTACAAAACCAACCCTCAATAGTTCATATGAGCAAGACAGATACTATGGTAAGCTTTTTGACCAGGATCACTAAATTGAAGGATCAATTGGCCTACTATTGAAACTAAAGTTGAGAATCAAGAGCTAGTATCTATATCCCTTAAAGGACTTACTCCTTCCTGGACGCCTTTTGTTCATGATATTTGTGCATAGTAAATATATCAAATTTCCCAATGCTTTCAATAGATATTGTGCAGAAGGAAATCAGATTGCAATCTTGTCCAAAGAAACAAGCAGAAGTGGGGTGATATTAGCCTCATCGAGAAGACAATGAAGGGTAGTATTACGCCATGGATTCTTTGTAGTGCACCCTACTAGATGTGCCAAAGAGAGGGGTCTTTTGGCCATTGTAAAAGGCCAAGTTTGGGCTTTTTTATGTAAAAGTGTAGGTCTAGCGGGGTTCAAGACCCTTGGTCCTGGTCATGGCAGGTCCATTTGTTCCTCATTTCACAGAGTGTTGGTCTTCCAACACAGCTGGCTACTCCTTGATCGTAGCCATCCCTCATCATGTCAGGGATTTATGCCTTGGGCGAGTGTCTAGTGCACCTTGGGATGAATCCATTAGGACACATGGCTTAGGGGCACCTAGTCACACTTATGGTTTTATGCTTTGTAGAGGTGATTGTGCTTGTAACGATTGTCACACCCACCCTAGCACACCTCATTGATACCCCCTTGGGCCTTATCGTATTCTACCATCCATCCCTCTTGGTCATCTTGGTCTTGAAAAGCAAATCGACCACCATCATAGCAAGCTTCTAGAGGTCGAAGAAACCTAGGAAGGAGGGCAATGAAGGTAAAAGAAACATATCGGGTTTAGATGGGGTATAACATCCTCCTTCCAAACTCAACTCATCATCAAGTTGAAGCATTTCATCTTATTTTATCATTATTTTGTGTTTTATGAGGTTTAGTCCCCAAATTGTGGGTAACAAACCCTAAAAAGTCATTTTAAAGACTAATTAGGTAGGTCAACTTAAAGGAGGATTAAGTTAGCCTTTTCGAGTATAAATAAGTCACCTCCTCCTCATTTGTAACCAATATCATGGGATCAAATAAGACATTTTTTTCTTCTTATGTACATGAGCTTTCAAGTGGTGCGCAACTCCTTTCTTGGCAAGTTCTAGGATTTCAAGGTTCAAAGTCAATGCATGAGTTTTCAAGGCTTGTCTAAGGTGGAAGGATTCTTGAGACGTTAATCTCTTCTCCTTTTCTCCTCAATTGTGGTAAGATCTCTAAGTCTCTTGTCTTGCACTACTAGAGGCATCTAAGGTAGGAATAACCTAGGGTTTTATGCATAATAATATAGTCTTCTAAGTGAGACATCCCTTTTGAAGGGTCTCTCTTGTTTGGGCCTCGCATCTTTCTTTGCTCTAACTAGGTTAAAGCTAACACAACCTATGGTTTCTTAGCTTTGCCCAAGTTCATTCAAATATTGAATTGCCAATTTGTAGAAGAAATGTCCACCCTGATTTCTCGATGCGCAAAAGGAATAAGACTTAGGTCTAATACCCTCGTCTTCACCAAAATTCTCTTTTCCAAAATTCCTTGTATTATATATTTGAAAAAACAAAACAAAAAATTAAAAAAACACTAAAAAACAAATATTTTGAAAAATTCAAAAATATTTATTTTGTGTCATTATACTTCTTTCACTTCTTCAATTTTTGTAGTTACACTGTAATAAATTTCTAAAGTGGTTATATTATGCAAAAATTCATAAAAGGGTAAAAAATCCATACAAAAGTTATTTTGCAGCTTGAAAAAGCCCCAATTTAGGGTAACATCACTCTCTAAAGCCTGCTACATCCTTGTTGCAGATCTAGTATAAGTGTTTTTCAAGTCCATTTTGTTTTGGAAAGGGTCCATCTTTGTCTCCAAGTCTTGGTGATTGGCCTTGGGGGGTTTTAAAAGGCCAAATCAAGTTTTTAGCCAATACTGCAGGTTGCTACAGATCTGAAGATGAAATTAGTCCCAAAACTCATCAACCATCTGTCGGATCAAGTGCGCCCTAGGGGGGGTAGGCTCCTCTTTCCTTGTTGATTCCTGGGAGGTACTTTTTTGGGAATTTTCATGGTTTATATTGAGTATTCTTGCAAGTTTATGTCACTGGTTTTTAATGCAGAAAATTGATTCATCTTGCTAGGCAACCTATACCAAATTTCATTGCTCCTAAATATTCCTAGTCATTAAAAAGTTATTGAATATCTTGTTGACTCCATTAAGGCACTAATCTACTAATATAGTAGGAAGGTTTTGTAGAGATAGAGTTGTTCTCATTGCATATCTTACTTGTTGATCCAAGCACCATCCCTTGTGACGTAATTTGAAGGGTGGTAATCTATGAGGTAACAGGTAGCAAGAATAGATTCAAGAAGAAGAATGGAACAAATATAGGAAAGGACATAATTAAGGTCAAGTGCTTTCAATGTCACGAGATGGGACATTATGCGGGACAGTGACTACTAAAGAAGGGAAAGGGTGTGAAACAAATTTTAACTGGGACTATAGTAGTAACAGAGGAGATGACCTCTCAATTTGAGACTACATTTTCCATGGTTTCTTGTTTATCTTCTAACATTGTGTCTAGTGTTGGTTGGTATGTGGATAGTGAAGCTCCGAGACACATGACATATGACAAGTCACTATTCAACAGGATTTAGGTGTTGAAATATTGTAACTTCGAAGAATATTCTATATGTATCTTTTGTGGTCCCCGATGGTCCTACCGGGAGAACCACTTGTATTACTTTGTATCCCGATGCTTCTAATCGAAAGAACTATTAAGAGTCATGAGGTAGTCCCCTCTAATTGTAAAGGTGGGTCATTAGCACCCCAGTGTGGTTACTTGAGCCTACATGTGTAACTCGAGCCTACATGTCGAATGAGTTAATTCAAGTGAACGGATGAATATAAATAGAGGTGTGGTGCTCCTCATTTGTGACACACACACTCTCACTTGTGTAGTGCATTAGAGGAGAAGAGAAGTAGCTGGAGAAGGAGGAGGATCAGGGTTTGATCTCCTTGCCGATTTTATCTTTTATCTTTTATCTTTTTGGGGCATCTATATTGAGGAAGCTTTTACTGGGTTTTTCCCTTTAGGGTTTTCCCAGGATAAATCTTTGTGTTCCTTTTGTATGGTTGTGCCTGTCTATCTTTCAATGATCCTGTTTATATGTTTTTGTTATGAAAATGAAATGAAGTACTGATGTCTTAGCCAAGCATATGAAAATTTAACATTAGGTTCAAAAGGGAGACGTGACCGTGGATCTTGGTGATGATGCCACATACCCTAAGAAAGGAGTTAGCTCTATTTCATTCCACATGTCTTTGGGTGGTGTTCTCAAGCCAAGTAATATTTTATTTGTTATGGGTTTGAAAGAATTACCTCTTTTCAGTTTCTTGTATGAGAAATGTACATTAGAGAGTTGCCTATGAGGGACAACAATGCACCATCAATGATTGTAGTCCAACAATTTTGAGAACTTTGGCTAGAGGGGTGAGAGAGGGTGGCTTTTTTAGGTTGTTGATCCAATAGCACTAACACATTCCAGTGAGAGGTTGATAGGATCTTCTATTTCTCAGAAGGCACATGCCGAGGGAAATTTCAATACTTGCACTTTGATTGAGAGATATTTCAGTGCACAAGGTTCTCCTCTCATGATCAAGAAGAATGTGGAGATTATTGATCTAACGGCTCAAGAGCATGTAGAAGCGAGTTGCGCTAGTCGTGTAGCGTTGTTTTCTTCCATCCATGAAACTTTCAATTCTATGAAAGAGAAGAGATGTGATGATGAGATTGAGTTCACCCATGAGCCTTCTAATTATTCATTGGAGAGGTGTGATGCATTCATGGAGGATGGAGATGACATTGATTCCAAAGTTGCAGCTAATAGAAGTATTATAGAGTACAAAGCCAAGGATTCTAGATTTTATTACATAGGGGGTTTCCTTAATGATAATCTTACTTTAGGATTCTCTCGAGATGAAGGAGTTCATCGAGCTCAAGATAGTTCAGTTGCCAAAGGATTTAAAGTGCATAGTGTTTCCCCCTAAAACACACTTGACCGTGGAAAAGTCTTCCAACCACTAGGTGTGTTCTTGAGGGAAACTATGAATTTAGAACCCAATGTCACCTCGATTCCTAACTCCTCCATTTAGACCGAACTCCTAAAAAGGTCAAGGGGGGTAGTCCCTATTTACTATATTTCAAAGGTTGTGTTGTAGGAGTTAAAAGATGATTAGATTAATTTGATCTTTATGGCAATCAATCATGAAAAAATGCAATAATTTCAAATGGCGGGCAAACTCTGCTTAGAAATTTTAACTACATAAATATGCAAGAAAGAATAATGATCAATTGCTTGCTAAACTAGTGCCTATTTCGCTAGGGCTATGGAGTCACAAATAAACAAAATTACGAGATACATAAATCGATTTGAACTATTCACAATATACAATAATCAATCATCAAATTAAATTACTGAAAACACACTAAGCAAATCAAACCAATGGTGAGTGAAAAATTGTTTGTAACTAAATCGAATCAAATAAAGAACTCGGATTAAAAAAATGCTTTGAATAAAGAATTTGCAATGGAGTGTTATCAAAGTAAAGGATGCAATGTTTTGTGAATGGTCTTGTATGTTTTAATTAATTTTAGGTCTCACTTGTGCTTACGGGGATTAGAGTGTTGTACAAGAAAATGTAAACAAACTAAGGTGTCTACCTCCAACCCTTCTCCCTCGATTGAAAGAAACTGTTGGGTGCTCAACAAGAGAGCACAAGGCTCTCTCCTAGCTCCACAAATCTGTCCCAAGAAATAGTCGGGTGCTCAACAGGAAGACACAAAGCACCACGAGGCCCCTAAAAACCTCTACCCCTCTAGCTCCACACGCTAATCTTCTTTTCTCAATCTTGCAATAGTAGATTGAAATGCCTGAGGAGAGGAGTTATGGAAGCGCTGCGAACCCTAGTCCAAGCCATAGCTTCCGTCGGCCCTCATGGCCGCTCGATCTCTTCAGGGGGTTTCTCCTTCGGTGGGCGACTGCTGCGTCCTGCTACTGGGCGTGATCTGCTAATAGGAGAACAACAGAACGATCTGCTGCTGAGAGGAATCGGTGGCTACGACAAGAAATGGATCGTGCAGAAGGTTTTCTTGACAGAGGCGGCCATTACAGCGGCGGAGGTACTTTGTGATCCTAATCGATATGCACTAGAGGCCGCCAGGCTTGCTGGAAGACAGGCTGCTCCTGCGCAATAGCTGAACATCACGATTTTAGTTTTTGCCTACTGGATTGTGTCCGACAATGGGGATTTGCGCTGTTATGGTATGGCTCGTTAGATCTGGCATTCTTATGAGTTTTTTTATATAAGCAGATCAAAACCGCCCTGTTTCTTTTTCCCTAGGATTTATGGATATGATAGATCCGTTTCGAAGGAATATAGGCCTGCGCCCCTGTTTCCTGTTGATTACGAGGCCAGGGTAGGCTCTGATAGCTATCAAATCTTCATAAATCTGCCTTCTGGAAATTCGATCTTGGTTTGGGTAAATGTTCTTGATTCAGTGGAGGCATTACGGGATAGTCTAGCAAGCCGCATGGGTTATCCAGCATCCGTCTTCTATCTTGTGCATGTAGGAAAACCGATGCAGGACTCTTTAAATTTATCAGATTACCAAATTTCCAAGAATTGCTCCATTTCTCTGTTGCTTCGGTTGAGGGGGGGAGCCGATGGCAATCATAGAGGATCCTTCCCTTCACACAAAGGTACTGGTCCTTCATCTTACAAAGATGCAGCCCGATCAAAGGGGCCACAGACAGAGGTGACCTCTACTGTTCAGCCCAGTCCATACATTGTGGAAAAACTGGAATCCACACCAGTTCTGGAGATCAAAAACGAACAGGTTAAAGGACTTTTTAGTTCTTTACAAGCTGAAGCAGTTATTTGTAGGTTTAATGGGTTTTGGCCCAAATCACATGATCTTCATGCCTGGATCTTCCAAAACTGGACAACTAATTGCCAGATTTTACTATGTTCAAAAGGTTTCTTTATAGTTCAGTTCGATTCTCCGGATGAGTATCAGAAGGTCTTATTGCAGGGACCTTGGTTTTGGGGGAGAGCTGGGCTCTTCATAACCCCTTGGTTTCCAGAATTTGATGCTAATACTATGGTGGTTACAAAGATGCCAGTATGGGTGCGATTAACAAATCTGCCT